>CM074725.1:2029283-2487866 GCA_037306005.1 Rhinophrynus dorsalis | reverse complement strand
TAGATCACCTAGGGGAATAGAGACAGAGAGTGAGACATCACCTAGGGAATAGAGACAGAGAGTGAGAGATCACCTAGGGGAATAGAGACAGAGAGTGAGAGATCACCTAGGGGAATAGAGACAGAGAGTGAGACATCACCTAGGGAATAGAGACAGAGAGTGAGAGATCACCTAGGGGAATAGAGACAGAGAGTGAGACATCACCTAGGGGAATAGAGTCAGAGAGTGAGACATCACCTAGGGGAATAGAGACAGAGAGTGAGACATCACCTAGGGGAATAGAGACAGAGAGTGAGAGATCACCTAGGGGAATAGAGACAGAGAGTGAGACATCACCTAGGGGAATAGAGACAGAGAGTGAGAGATCACCTAGGGGAATAGAGACAGAGAGTGAGAGATCACCTAGGGGAATAGAGACAGAGAGTGAGACATCACCTAGGGGAATAGAGACAGAGAGTGAGACATCACCTAGGGGAATAGAGACAGAGAGTGAGACATCACCTAGGGGAATAGAGACAGAGAGTGAGACATCACCTAGGGGAATAGAGACAGAGAATGAGACATCACCTAGGGGAATAGAGACAGAGAGTGAGACATCACCTAGGGGAATAGAGACAGAGAGTGAGAGATCACCTAGGGGAATAGAGACAGAGAGTGAGACATCACCTAGGGGAATAGAGACAGAGAATGAGACATCACCTAGGGGAATAGAGACAGAGAGTGAGACATCACCTAGGGGAATAGAGACAGAGAGTGAGACATCACCTAGGGGAATAGAGACAGAGAGTGAGACATCACCTAGGGGAATAGAGACAGAGAGTGAGACATCACCTAGGGGAATAGAGACAGAGAGTGAGACATCACCTAGGGGAATAGAGACAGAGAGTGAGACATCACCTAGGGAATAGAGACAGAGAGTGAGACATCACCTAGGGGAATAGAGACAGAGAGTGAGACATCACCTAGGGGAATAGAGACAGAGAGTGAGACATCACCTAGGGGAATAGAGACAGAGAGTGAGAGATCACCTAGGGGAATAGAGACAGAGAGTGAGAGATCACCTAGGGAATAGAGACAGAGAGTGAGAGATCACCTAGGGGATAGAGACAGAGAGTGAGACATCACCTAGGGGAATAGAGACAGAGAGTGAGAGATCACCTAGGGGAATAGAGACAGAGAGTGAGACATCACCTAGGGGAATAGAGACAGAGAGTGAGACATCACCTAGGGGAATAGAGACAGAGAGTGAGACATCACCTAGGGGAATAGAGACAGAGAGTGAGACATCACCTAGGGGAATAGAGACAGAGAGTGAGACATCACCTAGGGGAATAGAGACAGAGAGTGAGACATCACCTAGGGGAATAGAGACAGAGAGTGAGAGATCACCTAGGGGAATAGAGACAGAGAGTGAGACATCACCTAGGGAATAGAGACAGAGAGTGAGACATCACCTAGGGGAATAGAGACAGAGAGTGAGACATCACCTAGGGGAATAGAGACAGAGAGTGAGACATCACCTAGGGGAATAGAGACAGAGAGTGAGACATCACCTAGGGGAATAGAGACAGAGAGTGAGAGATCACCTAGGGGAATAGAGACAGAGAGTGAGACATCACCTAGGGGAATAGAGACAGAGAGTGAGACATCACCTAGGGGAATAGAGACAGAGAGTGAGACATCACCTAGGGAATAGAGACAGAGAGTGAGACATCACCTAGGGGAATAGAGACAGAGAGTGAGAGATCACCTAGGGGAATAGAGACAGAGAGTGAGAGATCACCTAGGGGAATAGAGACAGAGAGTGAGACATCACCTAGGGGAATAGAGACAGAGAGTGAGACATCACCTAGGGGAATAGAGACAGAGAGTGAGAGATCACCTAGGGGAATAGAGACAGAGAATGAGACATCACCTAGGGGAATAGAGACAGAGAGTGAGACATCACCTAGGGGAATAGAGACAGAGAGTGAGAGATCACCTAGGGGAATAGAGACAGAGAGTGAGAGATCACCTAGGGGAATAGAGACAGAGAATGAGACATCACCTAGGGGAATAGAGACAGAGAGTGAGACATCACCTAGGGGAATAGAGACAGAGAGTGAGACATCACCTAGGGGAATAGAGACAGAGAGTGAGACATCACCTAGGGAATAGAGACAGAGAGTGAGACATCACCTAGGGGAATAGAGACAGAGAGTGAGACATCACCTAGGGAATAGAGACAGAGAGTGAGACATCACCTAGGGAACAGAGACAGAGAGTGAGACATCACCTAGGGGAATAGAGACAGAGAGTGAGACATCACCTAGGGGAATAGAGACAGAGAGTGAGAGATCACCTAGGGGAATAGAGACAGAGAATGAGACATCACCTAGGGGAATAGAGACAGAGAGTGAGAGATCACCTAGGGGAATAGAGACAGAGAATGAGACATCACCTAGGGGAATAGAGACAGAGAGTGAGACATCACCTAGGGGAATAGAGACAGAGAGTGAGACATCACCTAGGGGAATAGAGACAGAGAGTGAGACATCACCTAGGGGAATAGAGACAGAGAGTGAGAGATCACCTAGGGGAATAGAGACAGAGAATGAGACATCACCTAGGGGAATAGAGACAGAGAGTGAGAGATCACCTAGGGGAATAGAGACAGAGAATGAGACATCACCTAGGGGAATAGAGACAGAGAGTGAGACATCACCTAGGGGAATAGAGACAGAGAGTGAGAGATCACCTAGGGAACAGAGACAGAGAGTGAGACATCACCTAGGGGAATAGAGACAGAGAGTGAGACATCACCTAGGGGAATAGAGACAGAGAGTGAGACATCACCTAGGGGAATAGAGACAGAGAGTGAGACATCACCTAGGGGAATAGAGACAGAGAGTGAGACATCACCTAGGGAATAGAGACAGAGAGTGAGAGATCACCTAGGGGAATAGAGACAGAGAGTGAGACATCACCTAGGGGAATAGAGACAGAGAATGAGACATCACCTAGGGGAATAGAGACAGAGAGTGAGAGATCACCTAGGGAATAGAGACAGAGAGTGAGACATCACCTAGGGAATAGAGACAGAGAGTGAGACATCACCTAGGGAATAGAGACAGAGAGTGAGAGATCACCTAGGGGAATAGAGACAGAGAGTGAGACATCACCTAGGGGAATAGAGTCAGAGAGTGAGACATCACCTAGGGGAATAGAGACAGAGAGTGAGAGATCACCTAGGGGAATAGAGACAGAGAGTGAGAGATCACCTAGGGAATAGAGACAGAGAGTGAGAGATCACCTAGGGGAATAGAGACAGAGAGTGAGAGATCACCTAGGGAATAGAGACAGAGAGTGAGACATCACCTAGGGAATAGAGACAGAGAGTGAGAGATCACCTAGGGAATAGAGACAGAGAGTGAGAGATCACCTAGGGGGATAGAGACAGAGAGTGAGACATCACCTAGGGAATAGAGACAGAGAGTGAGACATCACCTAGGGGAATAGAGACAGAGAATGAGACATCACCTAGGGGAATAGAGACAGAGAGTGAGAGATCACCTAGGGAATAGAGACAGAGAGTGAGACATCACCTAGGGGAATAGAGACAGAGAATGAGACATCACCTAGGGGAATAGAGACAGAGAGTGAGAGATCACCTAGGGAATAGAGACAGAGAGTGAGAGATCACCTAGGGGAATAGAGACAGAGAGTGAGACATCACCTAGGGAATAGAGACAGAGAGTGAGACATCACCTAGGGAATAGAGACAGAGAGTGAGACATCACCTAGGGGAATAGAGACAGAGAGTGAGAGATCACCTAGGGGATAGAGACAGAGAGTGAGACATCACCTAGGGAATAGAGACAGAGAGTGAGACATCACCTAGGGGAATAGAGACAGAGAATGAGACATCACCTAGGGGAATAGAGACAGAGAGTGAGAGATCACCTAGGGGAATAGAGACAGAGAGTGAGACATCACCTAGGGAATAGAGACAGAGAGTGAGACATCACCTAGGGGAATAGAGACAGAGAGTGAGAGATCACCTAGGGAATAGAGACAGAGAGTGAGACATCACCTAGGGGATAGAGACAGAGAGTGAGGCATCACCTAGGGGAATAGAGACAGAGAGTGAGAGATCACCTAGGGGAATAGAGTCAGAGAGTGAGACATCACCTAGGGGAATAGAGACAGAGAGTGAGAGATCACCTAGGGGAATAGAGTCAGAGAGTGAGACATCACCTAGGGGAATAGAGACAGAGAGTGAGAGATCACCTAGGGAATAGAGACAGAGAGTGAGACATCACCTAGGGGATAGAGACAGAGAGTGAGGCATCACCTAGGGGAATAGAGACAGAGAGTGAGAGATCACCTAGGGGAATAGAGACAGAGAGTGAGACATCACCTAGGGGAATAGAGACAGAGAGTGAGAGATCACCTAGGGGAATAGAGACAGAGAGTGAGACATCACCTAGGGAATAGAGACAGAGAGTGAGACATCACCTAGGGAATAGAGACAGAGAGTGAGAGATCACCTAGGGAATAGAGACAGAGAGTGAGACATCACCTAGGGAATAGAGACAGAGAGTGAGACATCACCTAGGGAATAGAGACAGAGAGTGAGACATCACCTAGGGAATAGAGACAGAGAGTGAGAGATCACCTAGGGAATAGAGACAGAGAGTGAGACATCACCTAGGGGAATAGAGACAGAGAGTGAGAGATCACCTAGGGGAATAGAGACAGAGAGTGAGAGATCACCTAGGGGAATAGAGACAGAGAGTGAGAGATCACCTAGGGGAATAGAGACAGAGAGTGAGAGATCACCTAGGGAATAGAGACAGAGAGTGAGACATCACCTAGGGAATAGAGACAGAGAGTGAGACATCACCTAGGGGAATAGAGACAGAGAGTGAGAGATCACCTAGGGAATAGAGACAGAGAGTGAGACATCACCTAGGGGAATAGAGACAGAGAGTGAGAGATCACCTAGGGGAATAGAGACAGAGAGTGAGACATCACCTAGGGGAATAGAGACAGAGAGTGAGACATCACCTAGGGAATAGAGACAGAGAATGAGACATCACCTAGGGGAATAGAGACAGAGAGTGAGAGATCACCTAGGGGAATAGAGACAGAGAGTGAGACATCACCTAGGGAATAGAGACAGAGAATGAGACATCACCTAGGGGAATAGAGACAGAGAGTGAGACATCACCTAGGGAATAGAGACAGAGAATGAGACATCACCTAGGGGAATAGAGACAGAGAGTGAGACATCACCTAGGGAATAGAGACAGAGAGTGAGACATCACCTAGGGAATAGAGACAGAGAATGAGACATCACCTAGGGGAATAGAGACAGAGAGTGAGACATCACCTAGGGGAATAGAGACAGAGAGTGAGAGATCACCTAGGGGAATAGAGACAGAGAGTGAGACATCACCTAGGGAATAGAGACAGAGAGTGAGACATCACCTAGGGGAATAGAGACAGAGAGTGAGACATCACCTAGGGGAATAGAGACAGAGAGTGAGACATCACCTAGGGGAATAGAGACAGAGAGTGAGAGATCACCTAGGGGAATAGAGACAGAGAATGAGACATCACCTAGGGGAATAGAGACAGAGAGTGAGACATCACCTAGGGAATAGAGACAGAGAATGAGACATCACCTAGGGGAATAGAGACAGAGAGTGAGACATCACCTAGGGAATAGAGACAGAGAGTGAGACATCACCTAGGGAATAGAGACAGAGAATGAGACATCACCTAGGGGAATAGAGACAGAGAGTGAGACATCACCTAGGGGAATAGAGACAGAGAGTGAGACATCACCTAGGGGAATAGAGACAGAGAGTGAGACATCACCTAGGGGAATAGAGACAGAGAGTGAGACATCACCTAGGGAATAGAGACAGAGAGTGAGACATCACCTAGGGGAATAGAGACAGAGAGTGAGAGATCACCTAGGGGAATAGAGACAGAGAGTGAGAGATCACCTAGGGGAATAGAGACAGAGAGTGAGACATCACCTAGGGAATAGAGACAGAGAGTGAGACATCACCTAGGGGAATAGAGACAGAGAGTGAGAGATCACCTAGGGGAATAGAGACAGAGAGTGAGAGATCACCTAGGGAATAGAGACAGAGAGTGAGACATCACCTAGGGAATAGAGACAGAGAGTGAGACATCACCTAGGGAATAGAGACAGAGAATGAGACATCACCTAGGGGAATAGAGACAGAGAGTGAGAGATCACCTAGGGGAATAGAGACAGAGAGTGAGAGATCACCTAGGGGAATAGAGACAGAGAGTGAGACATCACCTAGGGGAATAGAGACAGAGAGTGAGACATCACCTAGGGAATAGAGACAGAGAATGAGACATCACCTAGGGGAATAGAGACAGAGAGTGAGAGATCACCTAGGGGAATAGAGACAGAGAGTGAGAGATCACCTAGGGGAATAGAGACAGAGAATGAGACATCACCTAGGGGAATAGAGACAGAGAGTGAGACATCACCTAGGGAATAGAGACAGAGAATGAGACATCACCTAGGGGAATAGAGACAGAGAGTGAGAGATCACCTAGGGGAATAGAGACAGAGAGTGAGAGATCACCTAGGGGAATAGAGACAGAGAGTGAGACATCACCTAGGGGAATAGAGACAGAGAGTGAGACATCACCTAGGGGAATAGAGACAGAGAGTGAGACATCACCTAGGGAATAGAGACAGAGAGTGAGACATCACCTAGGGGAATAGAGACAGAGAGTGAGACATCACCTAGGGAATAGAGACAGAGAGTGAGAGATCACCTAGGGGAATAGAGACAGAGAGTGAGACATCACCTAGGGAATAGAGACAGAGAGTGAGACATCACCTAGGGGAATAGAGACAGAGAGTGAGAGATCACCTAGGGGAATAGAGACAGAGAGTGAGAGATCACCTAGGGGAATAGAGACAGAGAGTGAGACATCACCTAGGGGAATAGAGACAGAGAGTGAGACATCACCTAGGGAATAGAGACAGAGAGTGAGAGATCACCTAGGGGAATAGAGACAGAGAGTGAGACATCACCTAGGGGAATAGAGACAGAGAGTGAGACATCACCTAGGGGAATAGAGACAGAGAGTGAGAGATCACCTAGGGGAATAGAGACAGAGAGTGAGACATCACCTAGGGGAATAGAGACAGAGAGTGAGAGATCACCTAGGGGAATAGAGACAGAGAGTGAGACATCACCTAGGGGAATAGAGACAGAGAGTGAGAGATCACCTAGGGGAATAGAGACAGAGAGTGAGACATCACCTAGGGGAATAGAGACAGAGAGTGAGACATCACCTAGGGGAATAGAGACAGAGAGTGAGAGATCACCTAGGGAATAGAGACAGAGAGTGAGACATCACCTAGGGAATAGAGACAGAGAGTGAGAGATCACCTAGGGAATAGAGACAGAGAGTGAGACATCACCTAGGGGAATAGAGACAGAGAGTGAGAGATCACCTAGGGGAATAGAGACAGAGAGTGAGACATCACCTAGGGAATAGAGACAGAGAGTGAGACATCACCTAGGGGAATAGAGACAGAGAGTGAGAGATCACCTAGGGGAATAGAGACAGAGAGTGAGACATCACCTAGGGAATAGAGACAGAGAGTGAGACATCACCTAGGGGAATAGAGACAGAGAGTGAGACATCACCTAGGGAATAGAGACAGAGAGTGAGACATCACCTAGGGGAATAGAGACAGAGAGTGAGAGATCACCTAGGGGAATAGAGACAGAGAGTGAGACATCACCTAGGGAATAGAGACAGAGAGTGAGACATCACCTAGGGGAATAGAGACAGAGAGTGAGAGATCACCTAGGGAATAGAGACAGAGAGTGAGACATCACCTAGGGGAATAGAGACAGAGAGTGAGAGATCACCTAGGGAATAGAGACAGAGAGTGAGACATCACCTAGGGAATAGAGACAGAGAGTGAGAGATCACCTAGGGGAATAGAGACAGAGAGTGAGACATCACCTAGGGGAATAGAGACAGAGAGTGAGACATCACCTAGGGAATAGAGACAGAGAGTGAGACATCACCTAGGGGATAGAGACAGAGAGTGAGACATCACCTAGGGAATAGAGACAGAGAGTGAGACATCACCTAGGGAATAGAGACAGAGAGTGAGACATCACCTAGGGGAATAGAGACAGAGAGTGAGAGATCACCTAGGGGAATAGAGACAGAGAGTGAGACATCACCTAGGGGAATAGAGACAGAGAGTGAGACATCACCTAGGGAATAGAGACAGAGAGTGAGACATCACCTAGGGAATAGAGACAGAGAGTGAGACATCACCTAGGGAATAGAGACAGAGAGTGAGACATCACCTAGGGGAATAGAGACAGAGAGTGAGACATCACCTAGGGGAATAGAGACAGAGAATGAGACATCACCTAGGGGAATAGAGACAGAGAGTGAGAGATCACCTAGGGGAATAGAGACAGAGAGTGAGACATCACCTAGGGGAATAGAGACAGAGAGTGAGACATCACCTAGGGAATAGAGACAGAGAGTGAGAGATCACCTAGGGAATAGAGACAGAGAGTGAGACATCACCTAGGGGAATAGAGACAGAGAGTGAGAGATCACCTAGGGGAATAGAGACAGAGAGTGAGACATCACCTAGGGGAATAGAGACAGAGAGTGAGACATCACCTAGGGGAATAGAGACAGAGAGTGAGAGATCACCTAGGGGAACACAGGAGAGAGAGAGAGTCAGAGAGAGAGTCAAACATAGGAGACAGAGGCAGTCAAACACACAAACACATGAGAGAGACAGTGTCAGAGAGAGAGAGAGAGTCAAACACAGGAGAGAGAGAGAGTCAAACACAGGAGAGAAAGAGAGTCAGAGAGAGATCGCCAAAACAGGAGAGTGTAATGAAGAGAAAGAGTCAAACACAGGAGAGAGAGAGTCAGAGAGAGAGAGAGTCATACACAGGAGAGAGCATAAGAGAGAGAGTCAAACACAGGAGAGAGAGAGAGTCAAACACAGGAGAGAGAGAGAGTCAAACACAGGAGAGAGAGAGAGTCAAACACAGGAGAGAGCATAAGAGAGAGAGTCAAACACAGGAGAGAAAGAGAGTCAGAGAGAGAGAGAGAGTCAAAACAGGAGAGTGTCATGAAGAGAGAGAGTCAAACACAGGAGAGAGTCAGAGAGAGAGAGTCAAACACAGGAGACAGAGAGTCAGAGAGAGAGAGAGAGAGAGAGAGTCAAAACAGGAGAGTGTCATGAAGAGAGAGAGTCAAACACAGGAGAGAGAGAGTCAGAGAGAGAGAGAGAGAGTCAAAACAGGAGAGTGTCATGAAGAGAGAGCACAAACACTGGAGAGATTGTGTGTGTTAAAACATTAAGAAGAGACATACAGAGAGAGAGGAAGAGTTTTACCTGTTTGAGTGTCTGAGACATTCCTCACATTGTTATTTCCCATAACTGAAAGACAGATGCAGGTCCTAATAGACAGTTACTTGTCCTAATAGACAGGTACAGGTCCCAATAGACAGATACAGGTCCCAATAGACAGGTACAGGTCCTAATAGACAGTTACTTGTCCCAATAGACAGGTACAGGTCCCGATAGGCAGGTACAGGTCCTAATACACAGGAACAGGTCCCAATACACAGGTACAGGTCCCGATAGGCAGGTACAGGTCCTAATAGACAGGCCCAGGTCCCAATACACAGGTACAGGTCCCGATAGGCAGGTACAGGTCCTAATAGACAGGTACAGGTCCCAATACACAGGTACAGGTCCTAATAGATAGGTACAGGTCCCAAAAGACAGGTACAGTTCCCAATAGACAGGCACAGGTCCTAACAGACAGGTACAGGTCTAATAGACAGGCACAGGTCCCAATAGACAGATACAGGTCCCAATAGACAGTTACAGGTCCTAATACACAGTTATAGGTCCTAACAGACAGGTACAGGTCCTAATAGACAGTTAAAGGTCCTAATAGACATGTGCAGGTCCTAATACACAGTTACAGGTCCTAATAGACAGGTAGAGGTCCCAATAGACAGATGCAGGACCTAATAGACTGTTACTTGTCCTAATAGACAGGTACAGGTCCCAATAGACAGATGCAGGTCCTAATAGACAGGTACAGGTCCTAATAG
The DNA here is from genome assembly GCA_037306005.1 of Rhinophrynus dorsalis. NCBI lineage: Eukaryota > Metazoa > Chordata > Amphibia > Anura > Rhinophrynidae > Rhinophrynus > Rhinophrynus dorsalis. The sequence goes on along the minus strand of CM074725.1, from coordinate 2,477,699 downwards.
ACAGGTACAGGTCCTAATACACAGTTACAGGTCCTAATAGACAGGTACAGGTCCCAATAGACAGATACAGGTCCTAATAGACAGTTACTTGTCCTAATAGACAGGTACAGGTCCCAATAGACACGTACAGTCCTAATAGACAGTTACTTGTCCTAATAGACAGGTACAGGTCCTAATACACAGTTACAAGTCCTAATAGACAGGTACAGGTCCCAATAGACAGATACAGGTCCTAATAGACAGTTACTTGTCCTAATAGACAGTTACAGGTCCCAATAGACAGGTACAGGTCCTAATAGACAGTTACAGGTCCCAATAGACAGGTACAGGTCCTAATACACAGTTACAAGTCCTAATAGACAGGTACAGGTCCCAATAGACAGATACAGGTCCCAATAGACAGGTACAGGTCCCAATAGACAGTTACAGGTCCCAATAGTTAGGTACAGGTCCCAATAGACACGTACAGTCCTAATAGACAGTTACTTGTCCTAATAGACAGGTACAGGTCCTAATACACAGTTACTTGTCCTAATAGACAGGTACAGGTCCTAATACACAGGTACAGGTCCTAATAGACAGGTACAGGTCCCGATAGACAGGTACAGGTCCTAATAGACAGTTACTTGTCCTAATAGACAGGTACAGGTCCTAATACACAGTTACTTGTCCTAATAGACAGGTACAGGTCCTAATAGACAGATACAGGTCCTAATAGACAGGTACAGGTCCTAATACACAGTTACAGGTCCCAATAGACAGGTACAGGTCCCGATAGGCAGGTACAGGTCCTAATACACAGGCCCAGGTCCCAATACACAGGTACAGTCCTAATAGACAGTTACTTGTCCTAATAGACAGGTGCAGGTCCCAATACACAGTTATAGGCCCTAACAGACAGGTACAGGTCTAATAGACAGGCACAGGTCCCAATAGACAGATACAGGTCCCAATAGACAGTTATAGGTCCTAACAGACAGGTACAGGTCCTAACAGAAAGGTACAGGTCCTAATAGGCAGGTCCTGGTCCTAATAGACAGATACATGTCCCAATAAACTCGCACACGTCCCAATAGACAGGTACAGGTCCTAATAGACAGGTTCAGGTCCCGATAGACAGGTACAGGTCCTAATAGGCAGTTACAGGTCCTAATAGACAGGTCAAGGTCCTAATAGACAGTTACAGGTCCTAATAGACAGGTACAGTTCCCAATAGACAGGTACAGGTCCTAATAGACAGGTACAGGTCCAAGTAGACAGGTACAGGTCCCAATAGACAGGTCCAGGTCCCGATAGAAAGGTCCAGGTCCCAATAGACAGGTACAGGTCCTAAAAGACAAGTACAGGTCCTAATAGACAGGTAAAGGTCCCAATAGACAGTTACAGGTCCTAATAGACACGTACAGTCCTAATAGACAGGTACAAGTCTAATAGACAGTTACAGGTTCTAATAGACAGGTACAGGTCTCAATAGACAGGTTCAGGTCCTAATAAACAGGTACAGTTTCTAATAGACAGTTACAGGTCCCAATAGACAGGTACAGGTCCTAGTAGACAGTTACAGGTCCCAACAGACAGATACAGTTCCTAACAGACAGGTACAGGTCCTAATAGACAGGTACAGGTCCTAATAGACAGGTACAGGTCCTAATAGACAGGTACAGGTCCCAATAGACAGTTACAGGTCCCAATCGACAGGTCCAGGTCCCAATTGACAGGTACAGGTCCTAATAGACAGGTACAGGTCCTAATAGACAGGTACAGGTCCCAATAGACAGGTACAGGTCCTAGTAGACAGTTACAGGTCCCAACAGACAGATACAGTTCCTAACAGACAGGTACAGGTCCTAATAGACAGGTACAGGTCTTAATAGACAGGTACAGGTCCCAATAGACAGGTACAGGTCCCAATCGACAGGTCCAGGTCCCAATTGACAGGTACAGGTCCTAATAGACAGGTACAGGTCCTAATAGACAGTTACTTGTCCTAATAGACAGGTACAGGTCCTAATAGACAGTTACTTGTCCTAATAGACAGGTACAGGTCCTGACAGACAGGTACAAGTCCCAATAGACAGTTACAGGTCTTAATAGACAGATACAAGTCCCAATAGACAGGTTCAGGTCCCAATAGACAGTTACAGGTCCTAATAGACAGGTACAGGTCCCAATAGACAGTTACAGGTCCTAATAGACAGGTACAAGTCCCAATACACAGTTACAGGTCCTAACAAACAGGTACAGGTCCCAATAGACAGTTACAGGTCCTAATAGACAGGTACAGGTCCTAATAGACAGGTACAGGTCCTAACAAACAGGTACAGGTCCCAATAGACAGTTACAGGTCCTAATAGACAGGTACAGGTCCTAATAGACAGTTACAGGTCCCAATAGACAGGTACAGGTCCTAATAGACAGTTACAGGTCCTAATAGACAGGTACAGGTCCCAATAGACAGGTACAGGTCCCAATAGACAGTTACAGGTCCTAACAGACAGATACAAGTCCCAATAGACAGGTTTAGGTCCTAATAGACAGGTACAGGTCCTAATAGACAGGTAAAGGTCCCAGTAGACAGGTACAGGTCCAAATAGACAGGTACAGGTCCCAATAGACAGGTACAGGTCCTAATAGACAGGTACAGGTCCCAATAGACAGGTACAGGTCCCAATAGACAGGTCCAAGTCCTAATAGACAGGTCCAGGTCCCAGTAGACAGGTCCAGGTGCCAATAGACAGGTACAGGTCCTAATAAACAGGTACAGGTCCTAATAGATAGTTACATGTCCTAATAGACAGGTCCAGGTCCCAATACACAGTTACAGGTCCTGACAGACAGGTACAGGTCCTAATAGACAGGTCCAGGTACCAGTAGACAAGTACAGGTCCTAATAGACAGGTACAGGTCCCAGTAGACAGTTGGTGCACACTGAGCTTCTCTCCTCTTTCTTACTGTCGCACCAAGAATGTCTGTCTCTCTTCTTACTGGCTTAACTGTCTGTGTCTGTCAGTCTTTCCTTGCTTTCTTGTCTGTCCCTCTATTCCTGTGTCTGTGCTGTGTCCTCCTCAGAAAATCCAGTGTGACTGCATTACTGTGCACACCCAGCCGTAGGCCTGTCCTTACACACACACCATGACACACTGTCCCACACCCAGCCGTAGGCCTGTCCTTACACACACACCATGACACACTGTCCCACACCCAGCCGTAGGCCTGTCCTTACACACACACCATGACACACTGTCCCACACCCTGCTACACAAGGCAACAATGATCCCATCCAGACACACCCTGCAGCCTGTCCAGGCCTGTGTGTCTAGCGTAGTGTGTGTGTGTGGTGTATATCTATGTGTGTGTGTATGTATATATGTGTGTGTGTATATCTATGTGTGTGTGTATGTATATATTTGTGTGTTTGTGTATATCTATGTGTGTGTGTGTGTTTCTATATGTTGTGTGTATATGTGTGTGTGTGTATATATATATATATATATATATATGTGTGTGTGTGTGTGTGTGTGTATATATATATATATATATATATATATATATATAAGTTCTCTAAGACAAGCACTCATGCTTAACAATAAATTACCGGGTGCTCCAGTAAAACAAATAGTATAGCAACAAGCTCTGCACTCTCGGAATTTTAGATCAACAAAACCCAATTTAATGGTATAGAAACTGCAACGTTTCTGTCCACAGATCGGGACCTTTGTCAAGCAAACATAACAAATAACAAATACAAATCACTATATATACTAAAAAGACACTCACCTCGTGGTAACTCAATGACCCAATGTGATGACGTAAAAAGAGACGTAGAACCGAAAATGATAGACAGCACCAGAACCATAGAACCCAATAGACCCATTGAAACACACTAAATAGTGCCACCTAGTGTTGAGAGAAAAAAAGCACATTGAAGCAGAAACGTTATACAAACATCTGACACAGGACATAAAGTAGCAATGATGAATTGTCACATAGTTACATTATTTAGTCATATTGAGCAAACATTAAAATGATACCAATCTCAAATTAAGGATTATCAACCATCTGAGTCTAAAACGCATTTAAATTGACTTATTTATTCATAGTATACAATATATATGAGATTAATAACTATCTGAAACCTGATTGAATATATTCATCTATCAGAAAGGAAGCGATTGAAGTTGTTGTATTCATTTAACCCTAGAGGATTAATTGTATTTAATTCCCTAATCCAAAAGTTTTCTCTCTGCAAAAGTTTTTTCGCTCGGTCCTCCCCACGTTTAAGAGGGTGTACATGTTCGATCCCGATGAAACTAAAATGTGTCATTGAATGCTTTTCCGCCAGGTAGTGTTTTGCCACTGGTTTGTCTGAGCTTGAGTCACGAAAAGCTACTTTACTTGGCGAGCGATGCCCAGCCATCCTTTCTCTAAGAGTTTGTTCAGTTTTCCCCACGTTAGACAATCCACATGGACAAGTTTATATATAAATCACTTGTTGTACGTTATGCGGTCCCTTATCATATATCTTTTGTTAGAGTGGGGATGTGTGAACCAACGTCCTGGACGCATTGACCCACAAGCGCTACATCCTGTACACCTATAACATCCCGGGGGGGCCATGTTAACCAGGTTTTTTTAGGCAAGGAATAACTATCTTTAGGTCGGTATTAACCAATAGGTCACGAAGACTGGGTCCTCTTTTATATCCAAAGACTGGACTACCACCACCTGGCGGAAAAGCATTCAATGATACATCGGGATCGAACATGTACACCCTTTTAAATGTGGGGGGGACCGAGCGAAAACACTTTTGCAGAGAGAAGGCTTTTGGATTAGGGAATTAAATATAATTAATCCTCTAGGGTTAAATGAATACAACAACTTCAATCGCTTCCTTTCTGATAGATGAATATATTCAATCAGGTTTCAGATAGTTATTAACCTCATATATATTGTATACTATGAATAAATAAGTCAATTTAAATGAGTTTTAGACTCAGAAGGTTGATAATCCTTAATTTGAGATTGATATCATTTAATGTTTGCTCATTATGACTAAATAATGTAACTATGTGACAATTCATCATTGCTACTTTATATCCTGTGTCAGATGTTTCTGCTTCAATGTGTTTTTTTCCTCTCACCACTAGGTGGCACTATTTAGTGTGTTTCAATGGGTCTATTGGGTTCTATGGTTCTGGTGCTGTCTATCATTTTCAATTCTACGTCTCTTTTTACGTCATCACATTGGGTCGTTGAGTTACCACGAGGTGAGTGTCTTTTTAGTATATATAGTGATTTGTGTTTGTTATTTGTTATGTTTGCTTGACAAAGGTCCTGATCTGTGGACAGAAACGTTGCAGTTTCTATACCATTAAATTGGGTTTTGTTGATCTAACATTGTGAGAGTGCACAGCTTGTTGTTATACTATATATGTATGTGTGTGTTTGTATAAATGTATGTGTGTATGTATGTATGTGTGTTTGTATAAATGTATGTGTGTATGTATGTATGTGTGTTTGTATAAATGTATGTGTGTGTGTGTGTTTGTATAAATGTATGTGTGTATGTGTGTGTGTGTGTTTGTATAAATGTATGTATGTGTGTGTGTGTGTGTGTTTGTATAAATGTATGTGTGTATGTGTGTGTCACGGTTTTTGCTGAACACTCAGACCAGATTGGTAAGGTTAAAATGACTTTATTCAGATAAAGTACACACACGTAGTCAGGCCCTTGGACCCACACAAACAGAACATAAATATATATGGGTGGGTGAAGTAATAGCCAGTAATAGAAATGTATGATGTAATGGAAACAATCACTGGCAACGGAGGTTCTGGCTTGTACCGGACAGGCAGCAGGCAACGCAGTCTGAGAACTGACCACAGGAACTTGGTGACAGATGGTCCAGGAGGAGATAACTGGCACAACCCAGACGCCTGAGAGGCACAGAACCCAGAGGAGAGAGGCAACACTGACCCTGGCACCGGATACAAATAGACCAAGGCAACAGCTTAGTAGGCAGCACTGACCCTGGGTAGGGTCACAGGGAGAGCAACGGAGCGGGTTCTCAGCCAGATACGGTCAGCAACGGAGCGGGTTCTCAGCCAGATACGGTCAGCAACGGAGCGGGTTCTCAGCCAGATACGGTCAGCAACGGAGCGGGTTCTCAGCCAGATACAGTCAGCAACGGAGCGAGTTCTCAGCCAGATACGGTCAGCAACGGAGCGGGTTCTCAGCCAGATATGGTCAGCAACGGAGAGAGTTCTCAGCCAGATACGGTCAGCAACGGAGAGGGTTCTCAGCCAGATATGGTCAGCAACGGAGCAGGTTCTCAGACAGATATGGTCAGCAACGGAGAGGGTTCTCAGCCAGATATGGTCAGCAACGGAGCGGGTTCTCAGCCAGATATGGTCAGCAACGGAGCGGGTTCTCAGCCAGATACAGTCAGCAACGGAGAGGGTTCTCAGCCAGATATGGTCAGCAACGGAGAGGGTTCTCAGCCAGATATGGTCAGCAACGGAGCGGGTTCTCAGCCGGATACAGTCAGCAACGGAGCGGGTTCTCAGCCAGATATGGTCAGCAACGGAGCGGGTTCTCAGCCAGATATGGTCAGCAACGGAGCGGGTTCTCAGCCAGATACAGTCAGCAACGGAGTGGGTTCTCAGCCAAATACGGTCAGCAACGGAACAGGTTCTCAGCTGGATACAGTCAGCAACGGAGCGGGTTCTCAGCCAGGATACAGTCAGCAACAGAGCGGGTTCTCAGCCAGATACAGTCAGCAACGGAGCGGGTTCTCAGCCAGATACAGTCAGCAACGGAGCGGGTTCTCAGCCAGATACAGTCAGCAACAGAGCGGGTTCTCAGCCAGATACAGACAGCAACGGAACAGGTTCTCAGCCAGATACAGACAGCAACAGAACAGGTTCTCAGCCAGGATACAGTCAGCAACGGAGCAGGTCCTCACCTTACCCACTTCCCGTCAGGGGGAACGTTACCGCTGTTTTCACTACTCCCAGTTGATGGGGAGAGAATGCTGGGTGATGATGTGCCCTGTGCCTTTGTATCTAAGCATTTTCATAATAATATGGATAAATGTAACGATGATATGAAGAGTTACATTAATTGTAAGTCTAATAATGTCATTTATTTTTTTAGCTGTAGCTTGTGTGCTGCACAGCACGTGGGACATACAATCCACCCACTAAAATCATGAATCAGGGAACATCTCCATAAAATTGAGACGGGTCGCACTGAATCAGCTATTGCTAAACATATTATGGAAATGCACGCAGGAAATATGTCAGCGTTTAGTTCTCAGGGGACCGAAAAAGTGAGACTTCCCTGGCGAGGTGGAGATATTCCATCACTAATCAATACAAGGGAAGCATACTGGATTGTACAGCTTAAGACCAGAACACCAGGAGGTTTACATCTGAAGGGGGACATCAGCCACATTTTCTGATGAGCTTAGTGTCCAAGTAATTTTGGGCATTTTTATGGTATCTGAAAACGTGGCCTGATGTGTCCCATTCTCTCTTTTTCTCTCCCCCCTTTGCCCTGGTTTCTGTTTCATATATATATATATATATTATTTATTACATTTTTATTCCTCATTTGTTATTTTTATTATCATTTTTGAGATATGATAGTAGATAAAAGATAGGACACAGAAGACTCAGATTGAAATTCTTTAAACCTTAAGAGCCACATTCATGTTTATTTAGGATTTAATAAGAGAGTTCAGATATTTATAAATTTGTGAATACTTAGATATATGGGTGATAAATGTTTTGCTCTATATTTGGTACTGTTATCAGATTCGAGCAAGGTGTTACATTTTGTTGAGTCTGGTAATATTATCCCCCTTTTTGTGACAAACTGTTTACTGTCTTCTGTATAGTTTTCTGATTGCCTCAAGGTTTTGATGGTCACTCTCAGCAATCGGCTTCTCCGGAGCCAATATAGATGACTGACAGATGAGAAAAGAAGGAGGTTACGTTGTTTTTAACAAACAATTATGCGTTGGTGGATACTTTTTAAATTCCCATGTTTCTGTTATGTGTTATAGCTATGAATAAGAGTTGTATTACCTCGACACACGTCAGACGGTTCTGCTAACCAATTTCATGATTTTTTCTCACTATGTCCATGTCTTTGATTAAAGTAAACACCAATGTTTTTAGCAGCTTCAGCGTGTGTTGCCTACTTTTCAACTTTACCTAAGAGCCAGATGTGCTTCCTCACTTCATTATGGAACATGTGTGAGAGTCAGAATGGAGGACTCAGGCGGATTACAGAGCACCCTGAAGCCGTTGGTGAGTCTCCATCTGTTTCATGTGAATTGGGGTTCATTTATGACAACAAGAGGCGCGTAGCACCTTCCTCTTCTCAATGCTGTGTTGGTTTACTACCAAGGTGACATTCCCATCAGGTCTGTATTTGTTCTAACACCTGCTAATTAAGCTCACCAGAGCAATGAGGAGGCACAATCCCTGAAGAATTTGTCCTTAGTAATGTAAACTGCAGAACCAGTGCAGTTTCTCCAGCAGAAAAAAGGAATCTGCCCGTCTACTCATTCTACCAAGCTCTCACATTCTAGTGGACCTCTTCCAGTCTACACATTTTACTGGACCTCGCCCAGTCTCCTTAATGTACCAACCCTCTCCATATCTACTCATTCCACCAGACCTCTCCCAGTCTACTTATTCTACCAGACCTCTTCCAGTCTACTCATTATAGTGGACCTCTTCCAGTCTACTCATTCTACCAGACCTCTCCCAGTCTACTCATTCTACCAGACCTCTCCCAGTCTTCTCATTCTACTGGACCTCTCCCAGTCTACTCATTCTACTGGACCTCTCCCAGTCTACTCATTCTACCAGACCTCTCCCAGTCTACTCATTCTACCGGACATCTCCCAGTCTACTCATTCTACTGGACCTCTCCCAGTCTACTCATTCTAGTGGACCTCTCCCTGTCTACTCATTCTACCAGACCTCTCCCAGTCTACTCATTCTACTGGATCTCTCCCAGTCTACTCATTCTACTGGACCTCTTCCAGTCTACTCATTCTACCAGACCTCTCCCAGTCTACTCATTCTACTGGACCTCTCCCAGTCTACTCATTCTACCAGACCTCTCCCAGTCTACTCATTCTACTGGACCTCTCCCAGTCTACTCATTCTACCAGACTTCTCCAGTCTACTCATTCTACTGGACCTCTCCCAGTCTACTCATTCTACCGGACTTCTCCCAGTCTACTCATTCTACCGGACTTCTCCCAGTCTACTCAGTGTACCGGACCTCTTCCACTTTACTCATTCTACCGGACCTCTTCCAGTTTACTCATTCTACTGGACCTCTCCCAGTCTACTCATTCTACCGGACCTCTCCCAGTCTACTCATTCTACCGGACCTCTCCCAGTCTACTCATTCTACCGGACCTCTTCCACTCTACTCATTCTACCGGACCTCTCCCAGTCTACTAATTCTACTGGACCTCTCCCAGTTTACTCATTCTACTGGACCTCTCCCAGTATACTCATTCTACCAGACCTCTCCCAGTCTACTCATTCTACCGGACCTCTTCCACTCTACTCATTCTACTGGACCTCTCCCAGTTTACTCATTCTACTGGACCTCTCCCAGTATACTCATTCTACCAGACCTCTCCCAGTCTACTCATTCTACCGGACCTCTCCCAGTCTACTCATTCTACCGGACCTCTTCCACTTTACTCATTCTACCGGACCTCTTCCAGTTTACTCATTCTACTGGACCTCTCCCAGTCTACTCATTCTACCAGACCTCTCCCAGTCTACTCATTCTACCGGACCTCTCCCAGTCTACTCATTCTACCGGACCTCTTCCACTCTACTCATTCTACCGGACCTCTCCCAGTCTACTCATTCTACCGGACCTCTTCCAGTTTACTCATTCTACTGGACCTCTCCCAGTCTACTCATTCTACCAGACTTCTCCAGTCTACTCATTCTACTGGACCTCTCCCAGTATACTCATTCTACCGGACCTCTCCCAGTCTACTCATTCTACCGGACTTCTCCCAGTCTACTCATTCTACCGGACTTCTCCCAGTCTACTCAGTGTACCGGACCTCTTCCACTTTACTCATTCTACCGGACCTCTTCCAGTTTACTCATTCTACTGGACCTCTCCCAGTCTACTCATTCTACTGGACCTCTCCCAGTATACTCATTCTACCGGACCTCTCCCAGTCTACTCATTCTACCGGACTTCTCCCAGTCTACTCATTCTACCGGACCTCTTCCAGTTTACTCATTCTACCAGACCTCTCTCAGTCTACTCATTCTACCGGACCTCTCCCAGTCTACTCATTCTACTGGACCTCTCCCAGTCTACTCATTCTACTGGACCTCTCCCTGTCTACTCATTCTACCGGACTTCTCCCAGTCTACTCAGTGTACCGGACCTCTTCCACTTTACTTATTCTACTGGACCTCTCCCAGTCTACTCATTCTACTGGACCTCTCCCAGTCTACTCATTCTACCGGACTTCTCCCAGTCTACTCAGTGTACCGGACCTCTTCCACTTTACTTATTCTACTGGACCTCTCCCAGTCTACTCATTCTATTGGACCTCTCCCAGTCTACTCATTCTACTGGACCTCTCCCAGTCTTCTCATTCTACCGGACCTCTCCCAGTCTACTCATTCTACCGGACCTCTCCCAGTCTACTCATTCTACTGGACCTCTCCCAGTCTACTCATTCTACCAGACCTCTCCCAGTCTACTCATTCTACCAGACCTCTCCCAGTCTACTCATTCTACTGGACCTCTCCCAGTCTACTCATTCTACCAGACCTCTCCCAGTCTACTCATTCTACCAGACCTCTCCCAGTCTACTCATTCTACTGGACCTCTCCCAGTCTACTCATTCTACCGGGCCTCTCCCAGTCTACTCATTCTACTGTACCTCTCCCAGTCTACTCATTCTACCGGACTTCTCCCAGTCTACTCAGTGTACCGGACCTCTTCCACTTTACTCATTCTACTGGACCTCTCCCAGTCTACTCATTCTACTGGACCTCTCCCAGTCTTCTCATTCTACCGGACCTCTCCCAGTCTACTCATTCTACCGGACCTCTCCCAGTCTACTCATTCTACTGGACCTCTCCCAGTCTACTCATTCTACCGGACCTCTCCCAGTCTACTCATTCTACCGGACCTCTCCCAGTCTACTCATTCTACTGGACCTCTCCCAGTCTACTCATTCTACCAGACCTCTCCCAGTCTTCTCATTCTACCGGACCTCTCCCAGTCTACTAATTCTACTGGACCTCTCCCTGTCTACTCATTCTACCAGACCTCTCCCAGTCTACTCATTCTACCGGGCCTCTCCCAGTCTACTCATTCTACTGTACCTCTCCCAGTCTACTCATTCTACCGGACTTCTCCCAGTCTACTCAGTGTACCGGACCTCTTCCACTTTACTCATTCTACCGGACCTCTTCCAGTTTACTCATTCTACTGGACCTCTCCCAGTATACTCATTCTACCGGACCTCTCCCAGTCTACTCATTCTACTGGACCTCTCCCAGTCTACTCATTCTACCGGACCTCTCCCAGTCTACTCATTCTACTGTACCTCTCCCAGTCTACTCATTCTACCGGACTTCTCCCAGTCTACTCAGTGTACCAGACCTCTTCCACTTTACTCATTCTACCGGACCTCTTCCAGTTTACTCATTCTACTGGACCTCTCCCAGTCTACTCATTCTACCAGACCTCTCCCAGTCTACTCATTCTACCAGACCTCTCCCTGTCTACTCATTCTACTGGACCTCTCCCAGTCTACTCATTCTACTGGACCTCTCCCAGTCTACTCATTCTATTGGACCTCTCCCTGTCTACTCATTCTACCAGACCTCTCCCAGTCTATTCATTCTACTGGACCTCTCCCAGTCTACTCATTCTACCGGACCTCTCCCAGTCTACTCATTCTACCGGTCCTCTTCCACTCTACTCATTCTACTGGACCTCTCCCAGTCTACTCATTCTACAGGACCTCTCCCAGTCTACTCATTCTACCGGACCTCTCCCTGTCTACTCATTCTACTGGACCTCTCCCTGTCTACTCATTCTACCGGACCTCTCCCTGTCTACTCATTCTACTGGACCTCTCCCTGTCTACTCATTCTACCAGACCTCTCCCTGTCTACTAATTCGACTGGACCTCTCCCAGTCTACTCATTCTACCGGACCTCTCCCAGTCTACTCATTCTACCAGACCTCTCCCAGTCTACTCATTCTACCGGACCTCTCCCAGTCTACTAATTCTACCGGACCTCTCCCAGTCTACTCATTCTACCAGACCTCTCCCTGTCTACTCATTCTACCAGACCTCTCCCAGTCTACTCATTCTACCGGACCTCTCCCAGTCTACTAATTCTACTGGACCTCTCCCAGTCTACTCATTCTACTGGACCTCTCCCAGTCTACTCATTCTACCAGACCTTTCCCAGTCTACTCATTCTACTGGACCTCTCCCAGTCTACTCATTCTACCAGACCTCTCCCAGTCTACTCATTCTACCGGACCTCTCCCAGTTTACTCATTCTACCAGACCTCTCCCACTCTATGGGACCTCTCCCAGTCTACTCATTCTACCAGACCTCTCCCAGTCTACTCATTCTACCGGTCCTCTCCCAGTCTACTCATTCTACCAGACCTCTCCCAGTCTACTCATTCTACCGGTCCTCTCCCAGTCTACTCATTCTACTGGACCTCTCCCAGTCTTCTCATTCTACCGGTCCTCTCCCAGTCTATTCATTCTACCAGACCTCTCCCAGTCTATTCATTCTACTGGACCTCTCCCAGTCTACTCATTCTACCGGTCCTCTCCCAGTCTACTTATTCTACCAGTCCTCTCCCTGTCTACTCATTCTACCAGTCCTTTCCCAGTCTACTCATTCTACTGGACCTCTCCCAGTCTACTCATTCTACCAGACCTCTCCCTGTCTACTCATTCTACTGGACCTCTTCCACTCTACTCATTCTACCAGACCTCTCTCAGTCTACTCATTCTACTGGACCTCTCCCAGTCTACTCATTCTACTGGACCTCTCCCAGTCTACTCATTCTACTGGACCTCTCCCAGTCTTCTCATTCTACCGGACCTCTTCCAGTTTACTCATTCTACTGGACCTCTCCCAGTCTACTCATTCTACCAGACCTCTCCCTGTCTACTCATTCTACCAGTCCTTTCCCAGTCTACTCATTCTACTGGACCTCTCCCAGTCTACTCATTCTACCAGACCTCTCTCAGTCTACTCATTCTACCGGACCTCTCCCAGTCTACTCATTCTACCAGACCTCTCCCAGTCTACTCATTCTACTGGACCTCTCCCAGTCTACTCAGTGTACCGGACCTCTCCCAGTCTACTCATTCTACTGGACCTCTCCCAGTCTACTCATTCTACTGGACCTCTCCCTGTCTACTCATTCTACTGGACCTCTCCCAGTCTACTCATTCTACCAGACCTCTCCCAGTCTACTAATTCTACTGGACCTCTCCCAGTCTTCTCATTCTACTGGACCTCTCCCAGTCTACTCATTCTACCAGACCTCTCCCAGTCTTCTCATTCTACTGGACCTCTCCCAGTCTACTCATTCTACCAGACCTCTCCCAGTCTTCTCATTCTACCGGACCTCTCCCAGTCTACTAATTCTACTGGACCTCTCCCAGTCTACTCATTCTACCAGACCTCTCCCAGTCTATTCATTCTACTGGACCTCTCCCAGTCTACTCATTCTACCAGACCTCTCCCAGTCTTCTCATTCTACTGGACCTCTCCCAGTCTTCTCATTCTACTGGACCTCTCCCTGTCTACTCATTCTACTGGACCTCTCCCTGTCTACTAATTCTACTGGACCTCTCCCTGTCTACTCATTCTACCAGACCTCTCCCAGTCTTCTCATTCTACCGGACCTCTCCCAGTCTACTCATTCTACTGGATCTCTTCCAGTCTACTAATTCTACTGGACCTCTCCCTGTCTACTAATTCTACTGGATCTCTCCCAGTCTATTCATTCTACCAGACCTCTTCCAGTCTACTCATTCTACTGGATCTCTCCCAGTCTACTAATTCTACTGGACCTCTCCCTGTCTACTCATTCTACTGGATCTCTCCCTGTCTACTCATTCTACCAGACCTCTTCCAGTCTACTCATTCTACTGGATCTCTCCCAGTCTACTAATTCTACTGGACCTCTCCCTGTCTACTCATTCTACTGGATCTCTCCCAGTCTATTCATTCTACCAGACCTCTCCCAGTCTACTCATTCTACCAGACCTCTCCCAGTCTTCTCATTCTACTGGACCTCTCTCAGTCTTCTCATTCTACCGGACCTCTCCCAGTCTACTCATTCTACCGGACCTCTCCCAGTCTACTCATTCTACCGGACCTCTCCCAGTCTACTCATTCTACCAGACCTCTCCCAGTCTTCTCATTCTACTGGACCTCTCCCAGTCTTCTCATTCTACTGGACCTCTCCCAGTCTTCTCATTCTACTGGACCTCTCCCAGTCTACTCATTCTACTGGACCTCTCCCAGTCTTCTCATTCTACTGGACCTCTCCCAGTCTACTCATTCTACTGGACCTCTCCCTGTCTACTCATTCTACCAGACCTCTCCCAGTCTACTCATTCTACCGGACCTCTCCCAGTCTACTCATTCTACCGGACATCTCCCAGTCTACTCATTCTACTGGACCTCTCCCAGTCTACTCATTCTACCAGACCTCTCCCAGTCTACTCATTCTACCGGACCTCTCCCAGTCTACTCATTCTACTGGACCTCTCCCAGTCTACTCATTCTACTGGACCTCTCCCAGTCTACTCATTCTACTGGACCTCTCCCAGTCTTCTCATTCTACTGGACCTCTCCCAGTCTACTCATTCTACTGGACCTCTCCCAGTCTATTCATTCTACCAGACCTCTCCCAGTCTTCTCATTCTACTGGACCTCTCCCAGTCTACTCATTCTACTGGACCTCTCCCTGTCTACTCATTCTACTGGATCTCTTCCAGTCTACTCATTCTACCAGACCTCTCCCTGTCTACTCATTCTACTGGACCTCTCCCTGTCTACTCATTCTACTGGATCTCTTCCAGTCTACTAATTCTACTGGACCTCTCCCAGTCTTCTCATTCTACCGGACCTCTCCCAGTCTACTCATTCTACCGGACCTCTCCTAGTCTACTCATTCTACCAGACCTCTCCCTGTCTACTCATTCTACTGGACCTCTCCCTGTCTACTCATTCTACTGGACCTCTCCCAGTCTACTCATTCTACCAGACCTCTCCCTGTCTACTCATTCTACTGGACCTCTCCCTGTCTACTCATTCTACTGGACCTCTCCCTGTCTACTCATTCTACTGGATCTCTTCCAGTCTACTAATTCTACTGGACCTCTCCCAGTCTACTCATTCTACCGGACCTCTCCCTGTCTACTCATTCTACCAGTCCTTTCCCTGTCTACTAATTCTACTGGACCTCTCCCAGTCTACTTATTCTACTGGACCTCTCCCAGTCTACTAATTCTACTGGACCTCTCCCAGTCTACTCATTCTACCGGACCTCTCCCAGTCTACTCATTCTACCGGACCTCTCTCAGTCTACTCATTCTGCCGGACCTCTCTCAGTCTACTCATTCTACTGGACCTCTCCCAGTCTACTCATTCTACCGGTCCTCTTCCACTCTACTCATTCTACTGGACCTCTCCCAGTCTACTCATTCTACAGGACCTCTCCCAGTCTACTCATTCTACCGGACCTCTCTCAGTGTACCTCTCATGAAATGTATCAAGGCTGGCTGTTCGGCAGAGGGTAATCCATGATGCA
Organism: Rhinophrynus dorsalis; assembly: GCA_037306005.1. Taxonomy (NCBI): domain Eukaryota; kingdom Metazoa; phylum Chordata; class Amphibia; order Anura; family Rhinophrynidae; genus Rhinophrynus; species Rhinophrynus dorsalis. The sequence continues at coordinate 2,461,813 of CM074725.1, read as the reverse complement.
ATTGCAAGGAGACATTGAGCCTCTACCGCCTTAAAGGGTAAATCACATCTCCCACCTTTTTCTACTTCAATCTGCTATTAATGCAGCTGCTGGAATAACTACCTCTACCCCCAGATATCTTCCTTCTCATGTCTTCATGAAATCCCTTTCCTGGCTACCTGTATGGTAGTCCTAATCTTGTCTTCCATTAGGCACTTTCCCAGCTCCTGTACCCCCACTCAATGTTTCTTTCTGCCAACTCTTTGCAGAGCTAGAGCCATCTAAACTATAAACCCATGCCCTTTCACTTTGCAATAAGCTCCCAATATAATCATTAAAGCAGAACTTTCACGTTAATTACATTTCCCTAGAATATATCACTAACCTAGAGATATGCAGTTATAATAGCCTTAAACTCAGTAAGTCCACAGTAGCTCAGTAAAAACACCTCTTCCGTAGGCATCGGGCTGCACAGAGCTTACAAGAGAAGCTGTGCTCCTGTTGGTCAGTCACTTCAAAGGAACGTCACGACCAGTGCTGGCAGAACTGGACGAACAGTGCAGACTCAGAGGCACATTTCCTCCAAGATGTCTGCACTCCTTGTCTTCCGGTTCCTGCCGAAGGTGTGTTTTTACTGAACTACCATTGACTTATTAAGCTTAAGGCTAGTATAACTCTGCATATTGCTAGGTTAGTAATATATTCTAGGGAAATGTAATTAACGTGTAAGTTCCGCTTTAACCAGGTGCGCACACCTGACACCTCCAAGCAACTCCTAGCACCCCATCTGCTCAAGGAGGCAACTCTGTGACAATCTGTTATGAGAACCTGTGTTCCAATCAAAATCAGTCTGCACCCCATCTTTTACCTCCTTCTCTCTCTCTGTATGCTATCACTAATTAGACTGTAAGCTCTTCAGGACAGGGTTTCCTTCCCACTGTATGAGTCATTTGTTCCCCACTACTACTGTACTACTCCATACTGTATCTCTGAATGGAGCTACAACTTCTGTTTGTGTAATATGCTATTTACTTGTTACGCTTCGCAAATGGCTAGTCTTCCTACGTAAGCAGAGGCAGACACTCTTATTGGGGTTAGTGGATAATTAGGGTGGCAGGATGGCGTGTTACCCATTTCCCTGATCTGACTTTTTTCTGTGGACACAGCGATCTATTGTCCACCAGCTGTACATTGTATCCTTGCTTAGTCCAGAGGGCAGGAAGTCCAAATCAGCCACTGATCTACTAGACACCACTTTGTGGTGTGGCTTTAATCCTTCTATCTTCCTTCTGCATTATAATGACTATTCCATGATGATAATAGGCTGCTTTTGTCCCTACATTTATATTACTGCCTTTTACTTGCTAATAGTTTTGTTAGGGGGCTAGGGTAGGGGTATTCACTCTTTGAACTGCCAGCTGTCTGGCTGGGGATAATGGCAGTTATAGTCTCCAACAGCTGAAGTCCAGAGATTGACAGCACCTGAGCTGTACTATAGCTCTTATAAAACCTTACAGGGAATAAAATTGCTCCATGTGAATTTTTCCCAACTGCCTCTCACTCTCATAAGAAAGAGGTGGAGCTTAAAGGGATAGTAATACTTCACTTTAACTTTTATTTTGTAGGCATTAAAAAAACATGAAGATAGATATGTCTTATCTCTCAAACCTTTATGGTTTAAGAGATATTCACAAGCAAAGTCTCCCCTCCCGCCCCTTTTACCTAATGTAAGCCATCTCTTCTCAGATGTGGAATCCAGTCCATAGACCAGACAGATAACAGAAGGGGACAATCTTCTTCCTATGAGAACAATGAAAGCCCTGACCCCCCTTGACATGTTTTTCAGCTTTTTCCCTTATCTTAATTGAAGATTGTCCCTCTCTGCAGTCTACCTGGGCACCTCCCTTCTGATGTGGCTGAACAGTGTTACATCAGTAAAAGGGGCGGGAGGGGGGATACTTTATCATTGAATTACTCCTAAACTACAACTCTGGCAGAACTGAAATAACACTCTCCAAAGTCCAAACACTATGATGATTAATTAGAGCTTCTTTTATTATGAAACATTACTATCCAGTTTATAGGGATTGTGGGAGTGGTTAACTGGGGGAGGAGTATGATGGGTTCAGTTCCTCTGTGTGTAACAATAAAGTTATCTTTGTTGCTAAATGGAGCAGTGGAGAAGGATTATAGCATAATATGAAGCCCCCGTGCTTGCCATAAAATTGCTCCATGTAAATTTTTCCCAACTGCCACCCACTCTTTGCCCCTGCCAGCCATTACTTTCATTCGTTCCATGGAAATGCTTATACTTGTTCCAGATAGGGAAACCCTTGGCAGAATCACTGACCCATCAGTAAATGCCGTCCTCACCTTCCCCTAACAGGGCAGGTTTTTCTGGATTCTTCTGCCTGAGAGCTGTGTAAGTAGCAGATCTCAGGCTGGTAGTGCACCTGTACCCAGGCAGGGAAATCCTGAAAGCAGAGTTCAGGGGCTCCAAGGACATCTGACCAGTACTAGCCCACACTCCTGGGCTGTAAACACTCAGCCTGTGCAAGGCAAAGGCACCCTCCAGCCCCAGTAGTACAACAGCATAGATGTATGGCTGTACTAGAAGAACAAAGAGTCGTTCCAAGAGCCTAGTATAAAAACATATTTACTCAAATTCACAATTAAATCAAACGATGAGATCAGACATCAACGACTCACATAGCTCCGGTATGTCCAGTGCACACCAGAGATCCAGGTCTACACGTTTCACACACTTATTCATAACCATAGGGTCATGCATAATGCATAGACTGTACGTGCACTGTACATACCTGAGCTGTGATTGTTGATATCAACGTTTGATTTCATTGTGAATTTAAATAAATGTTTTTATACTATTCTCCCAGAACTACTCTTTGTTCAACTAGTACAACCGTACTTCTATGCTACTGTAAGTCCTGAACGCTCACACTGAGGTACCTGAGGACCACAGCTGAGAAACTCCGCTCTAGAGATGGTGTTCCCACACCTGTCCTCAAAATGACTAACAGGCCAAGCCGGGTGCAGGACATCCCTGAGCAGGCGCACTGCAGGAGGACTGAACCACACTGATCTTGTGCGCAGAACTCTGTGCTAGATACGCATGGTGAGAGCCACTGGCGCAGTGTTTCTCATGCAGGGGCATTGTAGTGTGCCACGGAATCCACTTAAAGTGCCTCTTTTATATACAGGCAGACATGTGAATGGTGTTTTAGATACATACTTATGCAATTTGTTATTCACAATATGTTTTACTTTGTTATTTAGACAGATTTCTAAAAATAACCATATAATTATGTATATGTACCCTTCATTACTCCTCATCTGTTGAGCTATAAGATGTTAGGGATGCCTCAAAAAATCCTCACTGCATATTAGGGGTACATCATTCATTCCCTTCTGCATAGTAGGGGTGCCTGGTTCATTCCCTACGGCATGTTAGGGGTGCCTCAAAAATTCCCTACTGCATATTAGGGGTGCCTCAAAAATTCCCTACTGCATATTAGGGGTCCCTGGTTCATTCCCTACTGCATGCTAGGGGTGCCTGGTTCATTCCCTACTGCATGTTAGGGATGCCTCAAAAGTTCCTCTCTGCACGTGCGGGGTGCCTCGAGAAACACTGCACTAGACACACTTTCGATAATAGTAGTCAGTGGACAAACTGTTTATCCAAAATAGAATAAATAATAATATAGATAAGTGTGCAATCTCTCCAGCAATAAAATGAGGATACGTGTGAAAACGTGGAAGCTCTGGTCTACTGCACAGAAAACGGTGGTGCATATTCATAATGTGAATAGACACCAAGCCCCAGGCACTTACCATAACCAGCCACTGGGTAGGTGACCAAGTGACCAAGGCTGGAGTGTCACAGAGTACATGGGGGTCTGACACTAGCAGTGACCAAGGCTGGAGTGTCACAGAGTACATGGGGGTCTGACACTAGCAGTGACTAAGGCTGGAGTGTCACAGAGTACATGGGGGTCTGACAATAGCAGTGACCAAGGCTGGAGTGTCAGAGTACATGGGGGTCTGACACTAGCAGTGACCAAGGCTGGAGTGTCACAGAGTACATGGGGGTCTGACACTAGCAGTGACCAAGGCTGGAGTGTCACAGAGTACATGGGGGTCTGACACTAGCAGTGACCAAGGCTGGAGTGTCACAGAGTACATGGGGGTCTGACACTAGCAGTGACCAAGGCTGGAGCGTCACAGAGTACATGGGGGTCTGACACTAGCAGTGACCAAGGCTGGAGCGTCACAGAGCACATGGGGTCTCACTGCCAGTGGGACAGTTATATATAAAATAAAAGTTATCAGCCAATATACAGGTAGGTCTCTGACTACCTAGGGGGCAGTACAACAAGCCCGGGGTTACATACAAATCCTTGTTTTCAGCCATGATCATTAAACTAACAGTAATGTGTCCCACAAAAAAAAAAAAAAAAAAAAAAAAAAAAGTGGCACAAATCGCATATTCGCACTGAAAGTTCCCCCCTCTCCTGATGTCAGCTGTAAAGCTTACAGCAGGAGATTTGAGGCGGCTCTACAGCAGAACCAAAATTGCGTTATTTAAAAAAGAACTACTTCACTGGAATGGCCTACAAACTGTTCTTACAAACCAGGCACACTTTGTAGTCCTTCCTGATGAAGTAATTATTTTCCAAAACTGCTATTTCTGTGCTGCTGAAGGGCCACCGGATTCTCCTGCTGTCAGTAAAACGCTGACATCAGTTAAGGGAAGGGGGAACTTCAGATGTGACTATCTCTCAAACCGTAAAGGTCTGAGTGATATAGGATGTGCCACATAGCTTACCTTTTTTTTTTTTTTTTAAACTCTATAAAACAAGAATAATGTTATCGGCCCTTAGTGTCCCTTTAAAGCAGAACTTTCAACTATTAATAAGTTGCCATGCATTCATTAAGCATATGGCGACTACCTTAAAAATACATCTAACCTATAAAAAGTGACACATTCTAAAGAAATCTTTACCGTTTGGAGATTGAGGGGCAGGTTAGCGCAGACCGCGCCGTCAGTCCCTTCCAGTTACCATGTGGCACGCAGTAATGCTTTACAGAACAGGACTGATGGCGCAGGCAAGATGTCAGCACTGTTACCTGGCTTCCAGTCTCCAAAAGGTAACGATTTCTTTAAAATGTGGCAGTTTTTATACTTAAGACGTATTTTCAAGGTAGTTGCCATATGCTTAACGAATGCATGGCGACTTATTTATAATAGGTGAAAGTTCCACTTTAAAACACGCGGTGTGTGCGTGGAGCGGGAGGCTTAAGGATCGGTTCAGGAAAACCTGCTGCAGTGAACACAGTCATAAATGGTCTGAACCAGTGCAGGCGAGTAAGGACCTGTCATTCTGATTAACACTGTGCAGACAGGGAAATCCTCACAAACCTGTTATGGGAGCTTATTGGGGAGAAACTGCAAGAGCCATGGTCCTCAACCCTCTTCTGCTCATTCCCCTGCTTGGGTACATGTGTGAATCGGAGGCTCAGTCATTTTAATGGACTTGCATGTGCTCAGGCTTAGAAGTGCCATGCCGATTTGTGGGCCCTGAGGCCAGGTTTCAGACACACTAATGTACAGCGCTCTGTACTCATATACAAGGAGGAGTATTGGTCACCACCAAGCCCCAGTACTGCAGACAAAGGCAACAGAAGAACTGTGTACCATCTATGACTGCGATAAGGGGGGAAGACTTATTTGAAGGGATAGTAATACTTTAATATTACTAGTCCCCATAGTGTAGCTATGTAGAAATCAATCACCCCCAGGTTCACTTCTCAAAACGTTATGGTTTGAGAGAAAACCATAAGCTAAGTTCCCCCTCCTTCCCCTTTCCCTGAAGTCAGCGTTGTACTGGCTGCAGGGATATCTGGTGTTATTTTTCATCAGGCGGCTCTGCAGCTGAACCGAGATCACGCTAGTGAAAAATAATTATTTCACTGAAAGTGCCTTATGTACAATATGAATGTGCTGCAGGTCTGGGATACAACTGCACCACAGGGACAAAAACACTCCCAATTATTTACAAGCAGATTTTAATTCCTTGAATATAGAGATAGCCACCAAGTTTTGAAGCAAGTGGGTGAGCTCAAGCTTTCAAGATGTTAATGTCACCTTTAAACAAATGAGAATTTGTCCCCTACAGTGGAGACCATCTACCCCAGAACTGAACAACTTGGCCTTACTGCACACGGTGCATTATAGAATCATATTAAGAAAAAAAATAGAGGCCAGAAGCTGGAAGAGTCCAACCTCTCTACATGCATAGGAACGATATAAGTCTTATCTCTCAAACCTTTATGGTTTAAGAGATATTCACAAGCAAAGTATCCCCCCCTGTTTAGCCAGATCAGAAGGGAGGTGCCCAGGTAGACTGCAGAGAGGGACACTCTTCAATCAAGATAAGGGAAAAAGCTGAAAAACTTGTCAAGGGGGGCAGGGCTTTCATTGTTCTCATAGGAAGAAGATTGTCCCCTGCCGTTATCTGTCTGGTCTATGGACTGCATTCCACATCTGAGAAGAGATGGCTTACACTAGGAAAAGGGGCGGGGAGGGGAACTTTGCTTGTGAATATCACTTAAACCATAAAGATTTGAGAGATAAGACATATCGTTCATGTTTTTTTAATGCCTACAAAATAAAATAAAGATAAAACTAAGTATTACTATCCCTTTAAAGCCCTTGTAAAAAGAAACGTTTTGCCCCCGGTGTCATCTCTCAAACCTAAAGTTGCCCTCTCCCTCCCCCGTAGTCAGCGTTCTAGCTGACTGAAGGGAAGAAAGTCGTACAACTTTCAGGCGGCTCTCCAGCACAGCTGGATCGCGCTACTAAAAAAGAAAACTTTCACTGAAATGGTCTTCTACGTGTGCTTGGTTTGCAAGCACACGTAGAAGACAGTTTTAGAGAAAATAAAAAAACAAAACAAAAACTAACGCGATCACGGCTCTGCTGCAGAGCAGTCTGATGACGTCTGAACGGATTTCCCCAAGTCAGCTAAAATGCTGACTACGGGGAAGGGGGAGGGCAACTTTAGAAGCGATCATCTCTCAAACCATAAAAGTTTGAGAGATGACACCGGGGGCAAAACGTTTCTTTTTACAAGGGCTTTAATATAGGGATTTGTAATACTGAAGTATTACTATCCCTTTAACTCTATGCACGCCCAGGGTCCCCAACAATTTGCTTAGTCTTCTGCACTGAGAGGTGGTGCTTGGATGTTCCTTTAAGACCAGCGTATTCCTGCAAGTACAGATTCTATGACAATTAACCCTTTAACATGAATTAAGGGCCGCAAAACAGATCTGAGCATGCCAACATTTCCCCAAAGTCTGCTGAAATTAACAATTGCCTGTGGGTGAATCTACCTCCAAGACAGGTTTCAGACAGGCAAACAAAGTTTATTGTGTTTAAAAAATAAAATAGAACAAACCCAAAACAAGAATACCCACCCACAAATGAAAAACAAATGGGGCATAGGGAAGGGAGGAAGAGAAAAGGGCAGGCACCGGAGGAGGGGTGCAGTGATTACTCAGCTGGATGAGGGGTCTGCACTCAGGCAGTTCACCCCTCCTACAGGACGGGGGTCTGGTCACTTTGTACAATGAGGTGAGGGGTAAGGTGAGTTGCGAGTTGTGGGGGCTTTTAAGAAATATAACCCCCTTTACTTGCCAGAGGTGCCACTAACATTTCAAAGCAGTAAGTTGCAGCTCAACCCAACAGCAGTGGGGTGACCCTAGAAACTGGAGGGAGAGTGTGGGGACGACGGGGACAGATGCAGTCTCTCCTAGGATTTACTGTACAGCTTGCTCGTTAGCGCTACCACTTGTTTCCTGTGGCTTCATTACATCTGGCAACTCTGGAGGGCTGGAGAAGGAGTCCACCCTGAGAGGCTCAAAGGAATCCCCTGGAAAACAGAGAAGAATCATGGCTGTTACTAGTAACAGGAGATGGACAACCTGACACTAGTGTTCCATAGGGGGTAATCAAAAGCCCCTGTCTCTACATTACAATGTTTCAAGGAGTCTACTGTAGTCCCATTTAATTTAATTCTACAGACGTGCTGTCTGGCTCACTCACCTGAACTGCGAAAGGCCAGTCCTACAGTAGCCGGGGCCTGTGGCCGAGCCGTTTGGCTAGTGAAACCACAGTCTCCTAGGGTCTTGTTGTCATCCAAGAGCTGGTCATCCTGAAACCAGATACAGAGGTCAGTGACAAGAAAGTGTATTGGAGGAGTATGAAACGGATCAGCAGATCGATGAAACAAAGGGGGGGATTTGGGGAAGCAGCAGAGAGGAGGGCAAGTGCCAGGATTACAACCAACAGGTATTGGTGATGGGAAACCGCAACAAAACAACTGGGGTTTTTACAGGCTCTGAGTATCAGTAGGGGAAGAATTCAAATAGTAAAGTATAAAAGGGAAACAGTGAACAGACAAACTAGGTGGTGTGAAAAGGATAGAACAGTAAATGTATGGAGGGGATAGGCACACAGTATAGGGAAACAGCAAGACAATCACATAGAACACATATTGTGAAACGTCAATATTAGGGTGACACCAGAGATCTTCAATGTGAGGGCTACAAACAGGCCAGACAGCAAGACTGTGAGAAAGGTACAAAAGAATGTTGAACAACCATAAAAAAAAATGGGTAGGAAGCAAGACAAATACTTAAAGAGACAGTGTGGAAAGGTAAAAAGCCAACACAACCACATTAAAGGGCTGCAAAGTGACATGGAGCAGATAGATAATAAAGCAGACAACAGCATTCCAAGGTTATGGTGCAGAGGGGAAAAAGAACGGGGAAGGTGGACTGAACCACAAGATGGGCTGTAGAGATGGGGGTCAGTAGAACAGGGCAATGCCAGGAAAAAGCTCTAAGTCTAGGGTGGAAGAAACCTTTACCTTGTACAGTCTCTGCTCCTCTGGAGGCCTTTTTAGGATACCCTCCACAATCCTCTTCAGCTCATACACTGTGGTGCTCTCCTTGGCATCAGTAAATATGGTGGTCTTGTGGCGGCGGATCATCAGGAACACATCCTAGGGAGGAAAAAAAAAAGTGATCACACAGAAGTAGACACTCCAGTAGGAGGGAACCCAGGTGTCCAACGTAAGATTTAGGGATCTCTGAGTGCCCAAGCGTACATGAAACCCCACCTTGAAATCTATTCAAAGGGCGGGGGCACATTTGAGACAACTTGTCGGACTACCCCCTCTGGGGAGTCACAGGACAATCAACAAAGCAGGGGAAGGACAGCAGCTTCTCAGACACCCAATGTCCCCTCCCAGTGCAGGGAGATTAAGACAAGTACCATACCCTCTGGGAGGGATACATGTCACACACCAGGGAGCAAGACAACTCGTCAGACAAGTGCGTGTGTGTATATTAGTATCTGTGGAATTCTTATTACAGATACAGGTTTGGGGCTGCCATGTTTTGAGTGGCAGGTACCGCGTTACTATGGGAGACAGTACACGTCCTGCAGCCGTCGCCATGTTGTGGAGGTCATGTTAATCCGCATTACACACGGGGCACAGCTGCGGTTAGACCGGGAAGGACAGACCCCCATCTCGCTCTGCCGAGTCACGGGGTGCCGGTAAGAATGCGGCCTTCCTGCCCGGTTGGGTTGCTTGGGGTAGACGCCATGTTAGGAAGGCTTGACATGGGAAGAAGTAGGGCACGATGAAGTTCTCCCCGGGGAGCACGGACTGTCTACAGTACAGGTCCTGTTCCCGGCTGGCCGGTCCTCGGTACAGCCGGTGTCCGGCCTGTATCCCACACAGGCCGCCATGTTGGGAAGGTCAGACCGGATCGGCCTATAACTTATGAATAGAATTCCTCCCCCATACACACAGACGTCAGACTCCGTCCAATTCCCTAAAGGCACCCACTGCGTCCCGACCCCACTCACCATCCCGGCGGTGTCCGCCTGTCCGTCCCGGGGAGAGCAGCAGTAAGACAAAGACCGAGCACTCTACAATCCGCTCTCCTATAGGCTGACCTCCCTCCCAACATGCACCGCGCACGCGCAGCCGCTCCCGCTAAGGGGCGGCCGCCATGTTAAGTGTGGCAAATTGCTTAGCGGACGGCCTTGCCGGAAGTGCGGTGGGGGCGTGGTCTAAGAGGATGTACTGGGGGTGGGGCTTAGTCTAGCGCTCTGATGACGTGTGTTATCTCGAGTTGGAAGAGTTTGGCGCGAAGTACCCGAGCGCTTTACAGTGAGAGACTGATACTGAGGGGACAGAGGGATTTATAGATACCGAGAGAGATCTGAGGGGATAGGGAGAATAACAGATACCGAGAGAGATCTGAGGGGATAGGGAGAATAACAGATACCGAGAGAGATCTGAGGGGACAGGGAGAATAACAGATACTGAGAGAGATCTGAGGGGACCGGGAGAATAACAGATACCGAGAGAGATCTGAGGGGACAGGGAGATAGTGACAGATACTGTGAGGGGCCAGGAAGATTTATAGATACCGAGAAAGACCTGAGGGGCCAGGGAGACGATAGATACCGAGAGAGACTGGAGGGGACAGAGAAACGACAGACACTGTTAGATATACTAAAGGGACGGGGAGATTGATACTGTGAGGAGACTGACAGACATACTGAAGGGGCAGGGAGACTGACTGACATACTGAAGGGGGCAGGGAGACTGACAGACATACTGAAGGGGGCAGGGAGACTGACACACATACTGAAGGGGACAGGGAGACTGACAGACATACTGAAGGGGACAGGGAGACTGACTGACTGACAGACATACTGAAGGGGACAGGGAGACTGACAGACATACTGAGGGGACAGGAAGACTGACTGACAGACATACTGAAGGGGACAGGGAGACTGACAGACATACTGAAGGGACAGGGAGACTGACTGACAGACATACTGAAGGGGGCAGGGAGACTGACTGACAGACATACTGAAGGGGACAGGAAGACTGACACACATACTGAAGGGGACAGGGAGACTGACTGACAGACATACTGAAGGGGACAGGGAGACTGACTGACAGACATACTGAAGGGGCAGGGAGACTGACACACATACTGAAGGGGCAGGGAGACTGACAGACAGACATACTGAAGGGGGCAGGAAGACTGACTGACAGACATACTGAAGGGGGCAGGAAGACTGACTGACAGACATACTGAAGGGGGCAGGAAGACTGACTGACAGACATACTGAAGGGGGCAGGGAGACTGACTGACAGACATACTGAAGGGGGCAGGAAGACTGACTGACAGACATACTGAAGGGGGCAGGAAGACTGACTGACAGACATACTGAAGGGGGCAGGAAGACTGACTGACAGACATACTGAAGGGGGCAGGGAGACTGACTGACAGACATACTGAAGGGGACAGGGAGACTGACTGACAGACATACTGAAGGGGCAGGGAGACTGACAGACATACTGAAGGGGACAGGGAGACTGACTGACAGACATACTGAGGGGACAGGAAGACTGACTGACAGACATACTGAAGGGGACAGGGAGACTGACAGACATACTGAAGGGGACAGGAAGACTGACTGACAGACATACTGAAGGGGACAGGGAGACTGACTGACAGACATACTGAGGGGACAGGAAGACTGACTGACAGACATACTGAAGGGGACAGGGAGACTGACAGACATACTGAAGGGGACAGGAAGACTGACTGACAGACATACTGAAGGGGACAGGGAGACTGACACACATACTGAAGGGGACAGGGAGACTGACTGACAGACATACTGAAGGGGGCAGGGAGACTGACTGACAGACATACTGAAGGGACAGGGAGACTGACAGACAGACATACTGAAGGGGACAGGGAGACTGACTGACAGACATACTGAAGGGGACAGGAAGACTGACTGACAGACATACTGAAGGGGGCAGGGAGACTGACTGACAGACATACTGAAGGGGACAGGAAGACTGACTGACAGACATACTGAGGGCACAAGGAGACTGACTGACAGACATACTGAAGGGGACAGGGAGACTGACTGACAGACATACTGAAGGGGACAGGGAGACTGACTGACAGACATACTGAAGGGGGCAGGGAGACTGACTGACAGACATACTGAAGGGGGCAGGAAGACTGACTGACAGACATACTGAAGGGGGCAGGAAGACTGACTGACAGACATACTGAAGGGGACAGGGAGACTGACTGACAGACATACTGAAGGGGACAGGGAGACTGACTGACAGACATACTGAAGGGGACAGGGAGACTGACTGACAGACATACTGAAGGGGACAGGAAGACTGACTGACAGACATACTGAAGGGGACAGGGAGACTGACTGACAGACATACTGAGGGGACAGGAAGACTGACTGACATACTGAAGGGGGCAGGGAGACTGACTGACAGACATACTGAAGGGGGCAGGGAGACTGACAGACATACTGAAGGGGGCAGGGAGACTGACACACATACTGAAGGGGACAGGGAGACAGACTGACAGACATACTGAAGGGGACAGGGAGACTGACTGACAGACATACTGAAGGGGCAGGAAGACTGACTGACAGACATACTGAAGGGGACAGGGAGACTGACTGACAGACATACTGAAGGGGACAGGGAGACTGACTGACAGACATACTGAAGGGGACAGGGAGACTGACTGACAGACATACTGAAGGGGACAGGGAGACTGACTGACAGACATACTGAAGGGGACAGGGAGACTGACTGACAGACATACTGAAGGGGACAGGGAGACTGACTGACAGACATACTGAAGGGGACAGGAAGACTGACTGACAGACATACTGAAGGGGGCAGGGAGACTGACTGACAGACATACTGAAGGGGGCAGGGAGACTGACTGACAGACATACTGAAGGGGACAGGGAGACTGACAGACATACTGAAGGGGACAGGGAGACTGACACACATACTGAAGGGGACAGGGAGACTGACACACATACTGAAGGGGACAGGGAGACTGACTGACAGACATACTGAAGGGGACAGGGAGACTGACTGACAGACATACTGAAGGGGACAGGGAGACTGACTGACAGACATACTGAAGGGGCAGGAAGACTGACTGACAGACATACTGAAGGGGACAGGGAGACTGACTGACAGACATACTGAAGGGGACAGGGAGACTGACTGACAGACATACTGAAGGGGGCAGGGAGACTGACAGACAGACATACTGAAGGGGACAGGGAGATTGATACAGAGGGGAGACAGACAGATCCTCTGGGATTGGGGAAGGGATAGAGAGGTAGACTGATGGACACACAGTGATTAATACAGACTTCAATGACTGGCAGTCTCTGTAGACATGAACAGTAGAAGAGGACATGCACAAGAAGGGAATACACACACTAAGCTGAGGGTAATGGCAAACTGTACCATTCAATGGGATTTTCCATGTTTAATCACCAGAATTAGGCGATAGGAGACACTGAGGAGGAGTCCATTGTGATACTGCCCCAGAAGACTCCCTTTATGAGAACATAGTGCTGCACAAGAGATCCCCGTGGATATTTACTGAAGATAAACCTTCTATGGCATTTACTGTGAAGATAAGGTGGGCTGCCATCTTGTCCAGGTTGTACCCTTGTTCTCTCTTCCCGAATACTTGGTTCCTGTACCCAGCACCAAGAGGATTAGGGACTGTGCCTCCTACTGATGCCTGCAGGACTTCCCATTGGTCATAAGAGAAAAGACACAGATCATCTTCTGGTCTTCAGCCTACACTGACCACAGGTGTACCAAGGGGATCAGGGACTGAGCCATCTACTGACTCCTCCAAGGCTTTCCACTGGTCCTAACAGCAGGGACACAGGTCATCCTTTGGTCTTCATCCTGCACTGACCAGAGGTGCTTTAGAGGATTAGGGACTGAACCACCTACTGACCCTCAAGGATTTCCCCCTTGCTATAAGAGCAGGGACACAGGTCATCTTCATCGTGCACTTAGAGGATTAGGGACTGAGCCGCTACTGACACCTCCATGACTTCCCACTGGTCATAAGATCAGGGACACAGGTCATCTTCTGGTCTTCAGCCTACACTGACCAGAAGGACAAGGTGAGAAGTAGGAAAACACACAGGAACGTTTGTGGCTTCTTTACAAATACAGCTACTTTAAAAAAAAAATGTAAAGTATAAGGAATATGACTATGCCTGGAATAAAACTATACAGCAAACCTATTATATCTAGTTTGTAATGTGGTGTACGTTTATTATTTGGGGGAGGGTAATGATTGAATGGGTAATATTTGTGGAATAAGGTTCTAACCTATGTGTATAGGGACTGATACTGTAAGAGAATACACAAATTCCTTGGTGGACATGAGTATTCTGGGAAGTACATAAGAAAAGCGGGGAAATTGGGTGAGCCAGTTGGTTCTTAAGTGCTGTCAGTTGTTTTCATTGTAATAATTTTCTTCACAAAAGTATTTTGGAAAATCTTTGCACAAAATGTATCCAGACCCATGTTTAAACAAATATGTTTAATTAAAATATTGGGAAGAATTCTAAAATGTGAATAAAGGCTTTTATATACCGCACTATGCAAAAGTCTTAGGCAGATTTGAAAAAAAAAATGCTGTACAGTAAGAATGCTTTAAAAAATAAACTGTTTTATTTTTATCAATGAACAAACATTATGGAGAACAGAAGAAAAATCAAATCAATGTTTGATGTGACCACCTTTGCCTTCAAAACAGCATCATTTCTAGATGCAATTGCACAAAGTCAGGGATTTTGTTGGCATAGTCAGGTGTATGATTAAACAATTATACTAAACAGATGCTAATCATCAATTTAAGATGTGGCTTAAAAAACAATTGTTAACTGAACAGCTGTGGATGAGAAATAAAACTGGGTAAGGAACAGCCAAACTTGGCTAACAAGGTGAGGTTTCTGAAGACCGTTTAAAGGGATAGTACTGTTTCATAATCAAACATCTCTAATTAATCATCATAGTATTTGGATTTTGGAGAGTGTTATTTCAATTCTGTCAGAGTTGTAGTTCAAGAGTAATTGACAAAGTAGCCCCCTCCCGTCCCTTTTACTGATGTAACACTGCTCAGCCAGATCAGAAGGGAGGCGCCCAGGTTGACTGAAGAGAGGTATAATCTTCAATTAAGATAAGGGAGAAACCTGTCAAGGGGGGGGGCAGGGCCTTCATTGTTCTCATAGGAAGAAGATTGTCACCTGCTTTTATCTGTCTGGTCTATGGACTGGATTCCACATCTGAGAAGAGATGGCTTACACTAGGTAAAAGGGGCGGGAGGGGAAACTTTGCTTGTGAATATCTCTCAAACCATAAAGGTTTGAGAGATAAGACACATCGTTCTTCATGTTTTTTTAATGCCTGCAAAATAAAATAAAGATAAAATGAAGTATTACTATCCCTTTAATGTCGAGTCATACACCAGGGCAAGATTGAGTACAACAACAGGACACAAGGTAGTTATACTGCATCAGCAAGCTGTCTCCTGGGCAGATGGGTTTCCAGATGTGCTGTCCAATCTCTTGAAGTATAAAAAATGGTGCCCCTCTCTACTGTCCAAGAAGTCTGGTCAGAAGTGGTCTTCATGGAAGACTAGTGGCCATACCTCTGAAGTGGAAACAAGGCCAAGTGACTCAACTATGCATGAAAACACAGCAACTGGGGTGCAGAAAAATGGCAGCAGGTGCTCTGGACTGACGAGTTGAAATATATAGCTGTGGCAGAAGGTAGTTTGCCGAGGGGCTGTAGAGCGGTACAAGAATCAGTGTCTGCAGGCAACAGTGAAGCATGGTGGAGGTTCCTGCAAGTTTGGGGCTGCATTTCTGCAAATTGAGTTTGGGATTTGGCAATAATTAAGTCATCACAAAGGCAGATACTTATCCATCAAGCAGTACCATCAAGGAGGAATCTGATTGGGCCCAAATTCATTCTGCATCTTAATAATGACCCCAAACATACAGCCAAAGTCATGAACTATCGTTGGCGCAAAAAAGAACAAGGAGTCCTGGAAGTGATGGTATTGGGCCCCCACAGAGCCCTGATCTCAACATCATCGAGTCTGGGATCACATGAAGAAAGAGAAACAGCCGAGGCTCCTAAATCCACAGAAGTGTGGTTCTCCAAGATGTTTGGAACAACCTACCTGCCGAGTTCCTTAAACTGTGTGCAAGTGAACCTAGAAGAATTAATGCTGCTTTGAAGGCAAAGGGTGGTCACTCTAAATTTTGATTTAGATATTTCTTCTGTTCACTCACTTTGTATTTTGTTACTTGATAAAAATAAACTAATGTTTATTTTACAGCATTTTTTTACACCTAAAATAAAAATAATTCCTCTTCAATCTTGAGCAAAAAAGTGTAAACTGTAGATGAATGGGGCATCTTTAAGATATAAATATACACCAGCACCACCAAAGGTGATATATATTTTTTCTTTTTGGAATTTTGATTTATCTAAGCCCCCTATAAAAAATATAAAATATATGTGGAAAGGACATTGAGGAGAAGTGCTAGGAAAAACGAAAACTGTGGGGCAGTCTATGCAGCATTAAAATACCCCGTAGTTTTCATTTTTCCTAGCACTTCTCCTTAGTGTCCTTTCCACATTTATTTTATATATATTTCTATAGGGCTTATATGAAAATTTATATTACTTGTATTCTGTTGTTGTCTAATTCTGCATTCATCTTTTGTAGGCAGGTTTTAATGTTGTATTTTCTGTTCCTACAGTGTTCATTGTATCCTGAGAGAGAAACGAAATATTTTTTTTTTTTTTTTTATTCCTTACCATGCCTATTCCAAGAGATGAAATGGGGGACCTTCCTCTTACACGCACCCCAATCCCAGTGCCTGCTCATTTTCACCTGGCAGAGCAGAGCTTCTCACTCAAGAAGCGAGCCCGCTCCCTCTGCTACACGCTCCCACCCCGACCCCCCGCTAAGAATCTTCCTCCTATTAGTCGGATCTTCCCTGACAGGCAACGCTCTTGGAGTCAGCCTCGGCCACAGAGTGTGTCATTCTGTTGTCCCCAAAGCAAGCCTCCAGCTAGCAGTCTCTACGACCACAGCAAAGGGGAGACCTTTTTCAAACAGTGCTTCAAGAGCATTTGCAAGCTGGGGAGGGGATCCTTTGGAGAGGTATACAAGGTGAGAATATTGTAAACAATAGGGAAAATGCAGATAAACCTCCAGCTAGTCAACTGTTAAGTTATTTGGAGATGTATAAAACCTGGTTCATACATGTCACAATTTTCGAATCCAGTGCAAACATAAAGATGTTGAGTTGTGCCTCTGCTCCAGATATAGCCAGATAGTGGGTGTTGCTTCAGTAAGAATTGTGTTGCCTTTAAATCTTCCAAAACTTGTCACATTGTGTGACTGCTTTATAGTGTATGTAATATTTTGCATCATTTAGGGATGCATGTACTGTGGGTATAGGAGGCAGGGCACTATAGTTGAAAGTCCTCCCACTTCCTTGTGTCTATATCCCTCACCCAGCCATTAAACTGTCATTTTTTTTCTGTTCGTGTCCCTCAGGAGCTACAGGGAATTTTTTTTTTAATGCTTTATTTTTATATGCACCTGACGTTATTACTAAGGAAATATCCCAATAGGACCCTCAACATGTGAGGAGAGTCCTGGTACAAATTATAATATTTGCCACTAAGGCTTCTTGTACTGGCACATCACTATGTAACAAAAATGTACCAGCAGGAGTCAATGGCCATTGGCATTGAAAAATATATGAAAAGAATGTGGGTATTTTCAAGAATGAAGACAAAAGTGAGTACATGTGTAACAGAGCCTGAAGAGGACTTGGCTAATCACTTGAATTTAAATCCCTTTTGTATCTAACCTGGAAGACAGTCGCTTAATGGACTACAGTGAAGGCTCAGTAATATAATGCAGATGGGGTTCCTGCAAGGAGCGAGTGCATATATTGATGATACATGCGCAAGTCCACATGCAATATTACCTCAGGCAATAAAGTCAAGTGACGCAGCAGTAAAGACTTGGCTTGAAGTAACATTAAGACCTCTGCTCGATTACGGAGACATAACCTTTATAGATCAATGACAGCTTAAAAAGAGTGAGAAGAATGCTAAGAGCAACAGAGTAAAGAGAGTGTGCATTTGGGTGCTTAATATGTGAGTAATTTAAATATATCTATTGAATATGAGGCTTATTGATGCTGTTGGATGTGGGTATCACTAACTGGGACCCATGTTGTGGATGCTGTATAGAAAGAAAAAAACAGTGCAACAAACCTTTCTAAGTGTAGCTGTTCTATACAAAAAGCAAATGGAGTATTACCCCCTCCCCTTGACTGCCTACCTACATGGAGTAGAGGTTCCCTGCCTCATGATGCAGGCACTCCAGGATAATGATTCTTCTTGAAGTAACATGTTATAATTGTAGTTCCTAGCTTGGAGGCCCAAGAAAGGAGTGCCTGGAATGTTAATAGGTGAACAGAAGATATAGGGCTTTCTTGCCTCCTCCTTTTTTATATATGTCATATAGACAATAGGGGGCGGGAATATGTCCACTGATGGTAACAGCTGAACTCTTACTTGGAAAATAATAGACACAAAAAAAAAGTACTGACAAAAGGATATATATAATCTATCTACTGTTAAAGTAGCTCATATGCGGCTAATGGTACAATACCAATAAATATCTCCTTAAAGGGATAGTAATACTTAAAATGTAAAACATGTTGTAGGGTTTATTCCCCTGAGTAAAACTAGGGCACTCCCACTGCTGAAAGGTGTTTTATTCAAAAGTTATTACAGCTCAAAATTGACTTTTTTTTTTTTTTTTTTTTGGTGCAATATCACGGTGGCCTGAAATTGTACAGTGGCACTGTTGCTACACCATCCTATGGAGATTTATGGTCTATGGACCAGAGCTGTCAATAGAATGGTGAAGCAACAGTGTCACTGTACAATTTCAGGCCACTGTGATATTGCACCTAAAAAATTCAAGTTTGAGCTTTTTAAATCTACAGTCGCATTCCCAGCATCTACAGAACTAGATCAGATTGTTCAGGAACAATGAAGTAATGCTGACGAATCATTCCCAAATATTGTACTCTCATATATCCATTTCTTCAAGCTAAAGTGCAATTATGGTCTACTCCACCACAGTCTCTAGATTATCTAGGCATAAAACAATTCCAGTACAGAGTGCAGCAGCACTCCGATACTGCTGACAAAGAATTTACTAATTTAACAGACTACTGCTTTTTTGCCAGGGAGCTATTATCAGGGCAACATTGTCTTCTGCATGGGCATGCAGAGCAATGGAAGCCTGGCAGAATCAGATTATACAAGTGATTAAGACCATGCACCAAAAGAGGATACAGGATTCCTCCAAGAGGCTACAGTATACACTGGAAGAGGCATCATTAGAGGGATCCAAAATGGCTGCAAAATGTTCCACTACCACAGTAGCAGCCTGCCATACCTTATGACTAAAAATATGGAAAACCAATGCGGCTTCTAAGAAAGCATTGATATAATTGCCATTCACTGGTTGAATGTTGTTTGGCCCAGTAATAGACTAGATGGCCAAGCTATAGGTGGTAAAAGTACTCTTACCACATAACATAACACACAGGTTTGTTTTTAAAAAGAAAAGCACTATATATCCGCAACAGAGACTATAGAGGCACTTCTCAACATTTAACACGTCAGTGGTGTGCTTTAGATATGGAGGAAAAAAAAAAAAAAAACACGAACTGGGGTCAGAGGAAAAAATGTTCACCAGAATCGACTGAGCCGAAATCCACCACAGCATGAAGGTGGGAATACGGAGCTCCCCAAAATCCTCCATTGGTGGGAGACAACTCCAGCACTACACTGTACAATGGAGCAAACATATTGCAGATGAATGGGTACTTTATATTATGTCAAAAGGATACAGAGTGTCCTTCAGCACCTTTCCTCCAGCCTGTTTTTTCATGTTCAGGGTTCCATAGAGAGGGAAAGCTCTAACAGGCATTCTACCAAGCCATTCACCATTTCTTAATGAATGGAGTGGTAATCAGGTTCCAACAGAACAAAGATTCATAAAGGTTTATTCCAATTTTTTTAATTGTCCTGGATTTCTTCTAATCTTAGATCTAAAAGCCCTAAATTCAGCTCGTAAGTGTATCCGAATTCAAACTGGACTAAATCGGATCCATAATAGTTGCCATGCAGCCAACAGAATACACGGTGTCATTAGACATCAAATATGCTTATGTGCACATTCCAGTATGCCCAGATCATTAACAATATCTTTGTTTCGCATCTTATACCAACGTTCTTAGTTTGCAACTCTTCCTTTTGGACTAGCCTCAGCACCAAGAGTATTTACCAAAGTGATGGCTCCCCTCACAGCACAGCTACAATCACTTGGAGTCAATTTGACTCCTTACCTAAGACAGTCTATTACTGAAAGCTTCCTCCCAGGAACTACTTTGGAACATTTTCATGTCACCATGAAAATACTGACAGAGCATGGTTGGATCATCAATCAACCTAAATTGCATATAGTTCTATCAGAGAAACTTCCATTTCTGGGACTGGTATTTGACTCAGTGAGCCAAGGAGTGAGATTACCACAGACCTACAAAAGTGAATTCAACAGACTGACAGAACCGAACTTGGTGTCCACAGTAGAAATAGTCCCATTCTCCCAGTTCCACATATGCCCCTTACAACTGCAAATACTTCACAGTTGATCCAAAAGCCCAAACCGTCTACATCATACAATAACTATCAAAAACCACCAGACAATCACTACACTGGTGGCTCACAAGTCCACTTCTGTCAAGGGGAAAGTAGTATTGACAGATGGGGATGGGGAGCAGTGTACGTTCTTCAGTCTTTTCAGGACTGCAGTCTCTTAGAAAAATCTTCCAGTTTGAATTCAGTCCAGAGTCATGGCAGTGGCTTACATCACCCACCGAGAGGAGGTAGAGCAAAGCAGCTTGGATGGAGAAATGAAGAAACCAGTGCTAGACACTCCAACATAGTAATAGTAACACTCACATGGGTGTACTTGAAAAGCAGATGACACTCCAGGGCTTCAGAGGTGCTACACCACATACAGCTCTGCGAAACTGATACAGCAATCAACGTGACAAACAAAAGATCCGGGAGCACCCTCCAAACCGCTTCTTCGTAATAATGAAATCAACTGTGACTCGCTTTATATAAAACTTGAATCGTTTATTTATATCTTTAAAAGAATCCAAAAAGATCAGTGTGAAGAAAGCAGAGATATTACTTGCACATACAGCTTGGTAAGATGCAAAACATCTGACGCGTTTTGCGCTTCATCAAAAATACAATGTATAACTAAACACTGGTTTAAAAACCTTCAGTTACATCTTGATTGGATAATACGCTGAATTAAGCATCTTAAACAACCAACGGGCAAACGAGACCATACATAACTGAAGATATATGGCTCAAAAACGTTTTCCACCCAGTGGAGGATTCTATGTCCCGGCATTATCGGCCATAGACGTTCGCACCATTCTCCTCTTACCATATTGGCTGAGAATAGCTTGATTTTACCATGTATTAGACAAGTCAATAACAGGACCATGAAATCTTCCCCCAGTTCACAGACCTATAACAGGGTCCCTTTCATCATCACAAATTGCACAATCTCATTTTGACAGTGTTCAACTTGAAATCTACACCTACAGGACTTCTCTCATGCTGCACCTGAGATGTGGAATCCCCCCGCCCCATCAGACTCTCCCCCAGCCTTCAGATGCTCCCTGATGCTCCTATCAACTACCTCCATAAACCTCATCACCAAGAACCACCCCTTGTCTGGGCCACTGCACATAACAGCGCTTCTCTCTCCCACCCACTGACCGGCAGTTCATGTGGCAGAAGGCACTTACCACCCAATAGCACCTACTCCTGTGTCCACTTCCTCTAGACTGTAAGCTCTCACAAGCAGAGCCCTCTGATCCTTCTTTTCTCCACATTTGATTGTACTGTTCAATAGCTCTGTATGTCTATTCCCTACTGTACAGCGCTGCGGGATATGAGTGAATGATTTGTCTAAAATGTTCACTTACTGGGTCATAACTACAAGTCTCTAGTTATAGTGTGATAAAACCTACATTGTAGGCCGTTTTCTGCGGATTTAAGCGTTGTATCAGCTCTCACGGTTGCTTTATTCAAAACGATAACTGTTCAGCCTGTGCTGGAGCTGTCATCATGCAGATGTCTTCCAGTAACCCATCTCTAATAGCAACAGTACTGCCTGGTGCCCAGTTAGTCTAACAAAATAAAGGCACGTAAACCGTTAGTGTTATTGCTGGGTTGTGATTCAGCCAAAAGTTATTACAGAGAAAACGTGCAATATATAATTTATTTTGAGTGTCTGAGTTAAAGATTTTTGCAGCCAGGTGTGCAGTTGCTATTGCTGCCCAAGAATAGTTGAGTGTTGCCGACAAGATTTCCATAGATGGTTTTAGCAAGAGCGCCACCTGTCTGCAAAACATCTTGCACTCAAGCTGGTAGGAAAATGCAAGTTTGCTCTGTAATAACCTTTGAAATAAGGATGAACCAGGTTTGTGAGCTCACTTGTTCTATTGAACCAGGAAAAAACCACAACAGTTCAATAATTTGGCTTTGCTGCCCCTTTTAACCCCTTAAGGACCAGCAGTGTGGTCAGCACTTAAGGACCACATTTTTTTTTTTTTCTTCCAGAAATGGAACCAGGGGTACCCGACTGGTGTGCAGCCATGCTGGCACCCCTGAATTCCTTGACGTACATATACATCGTGGGTCCTTAACATAAGTTTTCTCATGACGTTTATGTACGTTGTGGGTCTTTATGGGGTTAATATACAAAAACAACAGTTTAGTGATAACATTTGGATGCAGCTACTTAGCGATAGTACCCCAATTTAACTTGATAGGAAAAGTTCTTTTTCACGAAAAGCCCAATCATATGTCTGTCTTCCTTTAGGTACAAAGCCGTGAAGATGGCTGTCTCTATGCTGTAAAACGTTCAGTTTCTCCATTCCGTGGTGAGTCAGATCGCCAACGCAAGCTTCAAGAGGTGAGGAAGCATGAGCGAGTGGGTGAGCATCCCAACTGCCTACGATTTGTGAGGGCCTGGGAAGAGAAACGAATGCTCTACCTGCAGACAGAGCTGTGTGCTGGGAGCTTGCAACAGCACTGTGAAGATATGGGCGGTCCTCTTCCTGCTCATCAGCTCTGGAATATTACCTGTGATCTGTTGCGAGGTCTCAAACACCTCCATGATCGCAACCTCCTGCACCTTGACATTAAGCCAGCTAATGTATTTCTCTCACATTCTGGTATTTGTAAGCTGGGCGACTTTGGACTGATGATAGAACTGGATGGAACAGAAGAAGGATGTGGAGAGGCACAGGAGGGTGACCCTCGGTACATGGCTCCTGAGCTTCTGGATGGTGTGTTTGGGAAGGCTGCAGATGTATTCAGGTGACATTATCTTCAAATTCTCCCCCCCCCCCCCGCCCCCTTGAAACTTGCCTTAAAGCAGAACTATCATTCAAGCTGAAGTGCCCCCCAAATCAGCATGGACCTAGTGATACGCATATCCATAATAGTATTATCCTGAATAAGTCCGGCGTTGTTGAGAAATCCAACTTGTTCTGAGATGAACAGTCAGGCATCCACACAGACATCTTGCCAAAGCGACATCTGTGCACCTGCGCTGTCCATCCCAGTCTTCTCCCGGATTGGTGAGGAGGAATTACATTGTACCTTAAGGTACGGGAAGGGAGTGATGGCGCAGGCGCACACAGATGCTTGTACAGTAAGATGCCTTCCTGTGAGTCTTGGATCAAGTTGGATTTCTCAATAACGCCAGACTTATTCAGGGTAATATAGTATGGGTATGCGTATCGCTATATGCATAATGATTTGGGGGGCACTTTAATCTGAGTGATCGTTCTGCTTTAACAAAACAGATGGAGATAAATATTTCTGCATCTATGTGCACAGTGGAAAACATGTCATGTCCATTTTAAATTTATCAGATGCACCGTCCAAAGGCTGACACTCGTAGATTTTCTGAACAAAGAAATTAAGGTGTTTTGTTCCCAGTGATCAACATTTTAGCTAACCGTTTTAGCTTTTATTGAGCTCAAACAAAAATAAGTGTAAATCTTTTCAAGTCACAGTATCACCATTTTTAACTTTTATTTATTTATTTTTTTACGAGTTAAACGGATAGTAATGTTTCAAAACAAAAGCAGCTCCAATTAATCTTCATAGTATTTGGTCCATGGAGAGTGTTATATCAATACTAGTTGTAGTTCAAGAGAAATTGAATGATAAAGTATAGGGGGATACTTTATCATTCAATTACTCTTGTACTACAACTCTGACAGTACTGAAATAACACTCTCCATTACCGAAATACTATGAAGATTAATTGGAACTGCTTTTATTTTTGAAACATTACTATCCGTTTAAGTAGGTCACTTACAGTAATGATGCTGCTTATTAATTATTCACCATTATTTCAAGTATTTATTTTTCTTGGACTGAGTGTTATTTGCTTTAGTGTGGTATGGTAGAAACCATCTCTCCCAGGGGTTGTTTTCTTAAAAAAAATTACTAGGTCATTACATTCTGTTTTGCTCTCTAATTGTGTAATGATGTTCTTTTCTGATGGTCTTGATTTAGTACCAGTTTATAAAATGAACCCAGCACACTCCACTCATGTCTTGTCAGCCTCTTTCTACTTCCAGTGCTTCATGTTGTAACAGCAACAGACAGCATTACATTGAGAGAAGCAGCAAGTAGTATGGTTGGGAGGGAAGGATGAAGGGAGGCAGGGCGTCTGTGTAAGACACTGGTTCCTTCACCCTCCTCAGGGTTACCTATCAGACCATGTCTTCTGCAGAAGCCTAGTCAAGTCATTCAATTCACCTGTCCTTATGCAGGGAAATGATAGTCCTGGACTGTCAGGTACCCTGAGGAGAAGATTGGGAACCGGTGATGTTAGTACAGCGTCTCACTAATATTTGAATGTGCAGCGTTTGATTATACAAGGGTCCCAAATTAAATGAAACAGAGAGTTTGTCCTAGGGTTGTTGTAAGCTTTTCATACATCATTGCTCTTGATTGGCTTTCTGCATCGCCTCAGTAATGTGATTTGAGCCATTTTAGGGCAACAATACATTTGACAGCCAGTGAGATGTTTTCAAGAAGGAACCTATGTGTGGGGTGGATGGCTGGAAACAGCCTATCAGTCGAATAAACATCTAAAAAAAAAATTGGTCCGCTTTAGCATATGACCATAAAATACCATAGATTAGGTTATGAACCCAGCATGTAGGCTGTTTTATGTTAAGAAGAGACAGATAGTGTAAAAATAGTCGTAATCTAAATTTTGAGATCTGTATGGTGGCAACTATATTAAAAGAAGGTACTCGCTTGAGTTGTTCTACCATTAGCAAGTGCTTTATAATCACCAACAACCAACTTGTAAAGCTTAGGATCTGTAAATACAGATAGGGAGTGTTTTTAATGATGATATTATTGCTTTTATTTCATTTTGTTTGTTTTCTGGATGTCTAGGCAGTATCCATAATAAATAATTTAGAGCTATAGGACATAGTTTTAACACTAGTTTTGTGTGTGTGTTTGGGGTGGGGGGGTTCCCTCCGGGGGCTCCCTCCGACAGAGCTGGGGAGTTGAGTATCCCTGTAATAAAGAATAAGGTCAGAAACACCTAGTAAGTCTCTATATGGACAGAGGTGCGTTAAGGTGGAAGCTGACCAGTAAGTCAGCAGAGCGATTAACCCACCTCAGTTCAGGTTACTTCCAGGGCCATGTACGGGAGGAAGAAAAGGAAAAAACAGTGGCACTAAACACTCTATATAAAAATATTTATTAAATCTTAATGAATGTATACAAATGAAAAGCCTGAAATATCAGACGTGACTCGCAGTGGCGCACACCACTTTCTCAACGAACAGGTCAAAAAAAAAAAAAAAATATATATATATATATATATATATATATATATATATATATATATATATATATATATATATATATATATATATATATATAAATGAGCCACTAGGCTGGATGTTTTGTATGCAGATATATGTATTTTTTTTATATAGAGAGTTTAGTGCTGTTTTTTCCTGTCTTTCCTCGAACTTAACCCAAGAAGTATCCCAAATGGAGATGGGTTCATCTCTCCGCTGGCTTGATTGTCCGCTTCCAGCCTGATGCTGACCAATAAACGTTATGTTTCTGCACGTTTTGCCACTTGGGAGAGTGATCTCTAGAGGAGCACCCATTTCAGTGACTGTTACTGTATCGGGCAGTTTGTGAATTCCACAAGACTCTTGCTGTTTCCTACATAAGTGGGTCAGCAGCCAAGAATTTTGTGAGTAATCACTCACGAGTTGCAGAGGTGGTGGTGGTGATGAAGTGGTCCTGCTTGATGCAACACAAGGGCGTCCCTTGTTTTTCTTCTCTACTGAACCTGGTAAAGAATCTTGGGAAAGAGGCTCATCATAACTGTCCATATATGGCCCCATCCAGGGGATATAGCAACATGTCCATGCCTCAACTGGCATGGTAGAGGGATTTATATGTGTTTGGCATCTGTACATTTAGATAAGGGATGGTTTTATTCTTCCAACTGAAATCAAAATTAAGTTGATTGATTTTGCAGGTATGAAAAGGCAGTTTCTGACTTAGAAATATTGCATTTTAAGCTTGACATTGGAGAAGCAGGAAAAGAGGGAGAACAGATTCTAGAGAAGTCTGGAGCATTATCTTCTTCATAAAGGCCAAGCCTGCAGTCTGGGGGCCATTTCCTGCACCATTCATATGAGGATGTGATGAATGCTTTGGGCCATGGTTTCAGCTGCAAGGGGGAGAGACTAGAAAAGGCATCCCTGTCTGTGGTACCTCTGATCACCATAAGGGTAGTGTTGTGAGAATAGTTGTGTGTGTAGTGGTTGTTATCTGGGACTCATAGTGCAAAAGTAAAAACTTTACTGCCTTTAAGGCGGAGCTTTCACTTTGTATAAAGTTGCCCTGCAATAATTACGCATATGGCTACCAGCTTCATAACACTTTTTACCTCTCAGAAGTGGTGGATTCTAAAGTAATCCTTGATCTTCGGAGACCGGAAGGCAGGCATCAGTGCAGACATCTTGTCTGTGCGCCTGTGCTGTTAGTCCCAGTCTCCTCTAAGAAGCATTGCACTGCACTACAAGGTAACTGGAAGGGACTGATGGCGAAGGCGCGCAGACTACACTAAACTGGCCGTCACTCCATGAAGATTAAGGATTACTTTATAATCTGACACTTCTGAAAGGTAATAGAAGTATTCTGAAGTTAGTCGCCATATGCTTAATTACTGCAGGGCGACTTCATACAGAGTGAGAGTTCCACTTTAATGCAAAATAGGGTGGTTAGTGTCTTGTATTTAATTAAGGAGCCGTTTTGGATTCAGTGGTTTGCTTCCTAGGGATTAAGTAGTACAGTGCCAGACCTGTAAATGGTATGCCTCACTAAAATTTTCTTCACGTATGGAATGGTTATGACCATTTTCGTTCAGACTGTTAATTTTCTCAAAAGAAAAGTGGCAGGTGTAGGTTAGTGCTGGTGGCACCCTCTACGGTATGTTAACCCATACCAGTGCGGTAACATTTTTCTTAGGCTGGTAGAAAGTACTCAGTACAATAGGAAATTCCATAGCTTTCAAAGACAGTAGATTCTTTGTTGTGGTGGAAATGTAAAACAAAAACATTTTTTCCACTTTTGCCAACTTATGGAAATCTGTGCACACAGCCAATGGGTAGAAAGGCAAGCAAACCCTCATTTGATGTGGTTGAATGTCTTCTTTCCAAAATGGTATGTCCTTCATAGCTGTAATAGTTAGGCCCATTTTAGTATAGGCAGTCTATTTAAAGGGATAGTAATGTTTCAATTAGAGTGAAGCTATGATCCCTGCTTATAGTGTGTACTATTGCTGCATTACATTTCTAATGCTGAAGTCTCTATATCTTCTCTGAAATTATATGCTAAATTGTCCCCCTCCTGCCCCTTATGCTGACATCATTCTTGTTTGCCTCAGAAGTGAATGAGGATCACAACGAAGGACAGTCTTCATTTGGTCTAAGGATTGTCCTGCCATTCTGAAGCCATCTACCCTCAGATCGGAATTCCGGTCACTTGACCAGACAGATCATGAGGGGCAGTCTTCCCTCTGTTAATATAAGGAAAAACCTGCCCACTGTGACTAAGGACAGGTTTTTCCTAATAACTGATGATTGTCCCTTGTAGTGATCTGCTTTCAGATCTGAGGGAGGCATCTTCAGAACAGGGAAAAAGTATGGAAGGGGTAAAATTCATAATATGACTTCAGCGTAACTAACAAGTTATGAACTTAGAGAGCCTTCTGACATCAGGGCTTATTCAGTATAACAAATGATCTGAGCTGCTTGTTTTTCTAAACATTACTATCCCTTTAAGAATTCTAGAGCAGAGTGAGCAAGTTTGGATCTTTCCTTTATCCTTGTCAATTGCTCAGTCCAGGATTGTTATTTTGTCTGATGTGTAGATGGACGTATAATGTGTTCGTAATTAGTGGAGAATCTTTGGTACCATGAACTTTAGTCAAAACATATACTGGGCCTCTTGTTTTATTTATTACTATATTTTTTTTAAATAAAATATATATAATCAAATTCCGTTAAAAATAGTGACACTGTGCACAAGTAATATATTTCCTTGTCCGATTTTAATAAAAGAGCATTATATAGCGTCAATAAATAGAAGCTTAATACATATAGCCCAGGCAGTATTTCTTTTAATATACACCTCATTCCATTTGGGGAATTGGGAGTTGGAATAATGGGGTCCGGCTACCAGAGGAGAAGGCCCAGTAAAGGAGAAAGAGGTTGTATTCTATGGGCTGACAAACCCATAGGGGTTAAACTGATTGCATGAATATCAGACCTGGTTACCAGAGAGATTACCCTTAGAGGAGTTTTTGCGCTGTTTCTGTTTTCTTTTGCATAATATATTTCCCTGTCCGATTTTTAATAAAAGAGCATTTTATAGTGTGTGTATGTATCATATATATACATGATGCACACTGTGTATTAACATTGAAGGATCCC
The DNA here is from genome assembly GCA_037306005.1 of Rhinophrynus dorsalis. NCBI lineage: Eukaryota > Metazoa > Chordata > Amphibia > Anura > Rhinophrynidae > Rhinophrynus > Rhinophrynus dorsalis. Next base: position 2,432,622 of record CM074725.1, on the reverse strand, counting down.
TTCACACTCGTCTCTCTTGATTATGAGAAGTAAGGGCCCAGAGGCTGTTCATGGTCTTCCATATCTTTTGACCTGTCTTCACTCTAAAGATTGTACATATCCATCTCTTTCATGAATTGAAAGCTCTTGTATGCCACTGGGCCTTGAGATTGGAGAGCTTCCACAAGATATGTACTGAGGAGTAGGACCTCATTAATGCCACATATATGTAATATTAAGGGAGGTTATTGTGTTCTACTATTATATGCTAATATATTGTCTGTCGGTGACTCTCTCCATCTCTCAGCCTTGGGATGACTTTACTAGAAGTCTCTTGTAACATGGAACTACCAAAAGGTGGAGAAGGTTGGCAGCAACTAAGACAAGGGCTTCTTCCAACAGAGTTTACTGCAGGTAAGGCTTCGTGAATCCTTATTTTGAATTAAAGGGACACTAACCTTTCCTAATAAGCCCTCCTACACACTCTACACTACAACTAGAAGATCCTAGTGGCCACTGTAAATGTTGGCATTTGGGCAATGATTTTAAAGGGAACCCCTTCAATCGGTCTTGGATGGCATGTCCACAGAGGTGGATGTGACTGGTGCTGGCAGGATTTCTTGTTCCTAAACTTGTCCTTCTACAGTACTGATATCCACTTGCTTATGTTCTCTGCATGTTTCAGTTTAAAAATATTACAACTTCTGCCTCTTGGATTTGCATTATGTTTTAGTAAAAATATTTTCTATATGCGTTTCCTCAGTGTCGAGTGACAAAACAGCCCCACAGTTATTTTTACCACTTGGAAAATAGTGCCATCAAAATAATGAGATTCAGGGCCATCTGAAGGACTTTCAAAGGACTTTATGAAGGTTTGAAGATGCCGAAAATAACAATGATTATATTTGGGTCCTTTAACTGCTTGGAGGCTAGAGACGTTAATCCATTGCATTTCCAGTGCAATGTTAGGGATTTACTTTGGCACTTTAATGTTCATGATTAGAACAGGCACAGTGATTATGTAGTAATGACTTCTAACCACCTGACCGCAACATTAAATTGGTTCTTTGCTGAAAAACTAATAAATTGGTATCCAAGGTGAAGTCCCCCAATGTGTACAGTTGTTTTTTTTTTTTTTTTCTTAAATGTGAGGGGTGTTAATCATTCAGTTGAGTAATGCAGATAAATGTTATATCTCGTTGATTAGAGTCTAGTAGGGTATGCCACTTCTACTCTTGTCTGATTTGCTGTATGTCACTAGAAATTGTTCTTTCAACTATACCCCAAATGGATTTGTAGGTCTGCCCCCAGAATTACTAAAAATGCTCTCTGCAATGTTGGAGCCTGACCATCGCCGCCGTGCCACAGTGGACTGGCTTCTGTCCCTTCCTGCCATCCAACGGGCTGAGAAATGGAGGACGATGACCCTGACTACACAAGGGATTCTAGGGAAGATGATAACTTTCTGGCAGGTGAGGCTCGTTATTTATTTCAGCTTCTTTTGAATGTCCACTTCTTTTGTCTTCTGTCTGTGTTCTCTCCTTACATTTCAAACTGTTTATTCAATGGCAATTATTCCTCTCCCCTACCAACTATTGTTTAGGTGCTAAAAGGCTCAGTCCTTGACCCACTATTTCTCCTTTATCTATATACCCTTCATTATTTAACCCTTTGAGTGCCAGAGGGGTATGGAATGCATCGCAATGCATTTCTTACCCCTCTGGCATTCAAAGGGTTAATACACCGATTACGCTCCCCTCTCATTGCCTGGGGTAGTAAGGTGTTGAGTTGCCATTTTCTCCTGGATTTCTCATTGATGGGTAAAGCTAAGCGTTTCAAAACTTGAGTTCAAAACATTCACCCCTTCAATCACTGTGGGATTGCATTTCTATTTATTAAACATCTAGGAGAACAATTTAATTACTACAGTTCTCTTGCAGCGAACAAGTGTAGGTCTTTGACAAGTATAGCTAGTCAATTAAATAAACCAAAAAACAGCATAAAAAGCAAGACTTTCAGCAAGAAATGTCCCATTGGCTGAAAACCTCTTTTGTTTATGGGTATGTCTGCATTACTATCAAAGGATATGCCTCCCATTAGATGGCAAAAAGTATTTTGTCTGCATTTCCTGTTTAATACTTCTGTGAATCTCTAATACACAAGAAAACGTGTTTGGTGTTTTCAACACAAGACCCTTTTAAAGCACTTTTAGTGCCCTCTGATGTCTGGGTTCGGAGCTCCCGTAGAACTCACCTGTTGTCTGCTGCTTTATGTGCAGATCACTGATAACCTCACAACTGATGGCTGAGCAACAGCAGCGCCTTTCTGGGGCTTTTTCCTCTCTATGGAGAATCAGAATGCAGTTGTCAGAGAGGCAATTTTCATACTAGACAGCACCATTTAGGATAATTTAAACATTTTTTCCAGTTTTGTAGAGTTGAAAATATTAATCGATACGCTCCAAACCTGATCTCTCAAACTGCTATGGTGTGAGAGATAGAGGGATTCAAAGTTCCCCCCTCCCTCCCCTTCTCCTGATGTCGGCTGTAAAGCTGACCGGAGGAGAATCGAGTCGTACAACTCGAGGAGGCTCTGCAGCAGAGCCGAAATCGCATTATTGCTAAAGAATTAATTCATCGGAAAAGTCTAAAAAGTGTGCCTGGTTTGCAAGCACACACTGTAGACCTGTCCAATGAATGAATTCTTTAGCAATAATGTGATTTCGGCTCTGCTGCAGAGCCGCCCGCTGGTCCCTGACCGGCATCTCCTGCTGTCAGCTAGACACTGACGTCAGGAGAAGTGGAGGCGGGGGAACTTTGAATCCCTATATCTCTTAAACAGTAGCGGTTTCAGAGATCGGGTTTGGAGCATATTGATTAATATTTAAATCTCTACATAACTGGGGAAAACACACACACACTTTCTCTATATTCATTCTCTCTCTCTCTCTCATATATATATATATATATATATATATATATATATATATATATATATATATATACACACACACTTTCTCTCTACACACACATATACACACTCTTGCTCTCTCTGCACACACCATCTGTCTCTATCTCTCTCTCCACATGCACTCTCTCCACACACCCACACTCACTCTCTCTCTCTCTCTCTCTCTCTCTCTCTCTCTCTCTCTCTCTCTCTCTCTCTCTCTCTCTCTCTCTCTCTCTCTCTCTCCACACCCCCCCTCTCTCTCTCTCTCTCTCTCCACACACCCTCTCTCTCTCTCTCCACACACCCTCTCTCTCTCTCTCTCTCCCTCCACACACACACACACACACACACACACTTTTTTTTATATATATATATACACACACACAAAACACGCTCCACTCTCTCTCTCTCTCCACTCTCTCTCCACACACACACACACTTTATATATACACATACACACACAACACCCTCTCCCTCTCTCTCTCCCTCTCTCTATATACACACACAGTACTGTGCAAAATTTTAGGCAGGTGTGAAAAAATGCTGTAAAGTAAGAATTATTTCAAAAATAGACATGTTGTTAGTTTATTATTAACAAAATGATAGTGAGTGAACAGAAGAAAAAACTAAATCAAATCAATATTTGGTGTGACCTCCCTTTGCCTTCAAAAAAACATCAGTTCCTCTAGATACACTTGCACACAGTTTGGTAAGGAACTCGGCAGGTAGGTTGTTCCAAACATCTTGGAGAAGTAACCACAGTTCTTCTGTGGATTTAGGCCTCAGTTGCTGATCATGATGAGATCAGGGCGCTGTAGGGGCCATTCCATCACTTCCAGGACTCCTTGTTGTTCTTTACACTGAAGATAATTCTTAATGACTTTGGCTGCATGTCATTGTCATGCTGCAGGATAAATTTGGGGCCAATCAGATGCCTCCATCATGTTACTGCATGATGGATTAAGTATCTGCCTGTACTTCTCAGCATTGAGGAGACGATTAATTCTGACCAAATCCATTTGCAGAAATGCAGCCCCAAATTTGCAATGAACCCTCCACCATGCTTCACTGTGGCCTGCAGGCACTTATTCTTGTACAGCTCTCCATCCCTAAGTGAACAAACTGCCTTCTGCTACAGCCAAATATTTCAAACTTTGATTAATCAGTCCAGAGCACCTGCTGCCATTTTACTGCACCCCAGTTCCTGTGTTTTCGTGCATAGTTGATTCGCTTGGACTTGTTTCCATGTCGGAGGTATGGCTTTTTGGCTGCAAGTCCTCCACGAAGACCACTTCTGACCCGACTTCTCTGTACAGTAGATGGGTGTACCAGGATCCCGTTTAATACCATTTCTGAGCAGATGACACTGCTGAATATCTTCAGGTTGTGAAGGGAAGTAAGAATGATGTCTTTCATCTGCTGCACTAAGTTTCCTTGGCTGACCACTGTGTCTACAGTTATCAGCATTGCCTGTTTGTTTGTGCTTCTTCAAAAGAGCTTGGACAGCACATCTGGAAACCACCTTGAAATTTCTGCTTGGGAGAGACTTTGCTGATGCAGTATAACTACATTGTGTCTTGTTGCTGTGCTCAGTCTTGCAATGGTGTATGACTTTTGACATTAAACGGTCTTCAGCAGCCTCGGCTTGTGACCTAAGTATGACTGTTCCTCACCCAGTTTTATTCCTCCTACACAGCTGTTTCTGTTTCAGTTAATGATTGTGTTTAACCCACATATTAAATTGATGATCATTAGCAACTGTTTGGTATAATTTTTTATTTATACACCTGACTATATGCCTACAAAATCCCTGACATTGTGCAGTTGTACCTAGAGGAATTGATGCTGTTTTGAAGACAAAGGGTGGTCACACCAAATGTTGATTTGATTTAATTTTTTCTTCTCTTCACTTACTATATATTTTGTTAATTGATAAAAATAAACTACTGACATGTCTACTTTTGAAAGTATTCTTACTTTACAGCATTTTTTCACACCTGCCTAAGACTTTTGAACAGTACTGTGTGTATGTGTGTATACATAATATATATATATATATATATATATATTAATTAATTTAATACTATATAGCGCTTCTGTATATCCTCAGGTTCCAGATGACACAGAGAAATCTAATTGAACATACTCTATGCTTACAGAAGTAGTGGGGGCCCCAACCTAAAAACAGTTATTAATTCCTACATAATTCATATTGGTGTCTTAACAATTGCCCACTAATCCTCTGATCCACAAATGTTAAATAATAGATTGTCACAGGCAACATAATAACAAGAGGAATGCTCTGGAACCCCATTCAGGACCAACACTAAAATGCCTGAGCCCTCCTTGCTAGGGAGAACAGATATCCCAAGCTCAGCCTTATATTTCCCTTATGCTGGACTGTAGGTGCTGGCCCCTAAGTCAGATACTTACACACCATGTCAGATACCTACTCACCATGTCAGATACCTACTCACCAGCTGAGCCAGTGAGAGGTCAGATTGATTTGACCTGGGGAGTACAAGTGGAGATGATGGAAACATTCAAAGAGCAGGGAAACCACACGAGAACAGGTAAAACACTGTCAGACTAGGCCAGGACAAGGGATACCCTAAATCAGTGATGTAACATACTGGTACCAAGTAACTAAATAAAAATTACAACACATTGAGAAGAGATCCCCAGTAAATAAAACATTAGTAAACCTGTAGAAGACCAGATCCTAGAAGACTGGATGCAGAATAGAAATCCTACCACATAATAGGAATACACTGAACTAATAGCCAATAGCTGCACGGCCAAGGAGGGAATAGTATGAAATAAGAAAGAGTACAAGAGTGAGAAGCTGTACACTAACAAGCAAACTGAATAGTTAAAGATTGTATACAAAAATAGTCCCTTATCTGCAGATAGTCCGGGTCAAAGAAAGTTATTGTTCCTCTTCTGGAACAGGACTTGACACCGCAGGTAGAAAATTCACCAGGCTTGCTCGTGAACAGCATAGCTTCTGATACAGAAATGATTGTGTTCCAGGAATAGACTGGGACAGCTTGTGCAAAAACAAACCACATCCTCTGGAACAGGAGACAAGGCTTGGAACGCATGCCAAATTAGAAACGGAGAGACACGGAGTTTGTCAGCAGATAAGAACCATTCGGTCCATTTTTCCTACCGTGAAAGCCTCAAACCTTATTTTGGTCCTCGATGTTGTCTTAAATTGAGAATAGCCTTATGCCTATCCCATGCATGCTTACATTCCCTCACTGCATTAACCTCTACTACTTCTGCAGGTAGGCTGTTCCTTCACCCCCCAAGTACCACGTAAAAGGGCCCTAAAAAAGCCTAAATGGGTGGTCTTTATGCAGTTGGCAGACCAGAAAATGTGCATGCACAACCAAGGCAGGAATCCAAGATTGTTCCTCTGGTCCATAATTTTTAGAAGATGCCCAAGCCTTGTCACCATAAGAAAAGGCAGGAGTCCAGCAGTGACACTGTTAAGCTGAAAGAAGAGTATCCTTTTTTTCCTCCACTATAGCCACCACAGTGGAGTAGAAACCAAAATAATTGTTTTGAGATTATATCCCAAAGCAGCGAAGAATGGTGAATAACCCAAGGAATCTTGAACTCTGCCAATGGTATACAGTCATTCTGCTACTGATTGCAATAGCATAAATGATAATGTTCCAAATTCTGATTTGCCTCTGTTTGCCCATTAGTGTGATAAGCAGGGTAAAACCATAATTGAATCCTTAAATGAGAAGGAAACACTTGCCAGAATTTGGATCCAAACTAAGATCTGAATGAGCAAGCCATGAAGATGAATTTCTGTAACAAAAAGAATCGGATAAATTTGAGGCAGAAGAGGAACAAAATTACCCTTTTAGAGTATCAACTATTACCTAGATTATAGTATAACTTGAGATGAAAAGATCAACAACAAAATAATTAGAATTGTGTCCAGGGTAAATCTGGAAATGGCAAAGAAAGAAGTAGCCCCAAACGAAGATTTCATGAAATCTTTTCTGATAACATTCCTGGATATTTGACCTGACATCCAATGTATGTTGGGATTATGAGACTTTAACCCAGAATAAGTGGATTGAAAAGGGAAGTAATAACCTCAAAGGATAATTCTTGATGGGGAGACCTTCTCAAAGACCAAGGAATAGGAGAATGTGTGATTTAAGTCTACTGCAGGAGGAATACCATAAACCGAAACCTAATTGGCAAAGATTTACAAACATGTGGAATGTGATTCTTCATGTCCAAGGCTGAATCAATGAAAACTCCAGTGTCGCCAAAATCAAATGTAGCAATATACAGTTTCTTGAAACCGTAAAAAGGCTAATCATTACCAACAGCCTATATGACAGAGTAGTGGGGATGACAGATTTGGAGATGCATTCTTCCACCCCAAAGTCCTGGCTTCAGCACCACAATACAATCATACCTTTTCCACCTCAGATTCTTCTCCATCAGTCAAATGATTAAGACAGACCATATCTATGGGCTCAGTCATTCCTTCAGCAGATGGATCTTTAGAAGGCTGCTATGTATGGTCAACAGGTTGTTTGGTCAGGTCATTGAGCTTGATACCTAACCCTTTTAAGACGTCTCTCTTGTAATATATTTTGTAAATAGGAACACAAAGAAATCCATTACTCCTGAGTATTGGGGATCACCCTAGTAGTCATCCCATCTTTAAAGCCATTCTGGCAGTCCTCTCCTGAAAGTAGCTTTCAAAGTACTATTTGCCCAATTTGTATTGTAAGCAAGTGTTATAACTGCTTTGGCATACTGACACAAGGACCTATACCCCTGTTGATTGTTCAGTAGTGCTGCCTAAGCTACTACATTTCGCCTTGGGATATGAATCACAAAGGGGCAATAAAGGAATCCGTATAATTTTCAAGAGGGTAAACGGTCCATTGAACAATGGAAACATACGTACCAATGCCTAACAATGAAACCAAGTAATCAAAGTGATCTTATACAGATGAGATGAAGCAAACCTATCAGGACTTGAAAATGTTTAAAAAATCAGAAAAGCATTTAATTCCTTTAACTTTCTCTCAGATCTGTCTGGCAAAGGCAATTTTAAAGGCTGATTAGATAAATGACAAACTTGTGAAGACATATGAGGGAAGGAGGAGTTGATGGAGCAAGTGCCTCAAACCTCTGCATATCTTGAAGTAAACCAGTAATTGAATCCAGTTTATGATCTAACTTCACAGTTTGACTAGAATGCTCATCAAGGAGAGCTCCCTGTTGTAACAGTGCTTTAGATATGTCCTATGGCTCTACAGACATGGTGCATTCAAAATCTGTCCCAGATACCTAAGAGCGGAACTCAGGAGGTATTCTTTAGAACCACAGCCACACCACAATGAAGATGCTTGGGAGAGCTGCTAGTGTTCTTTTCCAGAGAGCAAAGACATCCCAAGTCATTCCTTTACAGGGCTTAAGCTAAACGAGATATACTGATCCCAAGGTCAGATACCCCCTCTCCATTTGAACCAGTGAGAAGTGAAGATGACTGGACTTTGGTTGCACAGTTGGTGATTTTGGGAGATACCACAGAGCATTAGCGCATGGAAAAGCTAAACTACATAAGCTAAGGTAACCACAACAACGAGGTAAGCAGAACAAGGGATATCCTGAATCGGTGACATAACTTATACTGGTGCCCAATAACTAACTTTAAAACACACTGAGATGAGAGATGCCTGGGAAATAATAAACACGAAGAAGAGCCGATCTTAGAAGACTGAATACTTAAATAACCCAGATTAGAGAGAGTCTAACAAGTAATAGGAATACAGTGAGCTAATTTCCAATAGCAAGGGGGGAATGCAATAACATGCTTTACACTAACGAGCGAACTCAATAGCTAAAGACAATATACAAAAATAACCACTTACTTGACGTCATATAGAACAAGAGTAGCAGCTGTAAGGTGGCCGCTACAGGTAGAAGAAGCACAGCCTCTGATGTGATGAATGGCTTCTAGGAAGAGACTAGAACAGTGTGTGCAAAAACAAACCGCATACTCTGTACCAGGAAACAAGACATGGACAGTAGGCCAAACAAGACCAAAAGGAGCAATTTAAAGACTCGGGACAACATGCAAAACCAGAGCGGAAAAAGACTAGAAAAAAAACCTGTATGAAACCGAATGTGGCACTTCAATAAGCAACCAGTAGACGTGTGAAAAATAAACACAACACCGTCCAGGCCATAGAGATCCTCTTTTCTCAGTGTGTTTGTATGCAGCACTACCTGTAATCCATCTTGGACATCATCTGTTATTGGCTGCAATAGCTTTTAACCCTTTCAGTGCCAGAGGGGTACGCATTGCTTTGCAATGTGTTGCGTACCCCTATTGACATCTAAGGGTAAAAGAGAGAGAGTAATACTTAACCCTTTGAGTGCCAGAGGGGTACACAACACATTTGTTTGCAATGTGTTGCGTACCCCTCTGGCACTCAAAGGGTTAAAATGTTTTAAGAAAAAAAAAAAAAATTGTAGTGTTTATTCCCTGAGTAAAACAATGGGGTTAAAAGGTGTTTTATTCAAGTAATTACAGCTTACGCTTGAACATCTTAGGTGCAGTATCACAGTGGCCTGAAGCTGTACAGTGGAGCTGTTACCACTCCATCCTATGGACCGTTCTGATCAGTTGACCATAAATTTCCATAGGATGGTGTTGCAACAGCGCCGCCTTCAGCAGTTGGCGTGCCCTTGTTTTACTTGGAGATGAACACAACAACAACAAAAAATTATATATAATTTTTTTTTTTTTTTTTTTTGCATTTTAAGTATTATCTGTTTAACCCTTTGTGTGCCATGTGCTTGGGAAACTTTAGACCCTATAGGCCAGACACTTTTTCAGCATTGTTGCTATCCACCTGTAAAGTTATGTTCCCAGTAGGTAACTTTCTAGCTATATGTAAAACTATATAAACTGCTCCAAAAAATAAAGGGAACACTTAATCAACACAATGTAACTCGAAGTCAATCACACTTCTGTGAAATCACACTGTCCTCTCAGGAAGCAACACTGATTGACAATCAATTTCACATGCTGTTGTGCAAATGGAACAGACAACAGGTGGAAATTATAGGCAATTAGCAAGACACCCCCAATAAAGGAGTGGTTCTGCAGGTGGTGACCACAGACCACTTCTCAGTTCCTATGCTTCCTGGCTGATGTTTTGGTCACTTTTGAATGCTGGCGGTGCTTTCACTCTAGTGGTAGAATGAGACGGAGTCTACAACCCACACAAGTGGCTCAGATAGTGCAGCTCATCCAGGTTGGCACATCAATGCGAGCTGTGGCAAGAAGGTTTGCTGTGTCTGTCAGCGTAGTGTCCAGAGCATGGAGGCGCTACCAGGAGACAGGCCAGTACATCAGGAGACGTGGAGGAGGCCGTAGGAGGGCAACAACCCCACAGCAGGACCGCTATCTCTGCCTTTGTGCAAGGAGGAGCACTGCCAGAGCCCTGCAAAATGACCTCCAGCAGGTCACAAATGTGCATATGTCCACTCAAACGGTCAGAAACAGACTCCATGAGGGTGGTATGAGGGCCCGATGTCCATAGGTGGTGGTTGTGTTTACAGCCCAACACCGTGCAGGACGTTTGGCATTTGCCAGAGAACACCAAGATTGGCAAATACTCCACTGGTGCCCTGTGCTCTTCACAGATGAAAGCAGGTTCACACTGAGCACATGTGACAGACGTGACAGAGTCTGGAGACGCCGTGGAGAACGTTCTGCTGCCTGCAACATCCTCCAGCATGACCGGTTTGGCGGTGGGTTAGTAATGGTGTGGGGTGGCATTTCTTTGGGGGTCCACACAGCCCTCCATGTGCTTGCCAGAGGTAGCCTGACTGCCATTAGGTACCGAGATGAGATCCTCAGACCCCTTGTGAGACCATATGCTGGTGCGGTTGGCCCTGGGTTCCTCCTAATGCAAGACAATGCTAGACCTCATGTGGCTGGAGTGTGTCAGCAGTTCCTGCATGAGGAAGGCATTGATGCTATGGACTGGCCCACCCATTCCCCCGACCTGAATCCGATTGAGCACATCTGGGACATCATGTCTCGCTCCATCCACCAACGCCACGTTGCACCACAGACTGTCCAGGAGTTGGCAGATGCTTTAGTCCAGGTCTGGGAGGACATCCCTCAGGAGACCATCTGCAACCTCAACGGGAGCATGCCCAGGCGTTGTAGGGAGGTCATACGGGCACGTGGAGGCCACACACACTACTGAGCCTCATTTTGACTTGTTTTAAGGACATTACATCAAAGTTGGATCAGCCTGTAGTGTGGTTTTTCCATTTTGATTTTGAGTGTGACTCCATATCCAGACCTCCATGGGTTGATAAATTTGATTTCCATTGAGAATTTTTGAGTGATTTTGTTGTCTATTCATTCAGATCTAGGGAGTGTAATCTTAGAGTTACCTTTATTTTTTGGAGCAGTGGATGTGTAATCTTAGTGTTCCCTTTATTTTTTTGAGCAGTGTGTAATATATAAATATACTAGTTTTAAAGCCCGTGTACACGGGCCAACACTGGCAGCACTGCAGTAATGCGCAGTACTGACTGCCCAAATGCGCCACGGCTTATACGGAGCTGGGTGCTCCAAATTCAGACCGTAGTCCTCTCTGTGCACCTTTCTGGGACCAAGCAGTCCCAGGAAGGTGCACAGAGAGGACTCCAGTCTGAATTTGTATCAGCCGCGGCGCATTCAGGCAGTCAGTACTGCAGCGAGAGCAGCCATCTGTACTGCGCATGGCGGCTTCTGACAAACATCCTTAGCGAATTATAATATAGGATATATCACTTTGTACATGGCAAATTGGGTTTTTACATGGTGCCTCGCATTAAGTAAATTTTGCATCGTGCAACAAGCTATGATGTAGTAAATACAAAAAATGTAACAAAAAAAACTCTAAAGACACACAATAGATATCAAAAATATTTGATTTGTGAAAGTTGCAATCATTTGAAAAAGCCCTGAATCCCCCAAGTACAGAAATACAAATTATTTATAGTTTTACCAACGTGCATGGACTATACAGACCCCCTAATTACCAGGAGGGCTAAATTATTTTTCACATTTATTAACTAAAATTCACATTCCAGTGGTTATATGGTAAAATTACCCTAAAACATCAGAATAACTATATAAAACTGTATATTTCTGTAATTAGATATCCTGCTGCATCAAACGAGGGGTCACTTGCCTGTCTACCCCATGCCAGGTGTACACAAATGTTTACAGGTGGCGGAATGAGAACCCCAATAGCAATGTTTTAACCAAAACATTCAATTTTAAAAAGGCTCATTTTACAAAGATAAAAGTAATAGTAAAGTATATGCAGTGGGATGTAATCTTCAAAAATAAAAATGCACAAGAATTATGGAATTTGTTTAAAATGCTCTTCATATAAGTGTCAATCTATACCATTGGGGAATAAGCACAAGAGACATAAATAAAGACCAACGTGGATTAATAATGAGTTTTGCAGGGAAATAAGAAGCAGACTTTTGAAAGTGCATAAATCAGACAGGTCAGATCCATCATAAAAAAAAATAAAGAATGTAATAAAAATATGTAAGTAATTGGGCTACTTAGGAATGAGAGAAATATTGCAAAAGAGAGCAATAAAAATCCTAAACATTTCTACAAGTATATTAATAACAAAGATTAAGGTTGATGTTGGTCCTCAAGGTTGAGACAGGTGAATTGATTAGTGAGGATAAGGCTGTGGCTGACACATTAAACACCTTCTGTATATACAGACGAAACAACAATTACACTCTGTGGGCAAACAGATAAGGTAACAGAATTTCCTCCATCATGTACATGGCTTACTGAGGACAAAGAGACTGGAAAATATTATGGTGAATAAAGCGCCTGGACCTGATGGTATACACCCAAGGGTACTTAAGGCACTTTGTTCAGTAATTGCAAAACCATTGTACTTGATATGTATTGATTCACTTCATCAGACATAGTGCCCTGTGATTGGAGAAAAGCTGATGTAGTTCTATTGTTCAAAAAGGGGGTAAGATCAAAATCAGGAAATTATAGACCTGTGAGCTTGACTTCCATAGTGGGTAAGATACTAGAAGGGTTACTAACTGACCGTATTCAGAACTATGTGACTTCCATAGTGGGTAAGATACTAGAAGGGTTAATAACTGACAGTATTCAGAACTATGTGACTTCCATAGCGGGTAAGATACTAGAAGGGTTACTAACTGACACTGTTCAGAACTATGTGACTTCCATAGTGGGTAAGATACTAGAAGGGTTACTAACTGACAGTATTCAGAACTATGTGACTTCCATAGCGGGTAAGATACTAGAAGGGTTACTAACTGACAGTATTCAGAACTATGTGACTTCCATAGTGGGTAAGATACTAGAAGGGTTACTAACTAACACTATTCAGATCTATGTGACTTCCATAGTGGGTAAGATACTAGAAGGGTTACTAACTGACACTATTCAGAACTATGTGACCTTCCAAAGTGGGTAAGATACTAGAAGGGTTACTAACTAACACTATTCAGTACTGTGTGACCTTCCAAAGTGGGTAAGATACTAGAAGGGTTACTAACTAACACTATTCAGTACTGTGTGACCTTCCAAAGTGGGTAAGATACTAGAAGGGTTACTAACTGACACTATTCAGTAGTATGTGACTTCCATAGTGGGTAAGATACTAGAAGGGTTATTAACTGACACTATTCAGAACTATGTGACTTCCATAGCGGGTAAGATACTAGAAGGGTTATTAACTGACACTATTCAGAACTATGTGACTTCCATAGCGGGTAAGATACTAGAAGGGTTATTAACTGACACTATTCAGAACTATGTGAAGATAATATTAGTAGGAATCAGCATGGTTTCATGAAGAGTAGATCATGTCAGACTAATTTACTTGTATTTTATGAAAGAGTGAGTAGTAATTTGGACAGGGGGAATTGCTGTTTATGTAGTATACTTGGATTTTGCAAAAGCCTTTGACACAGTGCCTCACAACAGGTTACTGCATAAATTAAAAGGCTTCGGTTTGGGTGGTGTTATCTGTACATGGACAGAGAACTGGTTAAATGATAGATGGCAGAGAGTTGTTGTAAATGGAAACTTATGAAATTGGTCTAAGGTTATAAGTGGGGTGCCACAGGGTTCAGTCCTGGGCCCAATGCTTTTTAATTTGTTTATTAATGATCTAGAAGTTCGATTTGAAAATAGCGTCTCAATCTTTGCTCATGACAGTAAGCTATGTAAGGAAATACATACAGAGCTGATGTTTTTTTCTCTGCAGAAGGATTTAGATCAACTGAGTGAATGGGCAGAAAAGTGGCAGATGACATTTAAAGGGATAGTAATACATAAACATGACTATCCTCCATCTTGTAGCCCTTCAGAAACTGAGTAAAATGAGCCCAGCGGCATCTCTCAAACTTTTATGGTTTGAGAGATATCCGCTTTCAAAGTTCCCTCTTTTTTCCTTTCCCCTGACGTCTGCATTCTAGCTGATGCAGGGGGAATTTGGGACAGACGGCGGCTTTGCAGCAGAGCCGAGATCGCGGTAATAAAAAAGAAATCCTTAACTTAAAAGGTCTTCCATGTGTGCTTGCAAACCAATCAAGAGGACCTTTTTAGTGAAGGATTTCTTTTTTATTACCGCGATCTCGGCTCTGCTGCAAAGCCGCCATCTGTCCCAGGAGAGGATTCTTCTTCTCTGAGCTAGAACTCTGACATCAGGGGGAAGTCAAAAAGAGGGAACTTTGAAAGCAAATATCTCTCAAACCATAAAGGTTTGAGAGATGCCGCTGGGCTCATTTTATTCCGTTTTTGAAAGGCTACAGGATGGAAGATAGTAATATTTAAGTATCACTAATCCCTTTAATGTAGATAAATGTAAGGTTATGCATTTGGGCTGTAGAAACAAACTTGCTACATATACTCTAAATGGGAAACAACTTGGGGAATCCTCATTATAGAAAGATTTAGGAGTACTGATAGACAATAGACTTCACAGCAGTGTGCAGAGTTACTCAGCTGCTGCAAGAGCAAATAGAGTACTAGCCTGCATAAAGAGAGGTGTAGAAGCAAGGGATGCTAATATTATCCTACCTCTGTATAAATCCTGGGTTAGGCCTCATCTAGAATATGGAGTACAATTTTGTGTACCAATTCTTAAAAAAAGACATTATTGAACTGGAAAAAGTACAGAGACGTGCAACAACACTGATAAAGGGATTGGAGGATCTGAGTTATGAAGAGAGACTAGCCAAACTGGGTTTGTTTACATAAGAGAAGAGACGTCTAAGGGGTGATATGATTACCATTTACACATATATTCAAGGTCAATACAAAGAACTAGACAATGATTATTTATGCAAAGAAAGAGAGGTCATCCATTAAGACTAGAAGAAAGGTGCTTTTGACTAAAACAAAGGCTGGGTTTTTTTTACAGTAAGGGTGGTAAAAAGCTATGGAATTCTTTGCCTCTGGATGGATGCTGTGCTAGCAGATAATGTAACTGCTTTAACCCCTTAAGGACCGGGAAAATCTGAGTTTGATTTGACTTAAGGACCGGAGCAATTTTGACTTTTTTGACTATGTCTTTGTTCAACCATATTTTCTCTTTAATTCCTTTTGTGCAGCCACATAAATTATATACTGTTTTTTTAAGCACAAGTAGGGCTTTCTTTTGATACCACAATTATATGAATACCTCATTGTTTAATTTGATTAAAATAGAAAAAAAGAGGAAAAAAATTGAAAAAAAACAACATTTTGCTTATATTTTCATGTCAGGATTTGCATACAATTAGTTTATGACAAAAAAATACCCCTAAATATATTCATTTGCTTCTCCTGAATATAAGAATACCCCATATGCCTAGTATTTCAATCACTTCCTCACATTTACAAGGTAAATATTACAAGATGGATGCCATTATTTCCAACTTGTAATTTCTCAACAATTGGCATGTGAGCATCATAGCTTAGCTGACGGTGCCAGAACCAAAAATGTCCCACAAAGGTATATGTTTCTGAAAACTACACAACATAAGGTAAATAATCAGGAGAATTTTGGAGTTTTTCATGCAGCTATTTTTCTAGAAAAAAATTTCAAAATTGTGGTAATATTTTGTTTTTTTGCAGTTTTCACACTTACATTTCAATACTACTGTTGATATCAAGCACATGATAGGTGAAGATTTTTAAAAATGCATTGTTTAGTGTTCAGCTCCTTCTTCTGAGTACGGCAATACCCCATATGCATAGGTTTCTCAAGGTTTGGGAGAGCTACGGGGCCCAAATTGGAACATGCGCGTTTCCAGTTTCACACTTTGAATTTTCACAGCTTGCATCACTGGTGCCATGTCTCATTTGGGGCTGTGTAACAGTGCTCCACTCTAAGATTTCCCCCCAAAAGTATATATTTTTGGAAAGTAGACACCCCAGGCTTTCATTTTATGTATGTTTTCAATTTTTTTACGCAGCCATTTTACCACCAATCGCTCGTAAATCTTGACGTAAGTTAAAAAAACAGCGTTTTTCACACTTGCACTTCAATGTTGATGTGAATTTCAAGCACATGATAGGTGAAGATTTTTAAAAATGCATTGTTTAGTGTTCAGCTCCTTCTTCTGAGTACGGCAATACCCCATATGCATAGGTTTCTCAAGGTTTGGAGAGCTACGGGGCCCAAACTGGAACATGCGCGTTTCCAGTTTCACACTTTGAATTTTCACAGCTTGCATCACTGGTGCCATGTCTCATTTGGGGCTGTGTAACAGTGCTCCACTCTAAGATTTCCCCCCAAAAGTATATATTTTTGGAAAATAGACACCCCAGGCTCTCATTTTATGTATGTTTTCAATTTTTTTACGCAGCCATTTTACCACCAATCGCTCGTAAATCTTGACGTAAGTTAAAAAAACAGCGTTTTTCACACTTGCACTTCAATGTTGATGTGAATTTCAAGCACATGATAGGTGAAGATTTTTAAAAATGCATTGTTTAGTGTTCAGCTCCTTCTTCTGAGTACGGCAATACCCCATATGCATAGGTTTCTCAAGGTTTGGAGAGCTACGGGGCCCAAACTGGAACATGCGCGTTTCCAGTTTCACACTTTGAATTTTCACAGCTTGCATCACTGGTGCCATGTCTCATTTGGGGCTGTGTAACAGTGCTCCACTCTAAGATTTCCCCCCAAAAGTATATATTTTTGGAAAGTAGACACCCCAGGCTTTCATTTTATGTATGTTTTCAATTTTTTTACGCAGCCATTTTACCACCAATCGCTCGTTAATCTTGACGTAAGTTAAAAAAACAGCGTTTTTCACACTTGCACTTCAATGTTGATGTGAATTTCAAGCACATGATAGGTGAAGATTTTTAAAAATGCATTGTTTAGTGTTCAGCTCCTTCTTCTGAGTACGGCAATACCCCATATGCATAGGTTTCTCAAGGTTTGGGAGAGCTACGGGGCCCAAACTGGAACATGCGCGTTTCCAGTTTCACACTTTGAATTTTCACAGCTTGCATCACTGGTGCCATGTCTCATTTGGGGCTGTGTAACAGTGCTCCACTCTAAGATTTCCCCCCAAAAGTATATATTTTTGGAAAGTAGACACCCCAGGCTTTCATTTTATGTATGTTTTCAATTTTTTTACGCAGCCATTTTACCACCAATCGCTCGTAAATCTTGACGTAAGTTAAAAAAACAGCGTTTTTCACACTTGCACTTCAATGTTGATGTGAATTTCAAGCACATGATAGGTGAAGATTTTTAAAAATGCATTGTTTAGTGTTCAGCTCCTTCTTCTGAGTACAGCAATACCCCATATGCATAGGTTTCTCAAGGTTTGGGGGAGCTACGGGGCCCAATTTTGAACAAATATTGAATTTTCACATCTTGGTTAACTGATGCCATTACTCATTTTGGGCTATGTTCCAGTGCTGCACTTTAGAATTTCCCCCCAAAAGTGTATATTTTTGGAATGTAGACACCCCCAGCTTTCATTTTAGGTGTGTTTTCAAATGTTTTACACGGCCATTTTACCACCACTTTCTCATAAACTTGACGTAAGTAAAAAAACAGCGTTTTTGACACTTTGCCTTCAATGTTGATGTGAATTTCAAGCACAGAATAGGTGAAGATTTTATAAACTGAATTGAATAGTGTTCAGCTCCTTCTTCTGAGTACGGCAATACCCCATATGCATAGCTTTCTCATGGTTTGGGGGAGCTACGGGGGCCAAATTGGAACATGCGCGTTTCCAGGTTCACACTTTGAATCTTCACAGCTTGCGTTACTGGTGCCATGTCTCATTTGGGGCTGTGTAACAGTGCTCTTTTTTTAAGATTTCCCCCCAAAAGTGTATATTTTTGGAAAGTAGACACCCCAGGCTCTCGTTTTAGGTGTGTTTTCCAATTTTATACACTGCCATTTTACCACCAATCCTGTGAAAATTTGACGTAAGTAAAAAAAAATTCAGCATTTTTCACACTTTGCCTTCCATTTTGATGTGAATTTCAAGCACAGAATAGGTGAAGATTTTATAAACTGAATTGAATAGTGTTCAGCTCCTTCTTCTGAGTACGGCAATACCCCATATGCATAGCTTTCTCATGGTTTGGGGGAGCTACGGGGGCCAAATTGGAACATGCGCGTTTCCAGGTTCACACTTTGAATCTTCACAGCTTGCGTTACTGGTGCCATGTCTCATTTGGGGCTGTGTAACAGTGCTCTTTTTTTAAGATTTCCCCCCAAAAGTGTATATTTTTGGAAAGTAGACACCCCAGGCTCTCGTTTTAGGTGTGTTTTCCAATTTTATACACAGCCATTTTACCACCAATCCCTCATAAACCATGACGTAAGTAAAAAAAAAAAAAAACAGCGTTTTTCACACTTAGGGTTGGCGGCAGTATACTGGGCTGCATACAAATTGGTTTGGGAAACAATTTCACCTAAAACGTCTTCCCCCAAAAACAAATCAAAAAAATGATCATGGGTAAATCCTTCCACATCAATTTGAATCCCTGGGTTGCCTGTGAATTCTGAGATTCGTGGGCATAAATTGATACCCATTCATTAGGATCCGGAGTGGCAGGTGTTGGGGCATTTCTTTGGGCAGGTCTTTTGGCGGGTCTTTGGGCAGATCTTTTGGCAGGTGCTGGGGCAGTTGCCAGGGCAGCTCTTGGGGCAGCACTTGGGGCATTTCTTTGGTAGGTCTTTGGGCAGATCTTTTGGCAGGTGCTGGGGCAGTTGCCAGGGCAGCTCTTGGGGCAACACTTGGGGCATTTCTTTGGGTAAGTATTTTGGTAGGTCTTTGGGCAGTTCTTTTGGCAGGTGCTGGGGCAGTTGCCAGAGCAGCTTTTGGGGCAGTGCGTCTTTTCTTGACAGAAGGCCCAGCGTCATCACTAGAGCTGCTCTCACTTTCTGAAAACTGCGCTATGTCAAAATCTGACGCAGTGCCTGTTGCCTCAGAGTCAGAAGCCAAAAAGGCATATGGCTCTTCAACGCTGTACCTGCGCTGCATTTTGCCCACTAAAAAAGCTTTTTTTTTTCTTACGCTATCCCTAAACCTAAATCTAACCCTAAAACTTACCCTAACCTACGTATATCCTGAACCTACCTAACCCAAGTGAACTACCTATCTAAACTGCACTTATTATATATATATTTTTTTTTTTTTGGGGGGGGTTGGGGTTTTTTGGGTTTTTTTTTTTTTCTTACGCTATCCCTAAACCTAAATCTAACCCTAAAACTTACCCTAACCTACGTATATCCTGAACCTACCTAACCCAAGTGAACTACCTATCTAAACTGCGCTTATTATACATATATATATATATTTTTTTGGGGGGGGGGTTTTGGGGTTTTTTTGGTTTTTTTTTTTTCTTACGCTATCCCTAAACCTAAATCTAACCCTAAAACTTACCCTAACCTACGTCTATCCTGAACCTACCTAACCCAATTGAACTACCTATCTAAACTGCGCTTTTTATATTTTATTTTTTTTTGGGGGGGGGGGGGGGGGGGGTTTGGTTTTTTTTTTTTTCTCCCCTAAACCTAAATCTATCCCTAAAACTTTCCCGTCTACACTAAACCTACCCAACTACCTACCAAAATACCTAAACTATATTTATTATAAAACAAAAAAAAAAAAAAAAAAAATTTAAAAAAAATTTAAAAAAAATTTTAAAATTTTTTAAAAAATCTAAAAAAATTCAAGGGGGATGGGGGGTGTCCCACAGATCAGAAAACACTGATCTGCAGCAAATTGATCACTCCAAGAGTGATCAGATGGGGGGGCACTTATTGATCACTGCAGAACAGTGATCAAAGGGTTAAATGTCTTTATTTAAACTTTTTTTTGACTTTTTTTTTCTACAGGTACACTGGAACAGCATGTCTCTCTGTCTCTTTCCACCTCAGCAGTATGCAAGGTGGAGGGAGGCAGAGAGATCTGACAGGGACAGTATTTACAAATACTGTCCCTGTCATTCAGGTTTTGCAACATGTGATTCGCTTTTGAAGCGAATCGCATGTTGCAACAATGTTTCAGCCGCTTGTTACTAAGTGTCCCGATACCGGGACACTTAGTAACAAGCGGCTTGAACTCTTCCATCGCTCCGTGCGGCCGCGATGGAAGAGTTTAACCCTTGACGTACCAGGACCGTCAAGGGTCGTTCGGGCACATTTACCCTTGACGGTCCTGGTACGTCAAGGGTCGCTAAGGGGTTAAAATAAGTCATGGATCCCTATCTAGCACATAACAATATTGAGAATTATGACTGTTGGCTTCAAAACAGATAGGATGTTGATCCAGGGAAACATCTGCCATTTGGAGTCAGGAAGGATTTTTGTTACCCACTTGGAGCTTAATTGCAAATGGCTTCAGTGGGGTTTTTTGCCTTCTTTTGGATCAACAAGGGTGATTTGGCATGGGCTGGACTTGGACACATCTTTTATTTATTTATTTTTATTTTTTTCTTTCAGCATCACCATCTAAGTTACTATGTGGTGGTGCTAAAGGAAAATATTGTCATCTTTTTACATTTCTACCCCCTTCGAATGTACTGGAATCTTTGAAAACTATGGACTTTCTAAGTATATTTGTTAGCAGGGGAGTACATTGCACTCCTATGTGGCAATTATGGATCTGCCAGCAAGATTTTGTGGAAGTTCAGTAGCAGAGGGCATCAGGAGGGGTCCTGATGCCCCCCCCCCATGAGGTCTGAAAACAAATTCTAAAAAGTGTGAGGCGAATCCCAGCCATGTGTGGGGCATGTGCTTGGACATGCAGCCACACTTGACCAAGTAAGTTCCCCACACATGGCTGGCGCTCTCGAGGTTAAAAACCTGTACATTTACTTGATCTGTTACTTTGGCAATAATATTTAATATACAATCCAAATTGTTTTTGTGCATTAATGAAATGAGACACATGCAATATGTGAATTACTGGTGATACAGATGAATTAACCAGACATGACAAGCGTTCCCCTTTTTTCACCACACGATTTATGGATTAGTCCTCTAAGATTGTCAGCGTGGTAACATGCGTTACAGAGGCGGTCTCCTATTCTTGGAATATACATATCCGCTGTTATTTATACTCAGTGCTGTCGCTCTAAGTGCTGTCTCTCTGTATCCTGGTTTCCAGTGCTATACACATTTGTTGCCGTTCCGTTTTCTCAGTTTGTTTTTATCGTTCTTTTTTTCTATTAATTTTGTCAGTTTTCTACCACTGTGATTTTCCTTCTCTGTGGATTTCTACATTTTGGGAAATGCTCAGTCTGAATAGTTATTTCTCTGTCGCACAGTACTGTAGATGTGTATTTTATAATTTGAATATCATGCACTGTCTTAATTTGACTCTGTGTACTTTTGTCAATCTTTTCTTTAGTATTTAGTGTGGCTCATGT
The DNA here is from genome assembly GCA_037306005.1 of Rhinophrynus dorsalis. Classification (NCBI taxonomy): domain Eukaryota; kingdom Metazoa; phylum Chordata; class Amphibia; order Anura; family Rhinophrynidae; genus Rhinophrynus; species Rhinophrynus dorsalis. The sequence continues at coordinate 2,410,709 of CM074725.1, read as the reverse complement.
GCATGGCATTTCAAGGCTTGAAACATCCAATCATGAGGCTGTTGCATTATGGGGGACTAAGAATACCACAGAGCTCTCCTCCTTCTTCTCCGTCTCCAAACCATCTTTGGGAGAGCAGCTTCTCTAGTGACTGGGAAGACGAGAGCCTTGGAGATGATGTGTTTGAGGTGCCACCCAGCCCTTTGGCACGGAAACTGACCTTCCTTGAAGAGGATTTCCATAGCCGGTACCTAGTGACATTTTCGTTGTTCACATTGGCATTAATTATTGGATGTACATAAAACCTGAACTGTTGATATACCCAGTGACTGGAACCGAAAATAAATGTTCTAGGTGTGGTCTCAGTAACAAGACAGTTATTAATCTTTATAAAGTGATGTGTATCCTGTCGTTGGTTACATAAATTTGAGTATCACTAATAATGTTTGCTTTTCTCAACACCAGACATTCCCCAGACCACCTCTCTCGGCCTTCTCTAGGCAGTACCTCCACCCCTCGAAACATGTCTCCTGACTGTATTGTGAGGAAACGGTGAGTAGCATTAATGTAGGGAAAGTTAATCTTGTTACCTGCTGTATTTCTCCTTCAGTAGCACTTTGAGATGCTAATGATTGCTTTGTGCCATACATTGTTGTTACTCTTCCTTCTCATCCTACTAATTTGATGTGCATTGATTGTGTAGCCTACTGAGTTTATCTGTTGCACATATATTGATATACTGTTTGTCACTCTCCTTAGGTCGGCTGTGCCTCTCACCCCAAATGTTAGCAGGATTAGTCAGGACTCTCCATGCAGTGCAAAATCTGTCAGCTCCTCCAGCAGTGGCAGTTCGTCGGGATTTGTGGATGCTGAAGCACTGCGTTCGTCTTTTCTCCTCCCCCGCAATCTCCTCAGTATGTTTGATGATGCATCTGAACAATGAGAACTGATTCTGCTTGATGCCCTGGAGCATGAGCCATCTAATGTAACCCTGCTGTGCTGCACAGACATCACCCAGCTATTGCGCTGACATTTCAGAATCCAGGTGTCAAGCTTTGAAAAACCTGAGAATGTTTCAGAAATGGCCAAAGACCCCATCAGTCTTTACTGGCTACATTGGTCTGACATATCCGCTATGGACACATGGGGCTTAGTGTGACTGCTGTAATGTCTGACACAGCTTCTGTGTCTTTAGCATAAATTGCATCCAGTGTTCTGTGAGTGCTGTGTACAAGGAGATAGATTGTGCAGGGAGCACGAGGTGCTGCAGTGAGGCTTCTACCTTAGCGCCTCAAGCTGTATTATGGTTGTTATTGAGACATTATTTGTTTGAAAGCCAAGTTTACAGGAATATACAGCGTTCTGGTCTTGGGTAGTAAGTGCAAATGTTAAAATGGCCCTCTCGCTTATATTTTGTATATATTAATAATAAAATGTGAAGTCTTATTTGGGGGGGGGGGGTGTTCCTCTCTAAAATGAACCATATTCTCAAGTTTTCAGAATGGAACTTTGTTCTCTTCTTGTGACATGTCAGATTTGAGGGAGCTCTGCTAGTGGACCATCAGAACTTGATCCCACAATGTATCGTGTGTTAATAAACCTGCACCTGCCATACAATCACAGTGGAAGTTTGCTGTAACCGGTTTTTAAAGTGGAACGTTCACCTTAATTCAAGTTGCATATTTGAAAACTGCATTCAAAACTGTCTATAACTTGTTAACAAAACCTCCAGCACATATACAGTTCAGGAGATATTCACACTTCTTTCATATGTTAATTGCAGCACTGTGTGGCATCAGTTATGTTTTCCTATGGTACGTAAGCTAATCAGTGATAATTCATATGCTAATGAAGCCGTTTGAGTGACATGTCGCATGATAATGAAGGTTTGTGCTGTACCAGGAACTGTTTACTTTCACTTTGCTCAGAAATAAGTGTGAATATTTCCCACACTGTACATTTGCTGGACTTTTGGGTAAATGACATATAGTCAATTTTTAATGCAGTTTTCAATTATGCAAAATTGAATTAAGGTGAAAGTTTAACTTTAATGGGCTATAGTTCCTTTTAAAAGTGTTAACCCTTTGAGTGCCAGAGGGGACGTTCAGCACAACACCAGGGTGCACACCCTCTGGTCCATACTGGATTGAGACTTCGTTTTGGAGAAGTACCCTTACAGCCCTGTAATATGTTGCTGTTTATGCAGGGCACATGACTGATGAACTGAAGAGAGGACATGCAGGAAAGTGAACACTTAGCACACTGTGGTGTAATGGACACTATGAATGCTGCTTTTGTTCCTTAGATTGAGAGAACCTCTTTAATCAGTTGTAACGACTGTGACCCTGAAAGCAGCCGTGTATTTCCATTTTAGTAAGACTACAGGACCTCAAGCTAGTTACAACGCACATGGTAATTTAACCCTTTAAGGACAAGGGGGGGGTATGCAAAGCCCACTAGTCTTTAAAAGTTAATTAGCCTAATGCACTCAGCTTGCTCCACTTTTAAGCATGGACATGATGCCGAGATTGACTGGAGCTGTTCTTTCTCTTTTGAACAAATGCACCAGGATAACATTCAGAGGGGCCAGTAGTATTTTCTGGCCATAGTTTCATAAGTGGGTGGCTTATTGGGAGGAGTTTTTCTTTAATGAATGGAGTCATATGATATTTTTTACATTAAAAGGCCAGTAGATCTTTATTATGGAAAAAACATACACTGGGGTTTTCCCTGCTGGATAGGTTTGCCTGCTACTACAGTTGGTATATGCCTCATTCCAATGTCGGTGTCACAAATGAGTGGATCCAATCTTGTTCTGTGGAGACTTGTTTCACAAATGAGTTGATCCGATCATATTCTGTAGAGACCTGTGTAAACAAATGACTGGGCCCGATCACATTCTATAGAGACCTGTGTAAACAAACAAGTGGGCTTGATCACATTCTATAGAGACCTGTGTAAACAAACGAGTGGGCTTGATCACATTCTATAGAGACCTGTGTAAACAAATGACTGGGTCCGATCACATTCTATAGAGACCTGTGTAAACAAACAAGTGGGCTTGATCACATTCTATAGAGACCTGTGTAAACAAACAAGTGGGCCTGATCACATTCTATAGATACCTGTTTAAACAAATGACTGGGTCCGATCACATTCTGTAGAGACCTGTGTAAACAAAGACTGGGCCCGATCACATTCTGTAGAGACCTGTGTAAACAAACGACTGGGCCCGATCACATTCTGTAGAGACCTGTGTAAACAAAGACTGGGCCCGATCACATTCTGTAGAGACCTGTGTAAACAAACGACTGGGCCCGATCACATTCTATAGAGACCTGTGTAAACAAAGACTGGGCCCGATCACATTCTATAGAGACCTGTGTAAACAAAGACTGGGCCCGATCACATTCTGTAGAGACCTGTGTAAACAAACGACTGGGCCCGATCACATTCTGTAGAGACCTGTGTAAACAAACGACTGGGCCCGATCACATTCTATAGAGACCTGTGTAAACAAACGACTGGGCCCCGATCACATTCTATAGTGACCTGTGTAAACAAACGACTGGGCCCGATCACATTCTATAGAGACCTGTGTAAACAAACGACTGGGCCCGATCACATTCTATAGAGACCTGTGTAAACAAACGACTGGATCCGATCACATTCTGTAGAGAATTATAGGCAGCGGCAATGCTGCTGCTACTAACGAATAAGTATTAACTCAGTGGGATGTGAGCTTGTTTTACTCATTAGGGAAAGCTATTCTGAGGTATGCAGAATAAATATAAGATAAAGAGCTCATCCTCAAGGAGGCAGGGTACTCAGAAGTGAAAATGCCTCACGTTTTCTGCCCTCTCTTCCCCTCTACCTACTAGGAAGACTTCAGTATTTAGAGTGATCTCAGGAGGTAACTGATGTCCCTTGGTCCCTGCATCCCTCCATGATGCAAGAGGAAAAGGGATTTTTGTACTTGCCAATAAATCTGTGTCTCTTAGTCCTTTGAGGAATGCAGGGTATTCTGCCCACAGAAAACTAACTTTGGTAGGGATGCCCTGCCAATACTTGGCTCTGTTCAAGGTATATTACCTTCTTGACTTGGCTAGATGAAAACAGACAGGCGACTGTTGTAGGAAGGGTATAAACATAAGAAAGTGGGGGGAGTTTTGAATAGAGTGTCTTGCCTTCTATAGGCATGCTCCTATAGCCTGTGGTCCCTGCAGCTCTCAATGGCTGGGTTATCAGTAAGTCCAAAAATCACCTTTTTGGGAACCTAATTCTATTTGCCTGCCATTTGCTTATGTATGTATATTACAGCATTGTGTGTGTATTTCGAAAGCCCTAAGTTATTGCCTTAAATTCACTTTTTCCTACAGGTAAAGGAACTGTGGTCCACACTTCCATCTGCGATCCCAACAGTGTCTCATATTTTTAAACCTTATAGTCCTGACACACAGAAGGATCCAGCAGATTAAAACACACTGGATTCCCTTTTGAGACTATTATTTTTTTAGGGTTAGGAGCAGTTTGTTCAGCTCTTGCTTCTGCCTTGACTTGCAGAGCCATGGAGGCCTGGCAGGATCAGTTACTGGGAGCCATTTGGGAAGATTCGTCTAAAGAGGGTATACTGACACTTAGGACACTTAAAATATGCTATTGCCTATAATAGGGTAACCGCTCTGGAACTCGCAGCCAGATGTTCAGTAGTCACACTTGCTGTACCCTGCGGCTAAAGATTTGGCATGCTGATGCTGCATCCAAGAAGTCTAGACAAGATCATTAGTACCCTCCTCGAAAAAGAATACCCTCCTTCCTCAGAACAAGCAACGTTTTCTAGGTTTTAGAAGGAAAGGGAACTCCTGTTTCTTCAGGGATTATAGAGATATGTCTTGAAGACAATTTCTCTCTCCTCCTTATGCTTCCTTTCCTGACACAGGAAGGTCTAAGCCCACTTGGCAGGATAAAAGCTCTGACACTAAGCCAGTGGGGCCTCCATGTAGTCCTCAGCATGAAACTAGAACTCAGGATCTTCCACACCGTCCTTCGTCAGGGGCAACTTGTGGAATTTGCTCTTCGTTGAACGGATGACATCTCATGACTGGGTGCTTCTGACAATATCTCTGGGATTCCGGATGTCTTTCATCACATTGTCTTCTCACTACTACTTGTCCAGAGTTCCATTACACTACTGGCAGACGCCTTTCATCAGATGGTGAGATCACTTCTTACAGCAGGTGTGATAACCCAGGAGCAAAGAGTCAAGGGCATCTATTCCAATCGTTTTGTTCACCCCCAAAAAAGGGGGGGCCTTTGTCTGTGTGACGGATACCCGTAATCAGACTCTGTAACTGTGCTCCCTTATCCCAGGACAACCCTCAGGAACTCCCCCAGCCAGGAACCAGGATCATATCTCCATTCACCCAGTCACTTAGGCAAGACTCAGTGTAGGGGGAACGCACTCTGTATACAGCAAGCTTTACCCCAAGCACCAGGCAACACCTGTGTAGAGGTTAGAATAATAACTGATTTATTGTAGAACACACAGGGTTTATTTACACACATAACAAGTGATCCACACATATTAGAGTAGAACAGGATACAGGTGACTGCAAAAAAACAATATGAAGAGACAGTGGTGGAGGGGCACATCATACTAAGAGGCACAATGGGAACAATACACAAGTTAGAGTAAACATACCGTGTGATGGCGACAGGATACAATGGGGTCAGACATAAGTGAATTAACTATATAATGGGGATGGGTGAAGGGCAGACAATGGGACAGAGGAATAGGGCTGGGTACAAGTCTCACAGAGGGGCCTCAATACACAAAACAGGATAATTTACTTTGTACTGAACCATCTTTTACATCTTCCAAAGGAATTACAATCTTTTGGGAGGTCTGGTATCTTTTGGCCTGACAAGGCTGGGGAAAAGGGCTCACTGGGGAAATAAAGTGATTAGGGGAAAGGGGACAATCACCCCCCTTGGCAGGGGTAGGGACTCAGTCTTGGGGGAAGCTATACCCCGTTCCAGGGCCAGGTCCATAGTCTGTGGGCAGAAGGCTGGCCCTCAGGCCCCTCCACGAGCCCCAATGATGGAGGGTTCTGTCACAGTCTGCTCCTAGACTTAAAGGCTCTAAACAAGTACTTTCATTTACCCAGGTTCAAAATGGAGTAACTCAGATCTGTCATGGAACCAGCAGCTTTCATGGCTTCACACAACCTAAGTGACACTTATTTACACATTTTCATCTTGTCAGAGAATTTCTTGTTCCTCTTATTTGCTTTTTTTTTTAGTCATATTTTCAGTTTGTGGCTCCAGGCTTGTTATTAGCAACAGCTGATAGTATCTTCACAAAGGTGCTTTCCCCTCTGGTGGCCACCCTGTGCTCAGAGGATATATGGATGGCCTGTTACTCAAGGCTCCATCACAACTCCAGCAGGAGCATTTATAGTTCACCATGTGGACCCTACAACAGCACGTCTGGATCAGTATTAGACTCTCAGCTGATACCCACATAACATTTGATGTTTCTAGGTATAATCTTCTCTACAACCCATGAGAGGGTCTTCCTACCGTCCGACTAGACTGCTACTTTGCAGACCTCAATTCATCAACTCCTGCATCAGGACTAACCTTCAGTAAGGGATTGTATAAGACTGGGGAGCACCATGGTCTCAATGATGAAGGTGGTACTGTTGGCAAAAATTTTCCTCTGAGGCCGCTGCATCTAATTAACTTTGAAGTTTGAGCAAAGATCCTTGTCATCTCCTCCACAGGGTGATTCTTTCTCAAACACATCCGCCACTTCAGTGATGGCTAATGGCTCTGTCAGTTGACCATTCAGTGACTTACATCATCCATCAAGATGGCACAATGAGAAAAGCTGCTTTAGCTGAAGTGGAAAAGATATATTGCTGAGCAGATAACGTCTCAGCCATCTACATCCTAGGAATATAACTTGGAAGCAGGAGAACTCATCAGACAGCCCACAGATTTGGGAGAATAGGAGTTGAAACAGGACATCTTTATTCAAGTGACAGTTGTTAGAAAGTGCCCAAGATAGACTCGCTTCCACAAAAAACTGCTAGTGTTCTCTGCCATGGATGCCTTAGTGGTGCCATGGAATTACACAATAGTGTACACTTTTTCTCCTATTGCCAAATTCAAAAGGGAAAGCATTCAGGCTTGTCTCATCACTCCATTTTGGCCAAGAAGGTCATGATTTTACCATATGCTGGACATATCAGTTGAGGATCCTCAGCATCATCTTCTGTTGCTGGGCCTTTTTACTCAAGGCCCTATTTAACATCCCAGTCTGTCCAACCTTTCCTTAGTGGCCAGACTTTTAAGGCGCAAAGGACTGAGTGATTCTGTCTGCCAAAATGTATCATCAGATATGGAATATTTACTTTGCCTTCAATACAAACTTGATCATCTTTGATTCAGGCTTCATTTATTTTTTGGATATTTTACAACTGTCTTGTAGAAAGGATTGAGAGAGCTCTCGAAGTCCAAATTTCAGCCTTATCGGTCTTATTTTAGGGGAAAAAGTGCTGTGGATCCTGATATTCAAGCTTTTCCTCTAGGCGTTACCCGTATAGTTCCTCCATATCTGAATCCTGCTCAGACATATCATCAGATATGGAATATTTACTTTGCCTTCAATACAAACTTGATCATCTTTGATTCAAGCTTCATTTATTTTTTGGATATTTTACAACTGTCTTGTAGAAAGGATTGAGAGAGCCCTCGAAGTCCAAATTTCAGCCTTATCGGTCTTATTTTAGGGGAAAAAGTGCTGTGGATCCTGATATTCAAGCTTTTCCTCTAGGCGTTACCCATATAGTTCCTCCATATCTGAATCCTGCTCAGACTTGGAACTTGAGTTTAGTGCTTGAAGTACTGCAGCCTTCAAACTGCTGTCTTTGACTTCTCTCAAACATGACATGTAAAATTAATTTCCTTACTGCTATATCTCCTGTGCAGAGGGTGTCTGAATTCTGCTTTGCAGATCTTCTTATATAAGTTTTGACAAATATGAAGTTGTGTTCAGAAGTGCTCCTGATCACCAACTGACAGTTGTATCTTCTATTCACATCTGTCAGGAGTAAATTCTTCCATCCTTGTGTCCATGTCTAAGCAATCGGAAGGAGGAAGTACTTCATACATTGAATGTGGTCGTATGCCTGACACTAAATTCAAACTACATGCTCTTTTAGACAAACAACAGGATTTCTGTGTGCTTACCAATAAATTATTTTATCTTAGGCCAAGTGGAACAAAGGAACCATGGCGTAAAGTATACCGCTGGAGGGACAGGGCACTTGCCTTAGAAGGGTCTGTGGAGGTGGAGACTCTATCATGTTCTACTTTATCCCCATCAATCCAGTTCAGTTGTAATGGATAGCAAAGGAAGGAAAAAAAAAACAACAAAGGCAGGAAAGAGGGTCACCAATACCAAAGAACCCAAGCCCCCCCCCCCCCCCCCCGAGAACTCAACTTGTTTTTCCTCTTTGAAGGAAGGCCTATACATCACATGGATTAAGAGAAAAGGAACCATACAGGATTATACTGTGTGGTGGTAGGCAAAGAGGAAGGTGTGATAAAGACCAACTTATTTGGCAGCAGGAAAGCTATATAATTCTCATGTCTCTGGGTTATGAGGCAAAAATTGACCTTAATGAACTTGTCTTTTTTTTTTTTTTTTTTTTACCTAATTTACTATGTAAAATAATTTATTGGTAAGTCCACAGAAATCCTCTTTTCTCTTTCATCCAATGTGGAGCACAAGAACCATGGGGCTATGCCAATGCTATCCACTAAGATTCCAAGGATGGAAAGCAAAACACCCTTCAAAACATAGACTATTTCTAACAGAGGAACTGGAACTGAGACAACCACAGGTGTCAAGAGACACCTACACACCAAAACAAATAAAAGGAAAAACACAAGCTACCGGAGGAAAAGAATTACCGAGCAGGCCCAACAGCCTTTAGAACCTTCCTTCTAAAACTTGCTGCAGCCAAAGCCAGAACATTCAACAAATGAGTGAAGGGGCTGACATGTTGACACCGGGCACAAGTGTTCCACAAAGGCCTGGTTCAGGTAAATCCAGGAAGTACCCACCTCTAGAGGAATAAGCTGAAACTGTGAAAGAGACAACTCTGTTACCTTAGCATGTAGACCCAGCGAATGGTCCCCTTAACCCAGGAAACCACCGTCACATGCAATGCAACTAGGCCCTCACTAGAGTTCTCAGGAATGACAAGATGCAAGTTTGAATTGCAGAAGGAAGGAAGAAGCACCACATGTGCCTAACTTTGTACAAGCAATAAAGTCCCTGCTTCTGTCTGTCAGGAGTAGCCAGACAAGGAGAATGAACAAGATTCTAGATAATAAACTCAGAATCAACTTAAGGGTAATTCTAAAACCACCACATTAGAATGAAAGATCAGAAATGGAGCTTTATAGGATAAAGCCTGTAGTTCAGCCATACTCCTAACAGACATACATGCAAAAAGCAAAGCTGATAAGAGTCAAAGACCAAAGAGAGAGAGGCTCAAAAACAAGCCTTCAGAAACACTCCCAACTCCAGGTACAATCTCATAGATGAGTAGGATCCCTATAGGCTGTGTAGTCATGAGCAAGCCTCTGAACAAATGGATGCACATCCAGCAAAAGACATAACACATTGTGAAGCTATGCATTGTACATCCCTTTGGTCCTTAAAGGGTTAATAGAGCTAAGAGCAAGCTTTTGCTGAAGACCATCCTAAAAAAAGATTAAGAAAACTGGAAGACCAAAAGGATGCAGCCGTGACTCATGATCTTCACACCACTGGAAGAATATGGAACATACACTACAGTATGCAATGGAAGACACCAGCTTGCAAGTCATCCTCATCGTGTCAAAGAACCAGAGAAACCTTTCACCATCAAAACCAACCTCTTCACTTGTGGGATAGACAGAGGACCCTGACTAAAGGGGCCAGAATGAGCAGAAGCCGAAAAAAATGCCCAGCTACAGAAATAGTAAAAAGAACCAAAAATAAGGCCCAGAAAACCCAGAATAGGGCAAACCAGATGAGCCTGCTGTATCCTGACTTTACTCAATATCATTGTAATCAGAAGGAAAATAGGATTATAGTGAAACTTACTGTTAATCCTAATCTCTTTAGTCCATATGGAACACAGGACCCATATGGTTGTGGACCTCCTCCAGGAGGGCAGGGCAATTCAAAACAACATCCCTCCAGCTCACCCCCTGCCTCCAGATTCATGTGTGACAAGCAGCACAGAAAAAGAACCATAGTGGAAAAGAAAAGGAAGCTCATAAGAACCTAAGAGGACTCCTCTGACCGGGGAAGGAAACTCTGTTTTGGTTTTCTCGTCGGGCAGGAATCCTGTGTTCCGTATGGACTAAGGAGAAAAGGATTTAATAGTAAGTTTTGCTAAAATCCCATTTTCTCTTATGTCCAGTATGGAACACAGGAACCATGACAATAGACATGAAACGAATACAGCAAACCGAACAATAACCAGTGGGGCTCAAATTACTGCACAACAAGCTGACCAGTAGATAAGGAAAAAGATGGTCCTAAGACAGGCACGACTGCTTGAAGGACCTTCTGGACAAAGCTGGTGTCAGCTGGGCGAGAACATTGATAGGATAGTTTTTGGTGAATTTGTGTGAGGACCGTGTCGCAGCCTTGTACAGCTGATAAGCAAAGGCCTGGTTTTTGTAGGTCCAGAAAACACCCACATATCTGGTGGAGTACTCCTTGATGTTGAAAGGAACAGGCTTCTTTATTATCAAATATGTCTGGAGTATGGCTGCCTTGATCCAAGAGGCAATGATAACCTTGGATGCTACCTGACCTGCCCTAGGATCCTCAGGGATGAGAAAGAGTCAGCCTTGTGAAAAGGCTGAGTGCAATTCACACAGTACTTAAAGGGATAGTAATACATATGTAAAGAAAATAATAAATATATAGTAGTGTTTATCCCCAAGTAAAAAAGGGTACTCTCACTGCTGAAAGGTGTTTTATTCAAAAGTTATTATAGCTCAAAGTTGAATTTTTTAGGTGCAACATCACAGTGGCCTGAAATTGTACAGTGGTGCTGTTACACCAACCTAGGGACAGCTCTAGTCTGTAGACCATAAATCTCCATAGGATGGTGTAGCAACAGCGCCACTACAATTTTAGGTCACTGTGATATTGCACCTAGAAAATTCAACTTTGAGCTGTAATAACTTTTGAATAAAACACCTTTCAGCAGTGGGAGTACTCTTTCTTTACTCGGGGGATAAACCGTACATATTTTTTTTACATTTCAAGTATTACTATCCCTTTAAGGCAATGCACAACATCCAGCAGATGGAAGGCCCTCTACTGTGTGGACGAAGGGTCAGGACAGAAGAAAGGCACAACAAATTGGAGACAACCTTCGGTGAGAACTCTGGTAAGGTACGAAACACTGCCTTGTCCTGGGCAAACACGAGGAACGGGGGCTTGCAAGACCGAGCTTACAAATAAGCCACCCTCTTAACATAGACAACTGCCAAAAGAGAAACCATTTTAGCTTCAACTGAAGCAAAGTGAGGCATCTACAGGACTCCTAAACCCAGTTCGAGATCACACAGAGGCATGGGTGCCTGAAGGGAAAGCATAAGCCACTCCTTGAAGAAAAGTCTTCACATCTGGCAAAATAGTGATGTATCTGTGAAAAAGAAGAGAGAGAGCGGAGGACTGAATCTTAAGGGAACTCAAACTGATGCCCTTTTTGACTCCTTCCTGAAGCAATTACAGCACTGTAGGAAGATTAAATGTCTGAGCAGACACATTCCTGTCAATACCACAAGTGCCACTGAAACAAAAGGTCCATTCTCAGTGGCACGTGGAGCCGCTCTGCATAGATAGACCGATAAGATCTGCAAACCAAACCCATCTGGGTCAGAGTGCTGTGCTTAGCATGACAAGTTCCTTCTCCATCCTGATCTTCTGGATCACCCTGGGGAGGAGAGGAAACATAAGACAAGTTGAAGTTCCATGGAATGTACACGGCATCCATCTCTAAGGCCAGAGGGTGCCTTGTCCATGTGGGCATTTTCCTGTTTTCCCTGGATGTCATCAGGTCTATTGCTGGGACACCACATAGTTGAACTATCAGATAAAACACTGACTCTGCGAGTAGCTCCCAGTTTCCTAGATCCACATCTTGCTGACTTAGGAAATTTACAACTCCTGCAAAGTGAAAGGCTGAGATATGGGTCTCCAACATAGAAGGCGATCCTTCACTTCCCTCAACGTTTGTCTCGCTGCAGATTCCCCCTTGGAGGTTGATGTAAGCCACTACCATGTAATTGTCTGTCTGGATCCATACCGGAGTCGCTACAAGTACCTGGAACTCATGTAGGAGAGTCAGGCAGACTGCTTGGCGCTCTAGAATGTTGACAGAAAGGAGACTCCTCCCCTGACCACCTGCTGTGGGCCCCCAGGTGCCCTAGGGTTGCACCCCAGCCTCTCAGGCTGGCATTTGTTGTCACCAGATTCCAATCCGGGATCACGTAGGGTCTTACTTGCTTCAGATGTGGGTCACAAATGAAGATCCTCCATGGCCCGTGACATGAGACATCTGATGAGCAAGATACTCTGGCCTCGGGACCATGTCCTGATTATGTCCCGTTGAAGTCCCCTCATATAGAACTAAGCACAGGGGACTGATTCCAGGGCCCACACCAGATGACTTAGGAGTCTCATCTAGTCCCTGATCATGGCCGAGGGCCAATCTAGCTCCAATGACATCCTGAGTCAGGAGTTTGATATTTTCCTCTGTGAGAAACACCTTCCCCTGGAGGGTGTCAAATCTCATTCCCAAAAACACCAAAACCTGGTATGGGATAGGAGAGAATTTCTTTATGTTGAGAATTCAACAGTGATGCACTAAAATGTAGGAGCACTCTTTGATATGGAGAGCCAAAATTTCTTCTGAAGGAGCCTTGATCTGCAGATTGTCCAAATATAGTGTCAGAGAAAAGCCCTGAGAATGGATGCAGGCAGCCAGGGCTGCCATGATCTTGGTGAAGATTCTGTGAGCAGAAGTTAGGCCAAACAACAGAGCTGTGCACTGGTAGGGACTGCAGGCAAAACCAAACATAGGAAGCACTGATGATCGGGGTGGGTCGAGACATATACTTAAGTGTCCTGAATGGAGAACCCCTTGCACAGAAGAGCAAAGCCCCCAGAAAGACCTAAGAAAAGTACTTATCTGGTATGCAAAGGGTTAAACTAGAGAGGAAGGCATGACAGACCACCACTGTGTAGGATAAGTGAGGTAGAAGATGGCCACCAGTAAGTGTGCCAGGCAACCGGAAAAAACTCAGAGAACCAGGATATTGAGAACTGTAGTCTTCTCCCTTGCTTGTTGCCTAGTAACCTGTGGAGATCTGTGGAAACTCACAAAATGGACCATGTGAAGAATGAAGTGACAAGACGAAAGAGACCCTCTCTGACTAGTCTATCCCAGAAGGTAGCAGAGATATCTCCCAAATAAGTTTCTCCCATTCAAGTCAAAGAAGCACAGATGGCTGTGGGCAGGCTCTGGTTCTTAAAGGAGCCAGGCCATAAAAAATGGACTAAGAACTGAAAGCACTAAAATGTTCCAAAAAAACACTTGGTGTATCAGAAGAGTGTAAATAATGTACATGAAAGCAGACAGAAGCCCCCGAAACATAATCCATATATAAGTACACAAGATCAGAATACATTACAGCAGTGAAAGGGCTAATCTGGAAATCTTCACTGCAGCCATCTACTCCCCCCTTCCTCCCGAGTGATGAAGAAAACAGGAGCTATACATGAGTGCATAATACAAACAGAGTGTGAGAAAGCTCGGAATAGGAGACATAATGGACCAAGACACTCAAAGGGTTACTCCCCAGTCTTCAAGCTCCCATCTGGAAGGAATGGAATCTCTTGGAGACAGCAATGAGGAACAGATTTCATAAAGTCAAGGGAAAAAACACCTGTGGCCTGGATAATCCACCTCCAGAGAAGCATGTAATGGAAACCCTCCTAATGAAGGGAACTTATACAGCCCCATATCTAAAGAAAATAAAACATAATAACCTAAAAAACTAAGGACATTGCCACTGCACTCCCTTCAGCTTTGCAAAGTACATGAATCTCGAGGCAAGGGGTTGAGCTGGTGAGGTGAAGAGGGAGTTTGTCCCAAAGACCCTGTCTTTTTGATGTGCACTGCCTCCTGGAAGCGGAGATCAACCCCATGCTTCCTGTGTTCCATATTGGGTGTAAAGAGGAAACTTCTATGGAATAAACATAGTGTCCACAAAAGGAATGAGAAGGTCCAGATGAAAATGGGGAAACACTGTGATTCAACAGAGAAGTCAGACCACTGCTAGAAGACCCTACAGAAAGACCATGGGGCTGAAAACCATCTGCTTGATTTCATAATTTCTTGGATCTCGAGCTGAAAGCTGAGTAAGTTTGCTATGAATCGGTCTACCCCTGAATTGAGAATGGAGGGGGGAGGCATGAGATCTTCCACCTAAACAAAAATTAACAAACCTCCTGACCATGTGACTGCATTCCTGATTCCTTCTTGACAGTTGATATAGACCACTGTTGTCGCATTGTCAGACTGAATCTGCTATGGCAAGCCCTGGAGGGACTGCGGTGCAGCACAGCAAGATTAATCACCCATCTCATGTAGATGGATAGCAGACTCTGCAAGCCAAAGGCCCTGAGCCATCTGAACATGGAATGCCAGCCAATTAGTCACAATGCATCATGCCAGTCTGTCACCTAGTTCAGAATGACCAATGGGCATCCCAGTCGACAGATGGGACAACCAAAGCCAACAAAGAAGATGCAACTATGTTAGGTCAGTGAGAGACATGGCATGGGAAGGATAAGATTACTATATGGGCCAATTCCCAAGAATCTCAGGCATTCCCTAGTAAAGAATTGAGCAAAGGGAACCACCTCCAAGGCAGAGACCAGAAATCCTAACAACTTCATGTATACCTGCACCATTGCTGACTAGTGAAATAAAGCTTGTGACACCTGCCGGTACAAAGAAAAAAATATACTCCTGCATGAACACCACCTCTGAAGAGCCTTGAATCTCATGTCAAGAAAGAAGGACCTGGGATGAAACCAGAGAGTATTTCTGCAAAATGAGAAACCAACAGTGTTCTAGAATAGACACACAATCTAAATCTGAAGGTGCAAAGCCACTGCTGAAGGAGCTTTTAACAATAGGTAATTCAGACAGATTGTAAGAGAAATCCGAGCAAAAATGTGAGCAGCCATGGCTGTCAAGACTGTTGTAAATCTCCAGAGGAACAGACACAAGCCCAAAAGTGAAGGTGAACTGCAAAAAATGGCCTGGAAATCAAACTGAGAAAGACACAGATCTGCATGGATAGGAATATCGAGATACACGTCCATGTCTAGGGAAGCAAAAAACTCCTGTGGACACATAGCAGTGATGACAAAGCACAAAGACTTCCTCTGGAACTGGCACATAAGGACTACAATGGACCACAGTCCGTTACTAGAAACCATTGCTGGACATGCAGACTTTCAGCCCATTATTTCAGACTATGGTGAACTTTGAACATTTTATCAGCAGGCAGCTCTGCAAAAGAGACTAAAATCATAGCCTGGGCAGTTAGGGGTTAATTATCTGTGTTTGTGCCATGCTACTTCAAAGGTGTGTGGTATCACTGTCTGGTCCACCTACTAATCTCCTCTCTGTTGTGTATCCACTATTGTCTGTGTGATGGGATTAGTCTGGGGTTCTGACTGCAGGTAACACCTGTTCCCATTGTACTGTGTTCATGATTGTATCAATCAGACTGACTGTCACAGCATCTGTATTGTCCCTTTGTTCAGGGGTGTACAGTAACCCCAGGGGGTCCCATGGTATTGCAAGCCCCTACACCAGCAGTCCATTGTACCCCATTGTGTGATGTCTCAACCATTTGCTGTGTCCCATCGTATCTACTGGATTGTATTATGTTGCTAGTTGTTGTCATTGTGGGAAATTCCCAAAATACTGTATAAAAGGTCCCTGTTCTGTTCAATAAAATGTTAGTCATTTGGAACAAAGAAGGAGTACAGTGTCCTTATTCTGAATGGTTTAAAGGGGCCCCTTTGCCCCCCCCCATTCAGGCAGCTGATGTTCCAGTGTTTTAGGTTGATGTATCCAGCTTTTCCAGCGTGTGTTCCAGCCTTTTGCCAGTGACTGTTTCTAGCACTTCAGGAGATTCCAGCCCTTCACTCTGCTTCACCAGCCAGGCTACCCACATGTAGCCGCATCCAGGAGGGAGAGACCCAGAATGATGGTCTAAGTCAGCCCAAAGACTTAGGATTCCATTACAAGGACCTGCTGAGACGCTGCAATTCCAGTATAGGACTGCATCACCCGTCTGTCTTGGAAACTACCAAAAGCTTGGAATAGGATCCCATGAATCTCTGCGGAGAGGGAGAAGGTACCGCAATCTGCATGTCCACCAAGAAAATAAAGTGTCTAACCCACTGCAGTAGGGCATCAGAAGAAAGGCCTATGAGGGAAAATAATGGAATTATAGGTATGAAAACAGGTGACTCCCTTCACTCAGAACCAACTGACCAAGGTCTGAAGATAAAGGGAGCTCAACATCCCTCAAGTGACAATCCATAATGTATGTGAGAAAATGCTGCAAAGTCAAAGACTGCAGAGATCCTAAGGGTCTCCAAATCTACTGTGCCAAGACTTTTAACAGATGATGGTGGTGGTTCATCCCCAGGAGTAAATGAGATATCAAAAATCATCCTTATAAGTATCCCCCTGTTAACCGAAAGGATCTCCCACAGGTGAAGGAAGAGGATGGTTCAAATGGCGGAACTCAAAAACACCTTAATATAGAAAGGGATATTATCCATAGCAGATACAAAGGATGCAACTCGTGCAGGCTCCTGCTCAGGAGAAGAGGGGCCTGGGAGCAACTGTATAGGGGCCTCAGACCTAACGGGGACAGAATGAGGCAGCAAAGTCCTTTAGAGAACCAGTCTGACATGAGGAGCAAATGGTTAATAGAGAAAACCCCTACTGCCTAGGTGGTCTAAGGGGTGGAAAGCAGCACCAAAGTCCCTTAGAACAAAAATGTAACATGAGTAGCAATGGCTCAATCTGGTAGGCAAGGACTTGCACATATCTCGTTTGCTGTCAGATATAACTAGGAGACTCCCAAAGAAAGAATACAGGATAGAAATGTAATATAAATCACTTATATCTGCCTTAAGGGGGTACAGCAGAATCTCAGGAAGGAGAATCCGGACTAGTGACTCCAGTGAAGCCATATAAGAATAGACCTCCCCTCTCTGCTCCTTGAGGCCCTGTAAGATGTGTATTTCTATTTTCTCTCTACAGTGAAAATGGCATCCCTTAACTGTAGTATGGAAGGGTAGAAGTATATATGTCACATTTTACCCACCAGTATCCACATGGTGCAGTCAAAACATAACTGTACTGTGTAGACCCAATCCAATATGGTTGTCATGAGTTTCCATTCTTAAAGGTACCACAAACCCGAAAATCAAAAGTAACTTTACTAAGGTCAATTTTAGTAAAAGCCCCAGCAGAAATAAGAGGAATAGTAAAGAGACAGATAGAAAATAAGAGCAGAGTGTACATCTAGCGATTTTTACCACAGTGTGAGGCTGCTAGAAAAATATACAGAGACATACTGACCGGATCTCCGCTCGCTTAGTGCTGCAATCATGTCCTCTTCTGGCTTCAGTGTATGTATGTATTTCTCTTATGTCCTGGAACCCAGGAACCATGGGGTTGAGCTCCCCTTCATCCAGAAGGCAGGACACATCCAATCCCCACCCCGATTTCCCAGATTCATGTAAGCCTCTTTAACAAGAGAAGAGAGTATGCACTTCTCTCAGTTTTTAGATGTACATTTTTCCTTTAGATGCAGGGCAGTGTAATCCCCCATTAGGCAGGCTGCCATCAATGGCTTCCCTGGAGTTGGATTGCCATGTCTATACAGTATATATGCAAAATTATTCAACCCCCATTGCAAATCAGGTTTATTGTCAATATTTACAGACTTTCAGCTGTTTGCAATGAAATAATCAAACAAAAGCAAATGAAATAGCGCAACACAACAAATTATTCAAGTGGTTTCCCCAAATTCAACTGAAAATGCAACTTATAATTACTTCTCCAGGCTCAAAATTATTCAACCCCCTCAACAGAATCCCTCACAACAGCACAAATATGCAAACACCTGATGCAACTAATTAAGGGCTTCATTAGTTGCACCAGACGTGCTTGAGCTGGAACACATGAAATGCCTGAACTGTCTAGGGGTTTGTTGAGTGTCACACGGGACTGCATGTTAGAAATATGGATAAGTCAAAAGAATGGTCCAAAAAGTTAAGAGAAGAGATCATCGCTGTTCACAAACAAGGAACAGGATACAAAAAGATAGCGAAGCAGCTGAATGTTCCTAGAGACACCGCTGGAAGCATTGTTCGCAAGTTCGAAGTCAAAGGAATAGTGGTGACACTACCTGGACAGGGCAGAAAAAGGAAGCTATCAATGGCTGCAACCAGATTTTGGAGAAGGCAGGTTGAGAAAAACCCTTGAGTGACTTCAAAAGACCTGCAGCAAGACTTGGTGGCAATAGGCACTGAGGTTTTAGTAAGGCGTGTACTAAACGCAGAAGGATTTCATACAAGAACTCCAAGACATACACCGCTACTGGCCCAAAAGCACAAGAAAAGTCAGCTCTAATATGTTCAAAATCATATAAATAAGCCACAGAAGTTTTGGGATTCTCTTCTGTGAAGAGATGAAACAAAACTGGAACTTTTCTGCCCCATGGATCAGCGGTATGTCTGGAAAGAAGAATGAAGCACAAGCTGAAAAGAACACTCTGTCTACAGTTAAGCATGGTGATGGCTCGGTGATGCTCTGATGCTGCTTTGCATCCTCTGGCACTGGACATCTGCAGCTTGTGGAAGGCAAGATGGATTCATTAAAGTGTCAGGAAATCCTAGGAGAAAACTTCATGCCGTCTCTGAGGAAGCTGAAGCTTGGGCGTCATTGGACCTTCCAACAGGACAATGATCCCAAGCATACCTCAAGTTCCACCAAGGCTTGGTCACAGAAGAAGTCCTGGAAGATTCTACAGTGGCCATCACAGTCAGCTGACTTGAACCCCATAGAAAATCTCTGGTGGGTTTTTCAAGAAGGTGGTTGCAGTACGCAAACCCAAGAATTTTACTGAACTGGAGGCCATTGCTCATGAGGAATGGGCTATGCATGTCATTTGCAGCAGGTCATAACAGCAAAAGGGTGCTCTACGAAGTACTAGAGATGCTTGCCATGAAGGAACTGAATAATTTTGAGACTGGAGAAGTCATTATAAATTGCATTTTCAGTTGAATGTGGGGAAACCACTTGAAGCATTCATTGTGTTGAGCTATTTCACTTGCATTTGTTTGATTTGTTCATTGCAAACAGCTGAAAGTCTGTAAATTTTGACAATAAACCTGATTTGCAATGGGGGGTTGAATCATTTTGATTACAACTGTATGAGTTTTTGGACAATTTTCCTGTGGAAGACGACTTTATAAATCTGTTCCTCTTTGCTGAACTTCTGATCTACCTAGATGGGAGTGGTGAGTAAACCTCTGAGTGCTATGGTCCTTTATATTATTTCCCACTATTCTCTACTCTCCACATCTTGTCCGGAATCAGAGCCTATCAGAGAAGCCTGTGAAGTGGGCATTATGGGAAATGTAGTTTCTCTTATGAAGGTATCCCAAAAAACAAAACCCAAACCCCCCAAGATACTGGAAAGGTTAACCAGAGTACAGGACGAGAGGAGACAAGAAGAACGAGCCCTCTCTGAACTCGGTACATGAAGCGGTTGCAGAGATACGTCCCAAAGCAGCCTGTCCCACAGACATCAATGGAGAATTGCGGTAAAGTGCGGCTTTATTCAAATAAGTGTAAAATGTGAAAAGTGACTGAAAAGCACTAAAAACACATATGGAACACATAATAAAGGTTGTAAACTCATAAATTCAAGGGAAAATGAGAATTAAGTCCCTTAGCCCAATAGGCATGACAGTGAAGGGGTTAATTACCACAAAACAGCCCAAAAAGCTCAAAAAAACCCAGAGGACAGACAGATAATTACCCAACATGACTGCAGGGGTTATAAGAACTCCAGAAAGACCCCTGTGTGGAGGGGAACTGTGGGACAAGTGGACCATGGTATTCGAAGGTTTGCTCACCTTTTATGCAGGTCTTCAGATTACCATTGGGGAAAAAGCCTCAGAGAGACTCCTTCTGGAGAGACATGGGATGCATGATTCTCTCCCAGAGCTGCACAGGGTCCACAGCAGCACATGTTAACTGGACAATCCTCCAGGGGAAGCCAGTAATGGTAATCCATCTAATGGGGGAATGTGGACACCCCATATCTATCTAATCTAAGAAAAAAATAATAAAATAAAAACGAAGAATAATTGTTCACAGCTCCCTAACTAGGTTCATGGAACAAATCTATCTGGCGGGGAGTGGCTAGGATAGCCAGATATGGAGAAAGGGGAGACTCCACCCCTGCACTTCTTTCAGCATTGTTCCAACCTACTGGGAGGAGCAGTCGCCTCCCCATGGTACCTGTGAGTTATATTGGAAGACAGAGAAAAGAGGATTTTGGTCTTTCCTGTTAAATCCTCTTCTCTTAGTCCATATACCTCACAGGTCTCCCTCCCAGTGAAAGGGACCAAGCTGGATCTCCTGTAGCTGGACATGGGGGTCCTCTTGGGTCCATTGCTCACAGGAGTTTTTCCTTTCTTCCTTCTTGCTGTCCTACTTAGTAGGCTTTTCACAAGTCTATCTGGGCGGGGATAGTGGAGTAGCCTGATATGGAGGAGGGAGATGCTCCACCCTGCACTTCTATAGACTTGTGCCAGCCCACTGGGAGGAATTCTTACCTCCCCATGGTATCTGTAAGCTATATGGACTAAGAGAAAAGGATTTAACAAGTAAGACTAAAATCCTTTTATAATTAGCGTGATTTCTGCCATGGCTTTGCGTGTGTGGGAACACCTTGTGGTGGGGCATCAGGATCCCTGCTGATTTGCCCGGCTACTGTTCTCCCAGCTGATTCAGCTTGGAGATCAAGAGAGGTGACCTAGGGGAGCAAGAGAGCTCCCCTGCTTCCATCCTAATTGAACCACCGGGTGGGAGTGGGATTGAGAAACCCTTTCACATCACTGAGGGAGTCTTTCATTCATTGATGTGAAAGGGCTTCCTGATTCCACCCACTGCTATCCAGAACTTTGGGTAGGATGGAAGCAGGGGAGCCTTCTCACTCCAAATTGGCTGGGAGATCAGTAGGTGGGGCATCAGAATTTTTTTTTGTAAGCTGTTGGTTGAGGAGGCAGGGGTAATCATTTTTTTTTGCAAGCTGTTGTTGAGGAGGCAGGGGTAACCATTTTTTTGTAAGCTGTTGTTGAGGAGGCAGGGGTAACCATTTTTTTGTAAGCTGTTGGTTGAGGAGGCAAGGGTAGCCATTTTTTTGTAAGGTGTTGGTTGAGGAGGCAGGGGTAACCATTTTTTGTAAGCTGTTGGTTGAGGAGGCACGGGTAACCATTTTATTTGCAAGCTGTTGGTTGAGGAGGCAGGGGTAACCATTTTTTGTAAGCTGTTGTTGAGGAGGCAGGGGTAACCATTTTTTTTAAGCTGTTGGTCGAGGAGGCAGGGGTAACCATTTTTTTTGTAAGCTGTTGAGGAGGCAGGGGTAACCATTTTTTTGTAAGCTGTTGGTTGAGGAGGTAGGGGTAACCATTTTTTTTTGTAAGCTGTTGGTTGAGGAGGCAGGGGTAACCATTTTTTTTGTAAGCTGTTGGTTGAGAAGGCAGGGATAACCATTTTTTGTAAGCTGTTGGTTGAGGAGGCAGGGATAACCATTTTTTTTGTAAGCTGTTGGTTGAGAAGGCAGGGGTAATCATTTTTTTGTAAGCTGTTGGTTGAGGAGGCAGGGGTAACCATTTTTTTTGTAAGCTGATGGTTGAGGAGGCAGGGGTAACCATTTTTTTGTAAGCTGTTGTTGAGGAGGCAGGGGTAACCATTTTTTTTTAAGCTGTTGGTCGAGGAGGCAGGGGTAACCATTTTTTTGTAAGCTGTTGGTTGAGGAGGCAGGGGTAACCTTTTTTTTTGTAAGCTGTTGAGGAGGCAGGGGTAACCATTTTTTTTGTAAGCTGTTGGTTGAGAAGGCAGGGATAACCATTTTTTGTAAGCTGTTGGTTGAGGAGGCAGGGGTAACCATTTTTTGTAAGCTGTTGGTTGAGGAGGCACGGGTAACCATTTTATTTGCAAGCTGTTGGTTGAGGAGGCAGGGATAACCATTTTTTGTAAGCTGTTGTTGAGGAGGCAGGGGTAACCATTTTTTTTGTAAGCTGTTAGTTGAGAAGGCAGGGGTAACCATTTTTTTGTAAGCTGTTGTTGAGGAGGCAGGGGTAACCATTTTTTTTAAGCTGTTGGTCGAGGAGGCAGGGGTAACCATTTTTTTGTAAGCTGTTGGTTGAGGAGGCAGGGGTAACCATTTTTTTTGTAAGCTGTTGAGGAGGCAGGGGTAACAATTTTTTTGTAAGCTGTTGAGGAGGCAGGGGTAACCATTTTTTGTAAGCTGTTGGTTGAGGAGGCAGGGGTAACCATTTTTTGTAAGCTGTTGGTTGAGGAGGCACGGGTAACCTTTTTTTTTGTAAGCTGTTGAGGAGGCAGGGGTAACCATTTTTTTTGTAAGCTGTTGGTTGAGAAGGCAGGGATAACCATTTTTTGTAAGCTGTTGGTTGAGGAGGCAGGGGTAACCATTTTTTGTAAGCTGTTGGTTGAGGAGGCACGGGTAACCATTTTATTTGCAAGCTGTTGGTTGAGGAGGCAGGGATAACCATTTTTTGTAAGCTGTTGTTGAGGAGGCAGGGGTAACCATTTTTTTTGTAAGCTGTTAGTTGAGAAGGCAGGGGTAACCATTTTTTTGTAAGCTGTTGTTGAGGAGGCAGGGGTAACCATTTTTTTTAAGCTGTTGGTCGAGGAGGCAGGGGTAACCATTTTTTTGTAAGCTGTTGGTTGAGGAGGCAGGGGTAACCATTTTTTTTGTAAGCTGTTGAGGAGGCAGGGGTAACAATTTTTTTGTAAGCTGTTGAGGAGGCAGGGGTAACCATTTTTTGTAAGCTGTTGGTTGAGGAGGCACGGGTAACCATTTTTTTTTGCAAGCTGTTGGTTGAGGAGGCAGGGGTAATCATTTTTTTTGTAAGCTGTTGGTTGTGGAGGCAGGGGTAACCATTTTTTTGTAAGCCGTTGTTGAGGAGACAGGGGTAACCGCTGTTGGTTGAGGAGGCAGGGGCAACCATTTTTTTGTAAGCCGTTGGTTGAGGAGGCAGGGGTAACCATTTTTTTTGTAAGCTGTTGGTTGAGGAGGCAGGGGTAACCATTTTTTTGCAAGCTGTTGGTTGAGGAGGCAGGGGTAACCATTTGTTTTGTAAGCTGTTGGTTGTAGAGGCAGGGGTAACCATTTTTTTCTAAGCTGTTGGTTGAGGAGGCAAGAGTAACCATTTTTTTGTAAACTGTTGGTTGAGGAAGCAGGGGTAACCATTTTTTTTGTAAGCTGTTGGTTGAGGAGGCAGGGCTAACCATTTTTTGTAAGCTGTTGTTGAGGAGGCAGGGGTAACCATTTTTTTTGTAAGCTGTTGGTTGAGGAGGCAGGGGTAACCATTTTTTTGTAAGCTGTTGTTGAGGAGGCAGGGGTAACCATTTTTTGTAAGCTGTTGGTTGAGGAGGCAGGGGTAACCATTTGTTTTGTAAGCCGTTGGTTGAGGAGGCAGGGGTAACCATTTCTTTTGTAAGCTGTTGGTTGAGGAGGCAGGGGTAACCATTTTTTGTAAGCTGTTGGTTGAGGAGGCAGGGGTAACCATTTTTTTGTAAGCTGTTGGTTGAGGAGGCAGGGGTAACCATTTTTTTGTAAGCTGTTGTTGAGGAGGCAGGGGTAACCATTTTTTTTTAAGCTGTTGGTCGAGGAGGCAGGGGTAACCATTTTTTTTGTTAGCTGTTGGTTGAGGAGGCAGGGGTAACCATTTTTTTGTAAGCTGTTGAGGAGGCAGGGGTAACAATTTTTTTTGTAAGCTGTTGAGGAGGCAGGGGTAACCATTTTTTTTGTAAGCTGTTGGTTGAGGAGGCAGGGGTAACCATTTTTTTTTGTAAGCTGTTGGTTGAGGAGGCAAGGGTAGCCATTTTTTTGTAAGCTGTTGGTTGAGGAGGCAGGGGTAACCATTTTTTGTAAGCTGTTGGTTGAGGAGGCACTGGTAACCATTTTATTTGCAAGCTGTTGGTTGAGGAGGCAGGGGTAACCATTTTTTGTAAGCTGTTGTTGAGGAGGCAGGGGTAACCATTTTTTTTAAGCTGTTGGTCGAGGAGGCAGGGGTAACCATTTTTTTTGTAAGCTGTTGAGGAGGCAGGGGTAACCATTTTTTTTGTAAGCTGTTGGTTGAGGAGGTAGGGGTAACCATTTTTTTTTGTAAGCTGTTGGTTGAGGAGGCAGGGGTAACCATTTTTTTTGTAAGCTGTTGGTTGAGAAGGCAGGGATAACCATTTTTTGTAAGCTGTTGGTTGAGGAGGCAGGGATAACCATTTTTTTTGTAAGCTGTTGGTTGAGAAGGCAGGGGTAATCATTTTTTTGTAAGCTGTTGGTTGAGGAGGCAGGGGTAACCATTTTTTTTGTAAGCTGATGGTTGAGGAGGCAGGGGTAACCATTTTTTTGTAAGCTGTTGTTGAGGAGGCAGGGGTAACCATTTTTTTTTAAGCTGTTGGTCGAGGAGGCAGGGGTAACCATTTTTTTGTAAGCTGTTGGTTGAGGAGGCAGGGGTAACCTTTTTTTTTGTAAGCTGTTGAGGAGGCAGGGGTAACCATTTTTTTTGTAAGCTGTTGGTTGAGAAGGCAGGGATAACCATTTTTTGTAAGCTGTTGGTTGAGGAGGCAGGGGTAACCATTTTTTGTAAGCTGTTGGTTGAGGAGGCACGGGTAACCATTTTATTTGCAAGCTGTTGGTTGAGGAGGCAGGGATAACCATTTTTTTGTAAGCTGTTGTTGAGGAGGCAGGGGTAACCATTTTTTTTGTAAGCTGTTAGTTGAGAAGGCAGGGGTAACCATTTTTTTGTAAGCTGTTGTTGAGGAGGCAGGGGTAACCATTTTTTTTAAGCTGTTGGTCGAGGAGGCAGGGGTAACCATTTTTTTGTAAGCTGTTGGTTGAGGAGGCAGGGGTAACCATTTTTTTTGTAAGCTGTTGAGGAGGCAGGGGTAACAATTTTTTTGTAAGCTGTTGAGGAGGCAGGGGTAACCATTTTTTGTAAGCTGTTGGTTGAGGAGGCACGGGTAACCATTTTTTTTTGCAAGCTGTTGGTTGAGGAGGCAGGGATAACCATTTTTTTTTTGTAAGCTGTTGGTTGTGAAGGCAGGGGTAATCATTTTTTTTGTAAGCTGTTGGTTGTGGAGGCAGGGGTAACCATTTTTTTGTAAGCCGTTGTTGAGGAGACAGGGGTAACCGCTGTTGGTTGAGGAGGCAGGGGCAACCATTTTTTTGTAAGCCGTTGGTTGAGGAGGCAGGGGTAACCATTTTTTTTGTAAGCTGTTGGTTGAGGAGGCAGGGGTAACCATTTTTTTGCAAGCTGTTGGTTGAGGAGGCAGGGGTAACCATTTGTTTTGTAAGCTGTTGGTTGTAGAGGCAGGGGTAACCATTTTTTTCTAAGCTGTTGGTTGAGGAGGCAAGAGTAACCATTTTTTTGTAAACTGTTGGTTGAGGAAGCAGGGGTAACCATTTTTTTTGTAAGCTGTTGGTTGAGGAGGCAGGGCTAACCATTTTTTGTAAGCTGTTGTTGAGGAGGCAGGGGTAACCATTTTTTTTGTAAGCTGTTGGTTGAGGAGGCAGGGGTAACCATTTTTTTGTAAGCTGTTGTTGAGGAGGCAGGGGTAACCATTTTTTGTAAGCTGTTGGTTGAGGAGGCAGGGGTAACCATTTGTTTTGTAAGCCGTTGGTTGAGGAGGCAGGGGTAACCATTTCTTTTGTAAGCTGTTGGTTGAGGAGGCAGGGGTAACCATTTTTTGTAAGCTGTTGGTTGAGGAGGCAGGGGTAACCATTTTTTTGTAAGCTGTTGTTGAGGAGGCAGGGGTAACCATTTTTTTTTTTAAGCTGTTGGTCGAGGAGGCAGGGGTAACCATTTTTTTTGTTAGCTGTTGGTTGAGGAGGCAGGGGTAACCATTTTTTTGTAAGCTGTTGAGGAGGCAGGGGTAACAATTTTTTTTGTAAGCTGTTGAGGAGGCAGGGGTAACCATTTTTTTTGTAAGCTGTTGGTTGAGGAGGCAGGGGTAACCATTTTTTTTTGTAAGCTGTTGGTTGAGGAGGCAGGGGTAACCATTTTTTTTGTAAGCTGTTGGTTGAGGAGGCAGGGGTAACCATTTTTTGTAAGCTGTTGGTTGAGGAGGCACAGGTAACCATTTTTTTTGCAAGCTGTTGGTTGAGGAGGCAGGGATAACCATTTTTTTGTTAGCTGTTGGTTGAGAAGGCAGGGGTAATCATTTTTTTGTAAGCTGTTGGTTGAGGAGGCAGGGGTAACCATTTTTTTGTAAGCTGTTGGTTGAGGAGGCAGGGGTAACCATTTTTTGTAAGCTGTTGGTTGAGGAGGCAGGGGTAACCATTTTTTTGTAAGCTGTTGTTGAGGAGGCAGGGGTAACCATTTTTTTTAAGCTGTTAGTCGAGGAGGCAGGGGTAACCATTTTTTTGTAAGCTGTTGGTTGAGGAGGCAGGGGTAACCATTTTTTTTGTAAGCTGTTGGTTGAGGAGGCAGGGGTAACCATTTTTTTTTGTAAGCTGTTGGTTGAGGAGGCAAGGGTAGCCATTTTTTTGTAAGCTGTTGGTTGAGGAGGCAGGGGTAACCATTTTTTGTAAGCTGTTGGTTGAGGAGGCACTGGTAACCATTTTATTTGCAAGCTGTTGGTTGAGGAGGCAGGGGTAACCATTTTTTGTAAGCTGTTGTTGAGGAGGCAGGGGTAACCATTTTTTTTAAGCTGTTGGTCGAGGAGTCAGGGGTAACCATTTTTTTTGTAAGCTGTTGAGGAGGCAGGGGTAACCATTTTTTTTGTAAGTTGTTGGTTGAGGAGGTAGGGGTAACCATTTTTTTTTGTAAGCTGTTGGTTGAGGAGGCAGGGGTAACCATTTTTTTTGTAAGCTGTTGGTTGAGAAGGCAGGGATAACCATTTTTTGTAAGCTGTTGGTTGAGGAGGCAGGGATAACCATTTTTTTTGTAAGCTGTTGGTTGAGAAGGCAGGGGTAATCATTTTTTTGTAAGCTGTTGGTTGAGGAGGCAGGGGTAACCATTTTTTTTGTAAGCTGATGGTTGAGGAGGCAGGGGTAACCATTTTTTTGTAAGCTGTTGTTGAGGAGGCAGGGGTAACCATTTTTTTTTAAGCTGTTGGTCGAGGAGGCAGGGGTAACCATTTTTTTGTAAGCTGTTGGTTGAGGAGGCAGGGGTAACCTTTTTTTTTGTAAGCTGTTGAGGAGGCAGGGGTAACCATTTTTTTTGTAAGCTGTTGGTTGAGAAGGCAGGGATAACCATTTTTTGTAAGCTGTTGGTTGAGGAGGCAGGGGTAACCATTTTTTGTAAGCTGTTGGTTGAGGAGGCACGGGTAACCATTTTATTTGCAAGCTGTTGGTTGAGGAGGCAGGGATAACCATTTTTTTGTAAGCTGTTGTTGAGGAGGCAGGGGTAACCATTTTTTTTGTAAGCTGTTAGTTGAGAAGGCAGGGGTAACCATTTTTTTGTAAGCTGTTGTTGAGGAGGCAGGGGTAACCATTTTTTTTAAGCTGTTGGTCGAGGAGGCAGGGGTAACCATTTTTTTGTAAGCTGTTGGTTGAGGAGGCAGGGGTAACCATTTTTTTTGTAAGCTGTTGAGGAGGCAGGGGTAACAATTTTTTTGTAAGCTGTTGAGGAGGCAGGGGTAACCATTTTTTGTAAGCTGTTGGTTGAGGAGGCACGGGTAACCATTTTTTTTTGCAAGCTGTTGGTTGAGGAGGCAGGGATAACCATTTTTTTTTTGTAAGCTGTTGGTTGTGAAGGCAGGGGTAATCATTTTTTTTGTAAGCTGTTGGTTGTGGAGGCAGGGGTAACCATTTTTTTGTAAGCCGTTGTTGAGGAGACAGGGGTAACCGCTGTTGGTTGAGGAGGCAGGGGCAACCATTTTTTTGTAAGCCGTTGGTTGAGGAGGCAGGGGTAACCATTTTTTTTGTAAGCTGTTGGTTGAGGAGGCAGGGGTAACCATTTTTTTGCAAGCTGTTGGTTGAGGAGGCAGGGGTAACCATTTGTTTTGTAAGCTGTTGGTTGTAGAGGCAGGGGTAACCATTTTTTTCTAAGCTGTTGGTTGAGGAGGCAAGAGTAACCATTTTTTTGTAAACTGTTGGTTGAGGAAGCAGGGGTAACCATTTTTTTTGTAAGCTGTTGGTTGAGGAGGCAGGGCTAACCATTTTTTGTAAGCTGTTGTTGAGGAGGCAGGGGTAACCATTTTTTTTGTAAGCTGTTGGTTGAGGAGGCAGGGGTAACCATTTTTTTGTAAGCTGTTGTTGAGGAGGCAGGGGTAACCATTTTTTGTAAGCTGTTGGTTGAGGAGGCAGGGGTAACCATTTGTTTTGTAAGCCGTTGGTTGAGGAGGCAGGGGTAACCATTTCTTTTGTAAGCTGTTGGTTGAGGAGGCAGGGGTAACCATTTTTTGTAAGCTGTTGGTTGAGGAGGCAGGGGTAACCATTTTTTTGTAAGCTGTTGTTGAGGAGGCAGGGGTAACCATTTTTTTTTTTAAGCTGTTGGTCGAGGAGGCAGGGGTAACCATTTTTTTTGTTAGCTGTTGGTTGAGGAGGCAGGGGTAACCATTTTTTTGTAAGCTGTTGAGGAGGCAGGGGTAACAATTTTTTTTGTAAGCTGTTGAGGAGGCAGGGGTAACCATTTTTTTTGTAAGCTGTTGGTTGAGGAGGCAGGGGTAACCATTTTTTTTTGTAAGCTGTTGGTTGAGGAGGCAGGGGTAACCATTTTTTTTGTAAGCTGTTGGTTGAGGAGGCAGGGGTAACCATTTTTTGTAAGCTGTTGGTTGAGGAGGCACAGGTAACCATTTTTTTTGCAAGCTGTTGGTTGAGGAGGCAGGGATAACCATTTTTTTGTTAGCTGTTGGTTGAGAAGGCAGGGGTAATCATTTTTTTGTAAGCTGTTGGTTGAGGAGGCAGGGGTAACCATTTTTTTGTAAGCTGTTGGTTGAGGAGGCAGGGGTAACCATTTTTTGTAAGCTGTTGGTTGAGGAGGCAGGGGTAACCATTTTTTTGTAAGCTGTTGTTGAGGAGGCAGGGGTAACCATTTTTTTTAAGCTGTTAGTCGAGGAGGCAGGGGTAACCATTTTTTTGTAAGCTGTTGGTTGAGGAGGCAGGGGTAACCATTTTTTTTGTAAGATGTTGAGGAGGCAGGGGTAACAATTTTTTTTGTAAGCTGTTGAGGAAGCAGGGGTAACCATTTTTTTTGTAAGCTGTTGGTTGAGAAGGCAAGGATAACCATTTTTTGTAAGCTGTTGGTTGAGGAGGCAGGGGTAACCATTTTTTGTAAGCTGTTGGTTGAGGAGGCACGGGTAACCATTTTTTTTGCAAGCTGTTGGTTGAGGAGGCAGGGGTAACCATTTTTTTTGTAAGCTGTTGGTTGAGGAGGCAGGGGTAACCATTTTTTGTAAGCTGTTGGTTGAGGAGGCAGGGGTAACCATTTTTTGTAAGCTGTTGGTTGAGGAGGCACAGGTAACCATATTTTTTGCAAGCTGTTGGTTGAGGAGGCAGGGATAACCATTTTTTTTGTAAGCTGTTGGTTGAGAAGGCAGGGGTAATCATTTTTTTGTAAGCTGTTGGTTGAGGAGGCAGGGGTAACCATTTTTTTGTAAGCTGTTGGTTGAGGAGGCAGGGGTAACCATTTTTTTTTAAGCTGTTGGTCGAGAAGGCAGGGGTAACCATTTTTTTGTAAGCTGTTGGTTGAGGAGGCAGGGGTAACCATTTTTTTTGTAAGATGTTGAGGAGGCAGGGGTAACAATTTTTTTTGTAAGCTCTATATTCCCGTGGAGGCGCTTCAACTCTGTATTCTTTGGGACCGTCAACTAGATCACCCCCAGATCCACAGGACGCAGATGGGTCTTGCTGCTCTCCGACCGTGTGGGAGAATCCAACCTTTCTCCTATTCAACAACAGACAATATGGCAAAAGTCTAGACTTTTGGCGTATTTTTTTGTAAGCTGTTGAGGAAGCAGGGGTAACCATTTTTTTTGTAAGCTGTTGGTTGAGAAGGCAAGGATAACCATTTTTTGTAAGCTGTTGGTTGAGGAGGCAGGGGTAACCATTTTTTGTAAGCTGTTGGTTGAGGAGGCACGGGTAACCATTTTTTTTGCAAGCTGTTGGTTGAGGAGGCAGGGGTAACCATTTTTTTTTTGTAAGCTGTTGGTTGAGAAGGCAGGGGTAATCATTTTTTTTGTAAGCTGTTGGTTGTGGAGGCAGGGGTAACCATTTTTTTTGTAAGCCGTTGTTGAGGAGACAGGGGTAACCGCTGTTGGTTGAGGAGGCAGGGGTAACCATTTTTTTGTAAGCTGTTGGTTGTGGAGGCATGGGTAACCATTTTTTTTTGTAAGCTGTTGTTCAAGAGGCAGGGGTAACCATTTTCTTTGTAAGCTGTTGGTTGAGGAGGCAGGGGTAACCATTTTTTTGTAAGATGTTGTTGAGGAGGCAGGGGTAACCATTTTTTTGTAAGCTGTTGGTTGGAGGCACATTTAACCATTTTTTTTGTAAGCTGTTGGTTGAGGAGGCAAGGGTAACCATGTTTTTTGTAAGCTGTTGGTTGAGGAGGCAGGGGTAACCATTTTTTTGTAACAGAGGTTCAGCCAATCAGTGTTCTACTGCCACATCCAATGACAGAGAGCCAGAAACAGATAATTTTTATATATATTACATACATATACACATCAATATATGATAGCAAGAGCAGTGTAGGAAGCAGTTCTGACAACTTGCCATAGACTGGCATTATGTGTAATCTACTTCTGGTGCCATATTCTGTTCACTGCCAGGAATGAGTCCATAGAACTGGTCTATAAAGACAACCCGCCCAGGACTGGCATTATGTGTAATCTACTTCTGGTACCGTGTACTGTTCTCACTGCCAGGAATGAGTCCATTGGACGGGTCTACAAATGCAACCTGCCCAAGATTGGCATTTTGCATAATCCACTGCTGGTACCATGTCCTGTTCTCACTGCCAATAATGAGTTCATTGGACGGGTCTACAAAGGCAACCTGCCCAAGACTGGCATTTTGCATAATCTACAGCTGGTACCATGTCCTGTTCTCACTGCCAGGGACAAATCCATAGGACTGGTCTACAAAAGCAAACTGCCCAAGACTGGCATTGTATGTAATCTACTTCTTGTACCATCCCACCTAGGCCTGGCCCTGTTGCTCCCTTCCAGGTGACTGTAAATGGCACTTCCATAAATCCAGTATCAGTAGAGCGGTGTCTAGGGGTGATAATTGACAAGTCTCTCTCATTCTCACCTCATATTAATGCCATTACTAAATCCTGTCGCTTTCTTTTGCATAACATTGCTAAAATCCATCCCTTCCTCTGCTCCTCCACAGCTAAAATTCTTATACACGCAATCATCCTGTCCCGCATGGACTATTGCAACATTCTTCTGTCTGGCATTCCTGCCTCCATCTCCATCCACTTCAAGCTATACAGAATGCTGCAGCACGGATTAGTCTTCTGTCACCTAGGTTTGTCCCTGCACCGCTCCTCCTCAAAACTCTCCAATGGCTGCCTATCAGACTCTGAATATCTTACAAAATCTTACTTCTCTCTTTCAAGACATTTCTCTCCTCTACTCCTTCTTACATTTCCATTCTGATCTCCAGTTATACCCCATCCCGCCACTTACGTTCGGCCAATGATTGTCTTCTCTCAGCTCCCTTTGTGTCTACAGCCCTCTCACGTATCAAACCTTTTTCTCTTATTGCTCCGTATCTATGGAATGCTCTACCTTCCAACCTGTACCACTGCACCTCGCTGATAACCTTCGAATCTCACTTAAAAACACAACTCATGGATAAAATTTCAACATGCTAGAAGGCACTGATGTTGTACAATGAACTCTTATAAATTATTTACTTTACTGATGTCTTCTATCATCATCAGAACCAGCACTGTATACAGCACTTGACCCTAATGTACTCTGTATGTCTCCCATTACCACTTTAGATTGTAAGCTTTGGGGCAGGGACCTCCCACCCAATGTTTCACTCTACAAAGCCCCTGTAACCCTGTATTGTTTAAAACCTTAAATTGTAAAGCGCTGCGTACACTTGTGGTGCTATATAAATAAACGTATTCATTCATTAATTTCTACAAAGGCAGCCTGCCCAAGACTGGCATTGTTGCATAATCTATGTTTCTCCTGTTCTCACTGCCATGGATGAGTTCATAGGGCTGGTCTACAAAGGCAACCTGCACAAGACTGGCATTGTGCATAATCTACTTCTGGTACCAGTCCTATTCTCACTGCCAGGGATGAGTCCATAGGATTGGTCTAAATAGTCAACCTGCACAAGACCGGCATTGTGTGTAATCTACTTCTGGTACCATATTATGTTTTCCCTGCCAGAGACGAGTCTATAGGACAGGTCTATAAGGACAAAGTGAGTCAATTGTAAAGGACATCATTACCAGAGGGGGAAAAAAGTGCTCTTATTTAAATTGGGGCTTTTAACCCGATGCTAGAGAGGTCCTCTGATCATTGTGAAGCCATGTTTGGAGACTCCCAGCATTCAAAGGACTAAACCCCCAATTCAAATCAATGGGAACCTTTAACAACATTTATTTCTCCCCTATGGTACAGATGGTTTATTCTAGAATTGTTCCAATTGGACTTTATACATGAGTTCCCACGATCACACTGTACTGTTCTGTTAGACATAGCTTTCACAGTAACGAGTAGCAATTCAGCATAACCATTTTTTTTTGGTTTGTTTTTTATACTAGGATTACCACTGTTGTACATGTGCGTGTGGTGTTAGCATTGTGTATTAAGATATATATGTGTACCAAAAAATACAGTAAGCATCATAAGAACAGATGTTTTATTATTGCATTATTAACACTGGCCTCGTGCAAAGCCCTATGAAATGTAATCCAGCTTTACCAGAGGGATGAGTGTGGCATCCTGGTCTTTACCGACAGAATATGCCATAAAAGGGAAGTCTGTACCTCAAGCTGCAACCAAATGTAAATAAATCATGTCGGCCTAGAATATGGATTGTTTTCTCCCAGTAACCTCATGCACCCCTTCTGAAGAACTCCTCAATAGTGCTGTGAAGGAGGGAATGGTTTTTAGAGGTAGAAAGTGTGAGTAATATGTGAGAGCAAAGGTCTGAAGATGTTATCTGACATGGATTAGTACTAGAACTGTGCTCCAACCAGAAATACCTAGGAACCTGTAAATTGGGGTTTAAACAAAACATAGCCTCCATTTGAATATAAAAGCTATGTGTGGGAGGGTAACAGATGGGTCCTCTCAGTGACTGTGGAGCCCCTAGCTGTCAAATCAGTGTCACTGGTCAGAACCTATCAGAAAAAAGCAGCAGATACCAGTTTTGTAATATTTACCAACACAGAGCTGCCCAATTGTACATAACAGTAATGGCAATGCTTAATCAAAATGCACTGTCTGGAGTTTCCTAGCCAAATCGAACACACAAATCTTACTTTTAAAAATGGAAGAAGGGACAACCGCAGGACCCCATTTTTGTGAGGTATGCCAACAGTTCAATCTTATGAACAATTTCTATATTAGCTGCCACTTGTAAATGGTTTCTGCAACTCCCTAACTCCCTCAAGAGCTACATTAACTAAACTGGCATGTGTCCTAAGACACAATCAAGCACTAGTGGACTTCATTAGGAGGAGTTCTTTGTACAGTGAACACCACCTATCTATATACTATTTATAAACTTTCCTACGTACCCCGTGTCTCAGACCTTTAATACTGCTCAGCTGCCACTTAGACTTACAAGGAATGGAGACAGCTGTCTCTTTCTGAATGTGTCCATGACACACTTGATGATTGGAGTGCTTAAAATAGTTCTGCCCCTTATAGCAATCAAGGAACCATCATTTAAATACAAATAAATAAAAACTCTGCCCCATGCTTATAAATGGAGCATTTTTTTTGAGGTTGTTACTGAACTGTTTAAAGCTCTGTCACCAACATTTCATAGGTGGAAGCTCAACTTACAGCTAAGTCCGATCCAGTATAATCTTTTGTTCCAAGGCTCTTATGGCAGAATCATGCATTTCACATATGGAATGCTTATCCTCTTCCCATCCCACCTACCTCCTTACTTCTGATAAGGAATATGACCATAAAGTGACTTATTTATATAATAAAATCAAAACATGGCAGAAATTAAGTTTTCTACATAACAATAATAATGAATTGTAAAGGGCGATGCCATGTGGTATGCGGTTATGGATAACCTCCTACAACAGAAATAGCTAAGTTGAAGTAGATCATCTAGTCTGCCTCATTTGAAAATCTGCTGCCTTTTTATCATCAAACCTTGTACTATGGCTGTCATCTACAAAAAGCTCAGAAAAAGAACCGTATTAGGAAGTATCTGAAGTGCCATGGGAACAGAGCCTCAATCCAGTGGACAGGAGTAGTTACTGATCCAGAGAAGATCAGAAGTCACACCCCAGTGAAGATACAAGATGCTGATTACTACCAGGACGTGCATAATCTGATGACTGTTGCACCAGTAGTCAAACTTTCCTGGGTGTAGACGCTCAGGGAGACGAGAAATGTTGATGATGCCACCAAATAAGGCCAGTCCATCCATAAGGAGGTAGCATCGCAAAGAGGATGGGTGCCCAGACCCAAGTCCTGTCCAGCGCAGGTAGAAGAAAAAGAATCTGAAGGCAGCTTGCCATGCGAATGAGCAAAGGCGACTGATGTTACTGT
Organism: Rhinophrynus dorsalis; assembly: GCA_037306005.1. NCBI lineage: Eukaryota > Metazoa > Chordata > Amphibia > Anura > Rhinophrynidae > Rhinophrynus > Rhinophrynus dorsalis. Next base: position 2,375,559 of record CM074725.1, on the reverse strand, counting down.
GGGCGCTGACTGCGCAGAAGATTACATAGCTGGACAAGGCAGAATATGCCAGGAGAGCAAGGCTTCGGGTGGCTGGGTAGCACAGCAGAGTACAGTAGATGATTGGAAGGGCCCCTGTAGAAGAAGAGAAAATGTGATTAAACATAGTATTGCTGTCCCTCTAAGGGAACCAATTGTAGAATGTGTGACAGAGTAAAGAAAAAGGGAGCGCCCCATAGTGAGTAATGCTACTCACAATTTAACAAAGTCAGTCTGATATCAGCAGATCTGTCTACACAGCGTATGAGCACTCTAATGGAGATCCACCTCGTTGGGAGTGGTTATGGTATAGGACTCCGGAGAACAAGCAAACAGCTGGAAGAGTTTCTTCTTATAAAAGAAAAAATATATACATATAATATAAATTTATTAAAATAAAATATACATTTTTTTTGTGAGTAGCATTACTCTGTTTATATTGCTCGATTATCTATTGGGCGCTTCCTGTTTCTTTTCTTTATTCTATGTCACACATGTTGATACTACTGAGGAGAGATAGTTAAAAGGGATAATAGCCAAGAATTTGTCGCTGGATACACTGCGACTGGGTACAGTTATCAATCTTACAAGCTTGATTAGTTGCTTATGGTATAAACCATGGTCTAGCAATTCATTTTGTGACTAAGCACCTACGGTGTTGGTGGAGGTCAAAGATAGAATCCTGTTGATCTGCACAGGGTCACTCCCTGCTATACCTCCTTTCTTGTGTTTCTGCAATTGTAGGATGTAGTCAAATAGCATGATCTGTACAGAGAGCAATTGGTCAACTACATTTTATGTCAGTCACTGGGTGTCAGGTCCACAGAGGAGACATGACACTTGCCTTCAGTCAGTCACTGGGTGTCAGGTCCACGGAGGAGACATGACACTTGCCTTCAGTCAGTCACTGGGTGTCAGGTCCACAGAGGAGACATGACACTTGCCTTCAGTCAGTCACTGGGTGTCAGGTCCACAGAGGAGACATGACACTTGCCTTCAGTCAGTCACTGGGTGTCAGGTCCACAGAGGAGACATGACACTTGCCTTCAGTCAGTCACTGGGTGTCAGGTCCAAGGAGGAGACATGACACTTGCCTTCAGTCAGTCACTGGGTGTCAGGTCCAAGGAGGAGACATGACACTTGCCTTCAGTCAGTCACTGGGTGTCAGGTCCACGGAGGAGACATGACAGTTGTGAGAGGTTTTTTCTTCTTCTTTTTGCAACTGAAGCAGACAGAGAGCATGAGCGTACTTAACAGTCTAAGTACAGTGGTCAATGTTTGTGTCCTGTGGTCCTGCCATCCACTGTCGTGACCACCTCCATGGATCTGACATCCAGGAGCAATGAAGAAATTCAGAGGAGCCAGTAGGTGAGTGTGTGTATTTATAATTATACATAAATATTATATTATATATATATATATATATATATATATATATATATATATATATATATATATATATATATATATAAACTGCTCAAAAAAATAAAGGGAACACTTAAACAACACAATGTAACTCGAAGTCAATCACACTTGTGTGAAATCACACTGTCCACTCAGGAGTCAACACTGATTGACAATCAATTCCACATGCTGTTGTGCAAATGGAACAGACAACAGGTGGAAATTATAGGCAATTAGCAAGACACCCCCAATAAAGGAGTGGTTCTGCAGGTGGTGACCACAGACCACTTCTCAGTTCCTATGCTTCCTGGCTGATGTTTTGGTCACTTTTGAATGTTGGCGGTGCTTTCACTCTAGTGGTAGAATGAGACGGAGGCTACAACCCACACAAGTGGCTCAGGTAGTGCAGCTCATCCAGGATGACACATCAATGCGAGCTGTGGCAAGAAGGTTTGCTGTGTCTGTCAGCGTAGTGTCCAGAGCATGGAGGCGCTACCAGGAGATAGGCCAGTACATCAGGAGACATGGAGGAGGCCGTAGGAGGGCAACAACCCAGCAGCAGGACCGCTATCTCCGCCTTTGTGCAAGGAGGAGCACTGCCAGAGCCCTGCAAAATGACCTCCAGCAGGCCACAAATGTGTATGTGTCCACTCAAACGGTCAGAAACAGACTCCATGAGGGTGGTATGAGGGCCCGACGTCCACAGGTGGGGGTTGTGCTTACAGCCCAACACCGTGCAGGACGTTTGGCATTTGCCAGAGAACACCAAGATTGGCAAATACGCCACTGGTGCCCTGTGCTCTTCACAAATAAAAGCAGGTTCACACTGAGCACATGTGACAGACATGACAGAGTCTGGAGACGCCGTGGAGAACGTTCTGCTGCCTGCAACATCCTCCAGCATGACCGGTTTGGCGGTGGGTCAGTAATGGTGTGGGGTGGCATTTCTTTGGGGGGCTGCACAGCCCTCCATGTGCTTGCCAGAAGTAGCCTGACTGCCATTAGGTACCGAGATGAGATCCTCAGACCCCTTGTGAGACCATATGCTGGTGCGGTTGGCCCTGGGTTCCTCCTAATGCAAGACAATGCTAGACCTCATGTGGCTGGAGTGTGTCAGCAGTTCCTGCAAGAGGAAGGCATTGATGCTATGGACTGGCCCACCCGTTCCCCTGACCTGAATCCAATTGAGCACATCTGGGACATCATGTCTCTCTCCATCCACCAACGCCACTTTGCACCACAGACTGTCCAGGAGTTGGCAGATGCTTTAGTCCAGGTCTGGGAGAACATCCCTCAGGAGACCATCCGCAACCTCATCAGGAGCATGCCAAGGCGTTGTAGGGAGGTCATACGGGCACGTGGAGGCCACACACACTACTGAGCCTCATTTTGACTTGTTTTAAGGACATTACATCAAAGTTGGATCAGCCTGTAGTGTGGTTTTCCATTTTGATTTTGAGTGTGACTCCATATCCAGACCTCCATGGGTTGATAAATTTGATTTCCATTGAGAATTTTTGTGCGATTTTGTTGTCAGTTCATTCATTCAGATCTAGGATGTGTAATCTTAGTGTTCCCTTTATTTTTTGGAGCAGTGGATGTGTAATCTTAGTGTTCCCTTTATTTTTTGGAGCAGTGTATATCTATAAAATCCTCCAACAGATATCGGACCCACATATAGGCAAGGCACCCACTACTGTCCCTATTTCATGTTGAATATGAAAAAAAAATTATATTATATATATATGTAAATGAATGGTGGTCTATCACTACGGTCCTAATAGCCTCTAGTGAAAAAAGGCCAGAATCAGCAATACAAAAACAAAGAACTAAAGGAGAGTGCTAGATCAATATTCAAATATAGAAATCCTATACCACTCTCTAATATATGCAATATTTATTGTTAATCATTTAAATATAGCATACAATATATATATATATATATATATATATATATATATATATATATATATATAAACACAGTGATACCACTGAGTAATAACACTACTCCTTCCTATAAATGAGCTCAAAATTATAAAATTGTAAAAAATGTGAATAAGTAAATAAAAATATTAATAGTCTCTTGTAGATCTCCACTTGGACATACATTGTAAACCAAATACCCCAGGGATGGCGGACTGATACTAAATATTTAGAGAGCAGGTACAAAGTATTAGCACTATATGAGCCGTGTATTCTCTCCACCACTGTGATATAAATATTTCAAATGAATGTAATCCGATGACAAACTCGGAAGCTTTACAGAGGGCAGAAGAGCATTCCGGCTTTTTCACAATTATTGTGATCTATTCACTACTGAAGCAATACCACACCTCTCATCTGTCTTAGGGTAATATAATAGTATAAAAGATAATGTCAAAAAAATAAATAAATAAATAAATAAAAAACAAAAAAAAACATGTCCATCCAACACATTTCGTACCCGACAAGGCACTTCTTCAGGGATATACAAATAATACGGACGAGAGGTACATAGCAGAGACATTGTATATCTACGATCCACACGGAGCCAGCAGATATTAACAGCAGCAGAGAGCTTCGCTAAAAGGACGGGAGTGGTATCGTTTCAATATTGAATCGATCACAATAATTGTGAAAAAGCCAGAATGCTCTTCTGCCCTCTGTAAAGCTCAGAGTTTGCCATTGTATTACATTCATTTGAAATATTTATATCACAGTGGTGGAGAGAATACACTGCTCATATAGCGCTAAATATTCGGTACCAGTCCGCCATCCCTGAGGTATTTGGTTTACAACGTATGTCCAAGTTGAGATCTACAAGAGACTATTAATATTAATACCAGGGGAACCCCCAGGCTGAGTACATTGTTATACTTACTACTAGGGGACGTGCATTATATTCAATAGTTAATGATAGCTGATTTTGATTTATACTTGAAGTGTGCCATTGCCTTTTCTCTATAGCATGTATAAATAGCATGCTATATTTGAATGGTTAATACATATTGTATATATTAGAGAGTGGTATAGGATGTCTATATTTGAATATTGGTCTAGCACTCTCCTTTAGTTCTTTGTTTTTATATATATATATATATTATAATGTGTGCGTGCATAGACGTATGTATATAGGTGTGTATCGTGCGTGTATACGTATGTATATAGGAATGTGTATCGTGTGTGTGTGTAAACTTATGTATATAGGTAAGTGCATTGTGTGTGTATACAGACTTATGTATATAGGTATGTGTATACATATATATATATATATATATATATATATATATATATATATATATATATATATATATATATATATATATATATATATATATATATATACACACACACACACACACACACTGCTCCGAAAAATAAAGGGAACACTAAGATTACACATCCTAGATCTGAATGAATGAACTGACAACAAAATCACACAAAAATTCTCAATGGAAATCAAATTTATCAACCCATGGAGGTCTGGATATGGAGTCACAATCAAAATCAAAATGGAAAACCACACTACAGGCTGATTCAACTTTGATGTAATGTCCTTAAAACAAGTCAAAATGAGGCTCGGTAGTGTGTGTGGCCTCCACGTGCCCTTATGACCTCCCTACAACGCCTGGGCATGCTCCTGATGAGGTTGCGGATGGTCTCCTGAGGGATGTCCTCCCAGACCTGGACTAAAGCATCCGCCAACTCCTGGACAGTCTGTGGTGCAACGTGGCGTTGGTGGATGGAGCAAGACATGATGTCCCAGATGTGCTCAATCGGATTCAGGTCTGGGGAACGGGCGGGCCAGTCCATAGCATCAATGCCTTCCTCTTGCAGAAACTGCTGACACACTCCAGCCACATGAGGTCTAGCATTGTCTTGCATTAGGAGGAACCCAGGGCTAACCGCACCAGCATATGGTCTCACAAGGGGTCTGAGGATCTCATCTCGGTACCTAATAGCAGTCAGGCTACCTCTGGCAAGCACATGGAGGGCTGTGCGGCCCCCCAAAGAAATGCCACCCCACACCATTACTGACCCACCGCCAAACCGGTCATGCTGGAGGATGTTGCAGGCAGCAGAAGGTTCTCCACGGCGTCTCCAGACTCTGTCACGTCTGTAACATGTGCTCAGTGTGAACCTGCTTTCATCTGTGAAGAGCACAGGGCGCCAGTGGCGTATTTGCCAATCTTGGTGTTCTCTGGCAAATGCCAAACATCCTGCACGGTGTTGGGCTGTAAGCACAACCCCCACCTGTGGACGTCGGGCCCTCATATCACCCTCATGGAGTCTGTTTCTGACCGTTTGAGTGGACACATACACATTTATGGCCTGCTGGAGGTCATTTTGCAGGGCTCTGGCAGTGCTCCTCCTTGCACAAAGGCGGAGATAGCGGTCCTGCTGCTGGGTTGTTGCCCTCCTACGGCCTCCTCCATGTCTCCTGATGTACTGGCCTATCTCCTGGTAGCGCCTCCATGCTCTGGACACTACGCTGACAGACACAGCAAACCTTCTTGCCACAGCTCGCATTGATGTGTCATCCTGGATGAGCTGCACTACCTGAGCCACTTGTGTGGTTTGTAGACTCCGTCTCATGCTACCACTAGAGTGAAAGCACCGCCAGCATTCAAAAGTGACCAAAACATCAGCCAGGAAGCATAGGAACTGAGAAGAGGTCTGTGGTCACCACCTGCAGAACCACTCCTTTATTGGGGGTGTCTTGCTAATTGCCTATAATTTCCACCTGTTGTCTGTTCCATTTGCACAACAGCATGTGAAATTGATTGTCAATCAGTGTTGCTTCCTGAGTGGACAGTGTGATTTCACAGAAGTGTGATTGACTTCGAGTTACATTGTGTTGTTTAAGTGTTCCCTTTATTTTTTGGAGCAGTTAATATATATATATATATATATATATATATATATATATATATATACACACACACACACACACACACACACACACACACATATATATGTGTGTATATACTTATGTATATAGTTTTCTGTATCGTGTGTGGGCGGGGAGAATGTGCTAGTGTAGGCTGTTACCTCTCCTTTAACCCCTTTGTGGCAGCCGCGTGCATACGCGGCTGTCACCTTAACGCCCGACTAACTTTTTTTTCTTTCTAAATGATTCCGGAGTCCCCGAACTGCGTGCAGCCGCATGGAGACCCGGACTTCCCAGGTACGTCCTCTGTCACTAAGTGACAGTTTTTGCGGGACGTACCTGGTAAGTCCATTGTCGGGATGGGGTTAATATTTACACTGCCAACAGGGCTAAGGCTGTGTCACCAGTAACAGAGAATGGTTTACATCTGTATGGACACATGTGGCCATTAGCCATGTGCTGCTTCATACAGACCCTCAGATGGGTCAGAACACAGAGTTCAGTGTTGCCTCAGGCTCAGTTATAAAAAGGAAGTGTGAGATTTGATGTCCATAGACTAACGCAGGGTTAGTACTTTGTTAGAATTCCAAAATGTTGGACTACAACTCTCACTATCCCAAACAGCTTTGGTCATCTGGGTGGAAATATGTTTCTGACCACCAAAATATGTCAGTATCCACAATGCTAGTTAGTAGGGGGTTTGTTTTAGACTACAAGCATTTGCCCTGCACAATCACAAAGGTCAGCCCAAAAGCACTCCCCTTTTAAATAGGCTTTTACTGTCTTACCTGTTAAATCATTTTCTCTTTAGTCCATATGGAACACAGGTACAATGGGGTTGAGTCCCTCCTCCTCAAAGGCAGGGCACATCACAAAAGACAGGGTCTTTCGGGTGGAGAATCGTTCCTCCACCTCTAGATCAACCCTGCACCTACAAACACCCAGAATTCATGTGACAATAGGAAAATAAGCAGGTAAGAAGAGAAAACCTTCCAGGACTAAGACTCTAAGAGGACTCCTCTGCCCTGGAAAGAGATACAGATAATATTTTTTTCTCCAGGTGGGAAACCTGTGTTTCATATGGACTAAAGAAAAACAGGTAAGAAAACTAAAATCCTATTTTCTCTTACGTCCAGTAAGGAACACAGGTACCATGGGGATACACCAAATGGGAGATTCCCAAGAATGGTAAGGAGAAATAAGATCTCCCAAACGTCCCCATGGTACCAGAGTTCACTAGGACTGTTGTGGATCTGAATAACCATAGGTGTCTGACATCGTACTAGCACAGCACACCAACAAGGGCCAACAGGGCTCAAAATAACTACTGAAAAACAACTGTCAGTACAGAAGGAAAAAGAAAAATTCTTCAACTGGTAAGACTGCATGAAGGACCTGCTGGCTATAGTCAGGGCCAAGACATTGTTGCACTAGTGTTTGATGAAAGTATGCAATGAGGACCAAGTCAATGCCTTGCACAGCTGTTCAGCGAACGCTTAGTTCTCGTAGGCACAAGAAGCACCCACAGATCTGGTGGAATGTGCTGTGATCTCTATGGGAACTGGTTTGTTCCTCATCTTATAAGCTTGGTGTATGGTAGCCTTGATGCAAGAGGCAATGGTCACCTTGGAAGCAGCCTGACCCACCCTGGAACCTTCAGGGATGAAAAACAGTCAGGCTTAGCATGATGTACATAAAACTTAAGGCAGTGCACAACATCCAAATGATTGAGATCTCTCTCCTCATCAGACGCAGGATCAGGACAAAAAGATGGCACAACAATCTCCTGATTGATGTGGAACTCAAAGATCACCTCAGGAAGAAACTCCTGAGAGTTATGAAGAATCACCTTATTCTTCTGAAAAAAGAGGAATGGAAGTTTGCAAGACAGAGCTTGCAACGCATTTTCAGTGTCAGCTGACTCATGGAGATGGACGTTAGAGGCTCAATGCTTTTATCTGCCTGGGATCAAAGAGAATGTACAAAGCGTCTCTTGCAGAGGCAATGCTGTATAACAGATGGAGATATAAGATATTTAATATTATTTGATTACAAATATAGAAGGGGAAAGAAAGGCAAGGTGTATGCAAGATATACAAACGCACACCTGGACATATTGTCCACCTAAGGATCCCATCAAGAACTTTTACTTGTATCCATATTAGTGGAATACAGCCTATCTGCATCCAGTTTATGCTTTTATGTATCCCGAGATACATTGTTTATCTTATGTTTTTATTTAATTTACTCAAATTTTTATTGCCTGCTCTAATTTTATGTGAGGTTATCTGTCATATGTTTAATAAAATAATTACTCATATATGCTACACAGATGAATATTTACCCTGTCTTCCCCCTACCCTATATCTTATCTGCCTGGTCCTTAAGTGCCGCTGCACCCACAAATGGCAATGTATCCGATCACTGCCTTGATGGCGTGGGGAACCCCATGAGGTGTTCTCCCTGATATCTAAAGTTAAAAGCCAGTGCTGGAGGAGTTAACACAGCCAGTCATCCATCCAGTATGGCCACAGTGAGCTCCTGTATCTTAAACTCACAATGGTACAATAAAAATAAAAAAGAGAAAAATGTAAAATAAAACAAAATGAAGGAAAGTGACCGCCTCAGCAGGTGGGGATTGGCTGAAATAATTACACTGGCCGAACCACAACAGACCTAAGATAGTGGCTCCTAGACAAAGAGGTATACCACACAGGACTGGTACACTATAAGAACTAGGGGTGCTGTATTAAAGGGACAGTAATGTCTCATAACTTTTTTTTTTTTTTTTTTTTTTTTTTTAGAGTTTTGTAGAGATTAAAAAATAAGCTAAAAGCCACAAATTCTCTCTCTCAAACGCTATGGTTTGAGAGATATCCTCCGTTAAAGTTCCCCTCTACCTTCTCTTCTCCTGATATCAGCTGTAAGCTGACAGCAGCAGTTCCTGGTCTGGGAACCGACAAGCGGCTCTTCAGCAGAGCCGCAATATTGTGATTTAAAAAGAAATACTTCTTTGGAACGGTCTACCAAGTGTGCCTGGTTTGCAAGCACACTTTTAGACTATACCAAAGAAGTAATTATTTTCAAATCGCGCTATTGTGGCTCTGCTGAAGAGCCTACTCCTGTTGGCCGACACGGATCTCCTTCAGGTAGCTTTAAACAGGAAATTTAGCGGAGGATATCTCTCAAACCATAGCGGTTTGAGAGAGAGGATTTGTGGCATTTAGCTTATTTTGTTAATCTCTACAAAACTCTAAACATTTTTATGGGATATTATTGTCCCTTTAATATGATATAATAGTGATACAAAGAGGTATACTCACACAGGACTAGTACACTATAAGAAATGGGGGTGCTGTACTAAGGTATGATAAAATAGTGAGAGTGTTGATAAAGAGGGGAACACGTCAGTGTGCAGCTCTCCTATGTTATCCTATGGAGTGAATGCAACAAGATCTCTCAAACTGGATACATCTTAGTGCATTGGCTCCATAGAATAATATAGGAACTGGAGAGTTAATCACACAGACACAGCTTAGTATGTGAATGCCATGCTGTAGCGGATCCGGGTCAGTTTCCATCTAGGAAGAACAGGGATAGAAGTGTGGGACTGAACTGACCCAGATCATTTAAGAAACATAAAAGCTAACCAAGAGAGTCTTTGCACTGAAAACCTCATTTGAAGTTGCTTTTAAAACCAAGCATGTCTGGTGGGGGTAATGTGGAGCAGGGAAGAAGATTCCACCTCTAGGGAGCTTGTTTAATGGTATGGCCCTGCCCTCCGGTTGAAGAATATTTTACCCCGCTGTTTCTGTGTTCCACAATAGACGAAAGAGGGGGGGAGGGGAAACCTCTGGGGTTTCTTCATTTATCCCGTAAGGCAGAAGTCCTGCAGATCACTCATTATCTGTGTGTTGGGAAGTAATACACACAAGGCCTATGGAGACAGTGCGTGTAACTAGAAGACAGAAGTCCTGCAGATCACTCATTATCTGTGTGTTGGGAAGTAATACACACAAGGCCTATGGAGACAGTGCGTGTAACTAGAAGACAGAAGTCCTGCAGATCACTCATTATCTGTGTGTTGGGAAGTAATACACACAAGGCCTATGGAGACAGTGCGTGTAACTAGAAGACAGAAGTCCTGCAGATCACTCATTATCTGTGTGTTGGGAAGTAATACACACAAGGCCTATGGAGACAGTGCGTGTAACTAGCAGGGTATGTGGCTGAGTGCCATGTACTTCTGGGTTATGGTCTAGCTCTCTGCCAGGTGCAGGGTCAGCTTTTTGACCTCCCAAACCCCTGTCAGGAGCCATTTTGGGAAATGGCGTCTATTGTGTAATAACTCATTTCTCTGGAATAATTCTGCTTGGAAAGTAAACTGGGGTTTAGGGTTTTGTTTTAAACATAGTAAAACCATTAAAGACCAGAAATATATGCCATGCATTCAATTCTCCTATGACCCTTAACTCCTTGACAACCAGAGGGGTGTGCTTTGCAATTAGTTACCCCCCCCCCCCCTGGTCGTCAGAGTTAAGGGATTCATGTCTGTACAATATAGTATTAAAATAAACAAAATGATAATCCAAGTGAAGACTGAATGGCTCTTCTATCGCCTCTGCCTGGATTTAGTGATTTTGCTTATTGTTAGATGTCCAAACACAGATCTAGACGGTGTGTAAAATGAAATACACCTACATGGAATTCTGGGAACTCTTCCCTAATGTGCAGGACCTGTATCACAACAGACTGACTGTTTTGGACAGGAACGAAAGGAAGAACTCACCCAAAGTGTTGACAAGGCAGATCCCACACATGTCCAGAGTTAAGAGTTTGTGATAGATGGGCGCTCCACCATTGTGGTTCATAAAGAGATGATAGAGGACACTTCCCAGCTGTGGGCTGATGCATGCCAGGTAATGGACCACACCTAGCCATGGCACTGACAGCTGGTTCCACGGTATCTGCAGAGGGAGCAAGAACAGGAAACCGAGCAGCGGGATCCCTGCAAGAGAGGTAAACAAACGAAATTACAGTTAGACATCCGCAACCATCAGTGTGGAGGCAGCCGGCCATTCACCACCCAGAGGCCACAGTACTAACGACTGGAGCACTTCTGGTGCCAACTCACAGGAGACAAACATTCCCATTCCCTTTACGGACTAACTCACTGAATCTCCAACACGTTATTTCACAATGGGAGGCCTTAGTAAAACAGTTGGGTAATGACTGATATTAGCGATAGGATTGGTGGGCATCAAGGCAAGGCATGTCATTTCATGCAGATAACAGTAAGTTCTATAACAGGCTTATAACATTCCTGGAGGGTGAAGTCAAATGAGAAGTGACTAAAAAGGATGAATAGATAACTGTATAGGATTTAAAATGAAATGCCACAAAATGCATCATAATAAAAAGTAGAAGACACACAAACCCAAAAGGCAGAAGGTAGATTTATTGGTACTAAAGGCTAATCAGGAGCAGTTAGATCTGAAAACTGAAAGGTAGGGAAGCAATGTGGAAATCCAGCAAGGTACCAGGTGGTACAGGAAGAGGCAACAGCAGCAGGAAACGAGGGCCCAGCTCCACATCACAGATCACTAGTTACATCTCACATACGGTTTGGTGGACAGTTCTGGAGGCATCGCCAGGAGGACATCAGTACATTACAGACTACCTAAAGAGTAGCCACTAAAATGGTTCATTTGCTGAATAGCAAAATGTATCAGGCAAGACTCCAGAAGGGATAAGGGGGGATATGAGAGGAGAAGGGGGATATGAGAGGGGATAGTGGAGGATAGAAGGAACAAAAGGGGATATGAGAGGGGATAGTGGAGGATAGAAGGGATAAAGAGGGATATGAGAGGGGATCTTGGAGAACAGAAGGAATAAGGGGGGATACAAGAGGGGGGATCATGGTGGATAGAAGGGATAAGGCGGAATACAAGAAGGGATAATGGAGGATAGAAAGGGGAGGGGTTAGCAGCTAGGAAGTGGGAGGAGTTTTATTAGAGTGCCCTGCCTCCTATAGGCACGCTGCTTAACCCCACTGTCCCTGTCTCCTATAGCCACGCTGCTTAACCCCACTGTCCCTGCCTCCTATAGGCACACTGCTTAACCCCACTGTCCCCGCCTCCTATAGGCACGCTGCTTAACTCCACTGTCCCTGCCTCCTATAGCCACGCTGCTTAACCCCACTGTCCCCGCCTCTTATAGGCACGCTGCTTATCCCCACTGTCCCCGCCTCCTATAGGCACGCTGCTTAACCCCACTGTCCCCGCCTCCTATAGGCACGCTGCTTATCCCCACTGTCCCCGCCTCCTATAGGCACGCTGCTTAACCCCACTGTCCCCGCCTCCTATAGGCACGCTGCTTGTCCCCACTGTCCCCGCCTCCTATAGGCACGCTGCTTGTCCCCACTGTCCCCGCCTCCTATAGGCACGCTGCTTATCCCCACTGTCCCCGCCTCCTATAGGCACGCTGCTTATCCCCACCGTCCCCGCCTCCTATAGGCACGCTGCTTAACCCCACCGTCCCCGCCTCCTATAGGCACGCTGCTTAACCCCACCGTCCCCGCCTCCTATAGGCACGCTGCTTAACCCCACCGTCCCCGCCTCCTATAGGCACGCTGCTTATCCCCACCGTCCCCGCCTCCTATAGCCACGCTGCTTAACTCCACTGTCCCCGCCTCCTATAGGCACGCTGCTTAACCCCACTGTCCCCGCCTCTTATAGGCACGCTGCTTATCCCCACTGTCCCCGCCTCCTATAGGCATGCTGCTTAACTCCACTGTCCCCGTCTCCTATAGGCACGCTGCTTAACCCCACTGTCCCCGCCTCCTATAGCCACGCTGCTTATCCCCACTGTCCCTGCCTCCTATAGCCACGCTGCTTAACCCCACTGTCCCCGCCTCCTATAGGCACGCTGCTTGTCCCCACTGTCCCCGCCTCCTATAGGCACGCTGCTTATCCCCACCGTCCCCGCCTCCTATAGGCACGCTGCTTAACCCCACCGTCCCCGTCTCCTATAGGCACGCTGCTTAACCCCACTGTCCCTGCCTCCTATAGCCACGCTGCTTATCCCCACCGTCCCTGCATCCTATAGGCACGCTGCTTATCCCCACAGTCCCTGCATCCTATAGGCACGCTGCTTATCCCCACTGTCCCTGCCTCCTATAGGCACGCTGCTTATCCCTATGGTCCCTGCCTCCTATAGGCACGCTGCTTATCCCTATGGTCCCTGCCTCCTATAGGTACGCTGCTTATCCCTATGGTCCCTGCCTCCTATAGTCACGCTGCTTATCCCCACTGTCCCTGCCTCCTATAGGCACGCTGCTTATCCCTATGGTCCCTGCATCCTATAGGCACGCTGCTTATCCCCACAGTCCCTGCATCCTATAGGCACGCTGCTTATCCCCACTGTCCCTGCCTCCTATAGGCACGCTGCTTATCCCTATGGTCCCTGCCTCCTATAGGCACGCTGCTTATCCCCACAGTCCCTGAATCCCTCAATAGACTAAGAAAAACGGGTCAGTAGGTAAAAAAAAATCCCCTTTTAACTGTGTGAATTGAACTTGTTCCCTATAGCTGCTCGTGAGTGACTACAGCTGTGTCTTTATTAAACAGAATGTGTATAATAATACTAAATGTAATATAAAGGTATATAATAATATTCAATATAATAAGTGTGTACAATAAACAAATGTGCATAATATTAAAAAAAATGTGTATAATAATAAATCTAAATATAATAAATGTGTAATATTAAAGTGATAATGTTTCACAATAAAAGCAGCTCCATTTAATCTTCATAGTATTTGGATTATGGAGAGTGTTATTTCATTACTGTCAGAGTTGTAGTAAAAGAATAATTGAATGATAAAGTATCCTCCTCCCGCCCCTTTTACTGATGTAACACTGCTCACCTCATAGCAGCAAGACTGTCTGGATGGATAGCAGAGAGGGACAATCTTCAGTGATCATAAGGTAAACCCTGGAAAACCTGTCAAGGGGGGCAGGGTTTTCCTTATGATCACATTAAGAAGATTGTCCCCTGCTGTGACCTGTCCAGTCAAGAGACCAGATTCCACATCTCAGGGGAGGTGGCTTACACTAGGTAAAAGGGGTGGGAGGGGGATACTTTATCATTCAATTACTCTTGTACTACAACTCTGACAGTACTGAAATAACACTCTCCATGGCCCAAATACTATGAAGATTAATTGGAGATGCTGTTTTTGTGACACATTACTATCCCTTTAAATATTAGCAATATTGGCAAAGCTTTGCCCGTGTGGTTAATAAAATAATTAACCCCTCCCGCCCCCAAAACAAAAAAAAAAAAATCCCATGCAGTTGTATACATGACTAAACACAGAATGTGATATGTGTCTGGGTGTAACAGGGTAAAGAATGAAGTGTATGTACGTGTAGGACTATTTCCCCTGACATCCAGGTAAATCCAGAAAGGAGAAAGTTCTTAATAACTGGATTGTTGAAGTTGTGTGTGTGTGTGTGTGTGTGTGTGTGTATCTGTTGTGCATGTGTGTATTGGGTGTATATTACGAGTATGTGTTTTGCGCATTTATGTTGTACATGTGTGTGTGTGTTTTGCACATGTATGTTTTAAATGTGTGTGTTTTACTTGCGTGTATTTCATGCATGTTTTGTGTTTTTTTAAACCACAAACATGCAATGTACACATGCACAACACACGCAGAAAACCCAACACACAATACAGCACGCACGTGCAAAACACACGTGTGTTTTGTGTGTATATTGTGTTTTGTATTACACGTGTGTATTGTGTGCTTTTTTCTCATGTGTGTTGTGCACGTGTGTTTTGTGTGCATAGTGTGTGTGTGTGTGTGTTTTGTGGTGTATTTGTGCATGTGGTGTGTGTTTGTTTGTTGTATGTTTTGCGCATGCGTGCTGTATTGTGTGTTGGGTTTTCTGCGTGTGTTGTGCATTGCGTGTTTGTGGTGTATTGAGGGCATCTCTGTTGTGCATCTTGTGGTTTGTTGTGAGCATGTGTATTGTATGTGTGTATTGTGCATGTCTGTGTATATTGTGAATGTGTGTGTTTTGCGCGTGTTTTGTGGTGCATTGTATCTCTGTGTGTGTGTTTTCTGTGCACGTGTATTGTGGGCATGTGTGGTGTATGTATTGCATATGTGTGTGTGTTTTTTTGGAAGAGGAGATAGTGGGGAAGGGACAACTCCCTGAAGAGAAAAATCACTCCCTCTTGTATGTCCTGGACAGGCAGCATACAGAAGACCTGAATATCTCCTCCTTACTGCCGCCCCGTGTGTGTCCAGCGCATATTAATATAATTATATATATACACACACATTATATATATATATATATATATATATATATATACATACATATACACACACACACATATACATACACACACTAGTGTAAAAGTTTGTGTACACAGTCCAAAGTGCTTAACGGCAGGCACCAACTGCTTCCTGGCAGTCTCTACTGTGCATGTCTGGCCTGCAGTGTCTACTGAGAAAGACTGCATCTCTGGCCTGCGTTTAGGCAGTCTCTACTGCACATGACTGCATCAGACAAACATACATGTGGCGGATTATATAGGATATAGATTTGTTTTTATATATAATATTATATAAAATAAAAGTGTGTAATAATATTAAATATAATAAATGTGTATAATAAGCTTCACTTCTGGGGCAAACCAACTGCAATCCCAGTGATGTGACCCCTAGACTGCTAGAGATGGATAGAAGTCGTTGCAGAGCAGGGTGATAAAATGGTATTTCTCCCGGTCTGAAGGACGTGTGGAACCTGTGCACACATATGTACCACAGATAAGGTGGACAACCACATTCCCACAGAAACCACAATATCAAGGACAAGTTTACCTTCAGATCAAAATGTTCTTTACCTCATGTGAGAAATGTCCTCTAACAGGACAATATGTGGATGAGACAGGACAAACGCTAAGAAAAGGGACGAATTCTCATAGGTCCAGTGTGAACAACAAAGACGACACCCCAGTGAGTCAACATTTTCTGCAAAATTGATTACAGACCTCAAAGTGCCTGTACTGATGGGAATTTTTAGCACACAGAGATAGAAAGATCTGAGATTATAATAATATTAATGGTATTGCCGTTAAATATTTTTCTCTTAGCCCATATGGAACACGGGTACCAAGGGGGGTTGAGCTTCTCCTTTGGGGCTCGATTCTATTACCAGCGCTAAAAATAAAAGAGGCGCGATTTTTTTTTTTTTAAGTCAGTTTTTGCTATCCTATTACCAGACTTGTGAAAACAAAATCAGCGGTAATAATACTTACCGCCGGTCTAAAAAAAGCCCATAGGAAACAACTAAAAACAATGTGCAATTAGTATCCTATTACCCACGCTCAGTATTACGCCTATTGTGTGGTTACATTTAAGTCAGAAATTTTGTGCTTCAGAGGTTGAGGAGTAGAAGTCATAACGAAAGTTTCAAAACCATCGTTGTTCGAACAAAAGCAGTGTATAATACAGTATACAGCATAGAAATCCCACATAGAGTGCCCCCCCTCGACATATTAACCCCCCCTTTTAAAAGTCGACTTGCAGTGCTTTCTTTCAGCACATTAATCCGACAAATATTGTTCATAGTCGACAATTAACCCCTCCCCTTCCAAAGTCGACTTACAATGCTTTCTTTCACCATATTAATTAGATGAATATTGTACATCCGACATTTTAACTCCCCCCCCCCCCTTGAAAAGTCGACTACGGTGCTCCCATGACTTTCTTTCACCATTTTTATCCTACATTTTTCTTCTCCTATTATATTCGACTTGCCCTCGTGTTTTGTATTGCAAGATTAACCCTATGAGTACCAGAGAGGTATTGCAATGTGTTTGCTACCCCTCTGGTACTCATAGGGTTAATAGGCAACCTGTATATGTATAAAAAAAAAAAAAAAAAAAGTGTTTTTATTATAGATGTAATTTGTGTGAAAATTTAATTAAATATTTAATGTGTAACAATGATTTTCTTTTTAATTATATATGTAATTTGTATTAAAAAAGTACTTCAGACCTCAAGAGGGGTATCATGACACCCCCCTAGCATGGTGGCAACAATTGCCCCCTTTATTAATTAAAGAGCATATAACCTACATAGGTAACAGAAAACAATGGGATTTCATATGGAATATGGTTTTCATCCAACATGTTTCCTGCCTCCTGGACACGTTTTCAGATCTTGTTATTAGGCCCTTAGAAAAAATGTTGATGTGACAAACAATTCTATTTCAAATAATAATCCTGTAGATGTTTCAGTTGTATGAAGACTCATCTGTTTGTTAGGTAGTGCTAACACTGCCCTTTCTTCCAAAAGACGCAGGTCCTTCCTCATCAATATAGATCCCAAACTTACAGAAATGGCTTCTATGGAAGCAGTCCTGGAATCAGATGGATTTCTGTTTGGTGACCCTTAAAAAAAGAGTTAGCCAAATTTTCATGGCTCTGGACAAAGAGTAAACAGTCCATTAAAAAAAATGTTTTTACCCAAAATTTTGGGAAGGCTGAAAACACAGGGGTTGTTTTCCCAGCTGGTCATTCCAAGGTGCTCCTAGAGGAGAATACAAGTCTAACCAAGACCCCTTATAACATGGGAGAGGACCATATAGTAAAGAGACCAGGGCTCCCTACCCCTTCTTTCCACAGAGAGGCAGAGTGTGGAGATCCAGACCTGCTAGAGGATTACCTTGTTCCAGCCTCTCAGGTAGGTCCTTTTCCCTTTCCTCTTCCTTATCTGGGAAAAGTGGGAGGCAGACTCAGCCATTTTTTCCCCATCAGATCAATGGATTCTGTAAAACAATAACAGGGTATCAAACATATTTTCATACTCTCCCTATCCAAATACTCCTCCTTCATTCCAGTTCTTAGAGGAAAGACTACTAGTGGATTTGGAAAGCTAAGAGTTTGAGAAAAAAGGAGCTACTGTACAAATTCCTCTAGAAAACCCATAGTAAATAAAGCAATATTTTCTTTGTAAAGGGAAAAAAAACACTCCTTCAAGAAGGAGGGTATTCACTGACTTAGAGATTTATTGTTGCCATTGGATTGGATGGTAAAACAAAATCTCAGAGACCTTATGGTTCCCATGTACCTTCAATGTCAAACTTTTCTACAGGTTCAATGGAAAGAAGTGGCAATTCAATTGCCTTTCAGTCTATCATCAGCCCCCCTTGATGCGTCACAAAACTCATGAAATCAAGGGATTTAATTCTTAAGAAGCAGGGGAATATGAATAATAATATATCCAGACAACATGCTCACGTTCCAATATCTAACAAAAATAAGAGACAATCTTCTTCTGACCATTCAACTATTACCCCAACTCCAGTTCATTATAACTTGGGAAAAGTCCATCCTACATCCAAAACAATCTACAGAATTTCTAGGTTTACAATCAATTCTCAAACCACCTCTCTCCTTATGAAGAAGGAATGTAAGTTAATTTAAAAGGAAATTGGAGACCTTCCAAAAAAAGGATCTTGTTTCCTTGAGATCCAAGCATCAATTCAGATAAGTTTTCCAGGTCCATTCCCAAGCCCTTCAAAATATTAAATATTCTTCATTTTCAATAGGGCTTAGGGTATGCAGATATTGTTTCCCCTGTCACTAAAAGCAAGGGAGGAGCCAAAATGGTGGTTAAATAATATGGAGGCCTAGAACAGCAGAGACATTTTCAGTATGTCCCCAGATATTACTGAATCAGATGCCAGTATGCAGGATGAGAAGCTCGCTGTGGAGACCTTACCACAGGAGGAAAATTGTTATCTCAGGAAAGAGACTTGCATATCAACTGATTAGAGCGGTTAGTGGGCTCTTTTGTGGTCAGGGTCTTCGCAAAGGACATCTCAAACTGCTGTATCCTTCTCAAGATGGATCATGTGTCAGCAGTCAGGTACATCGATCATTTGGGCGGTACCAAGTCAAAGCTCCTAGCCAAAGAATTTTGGCAACTTTGCCCAGACAGAGACATCTCCGAGCACGCAGAATATCGCCCAGGTCTCTCCAATACCATAACGGATAGCACTCTGTAACTGAAAACCCTTTCCCTGGGCATACACACTGTCAGCCCTTATTTCGGACTATGGGGAACTTGGAACATTCTATTAGCAGGCAGCTATGAGCAAGGGACTAACTGCACAGCCTGCCTTGCTTGGGAGCATAAGCGATTTGCAGAGTAGCCACAGGTTCAAGGGGACTGCGCAATACATTTTCCCTAGAATGTGTATTCCTGCCCCTCAAGCCTTTTTGGCTATTGCCTACCCTAGCCCAAGTCCTTTGTGTATTAATGTAATCATGTCTGCCTTATTGTGTATCCCTGAGCCATCTGTTGTTGGTTCTTTGCATTAGGTGTTGTGATTACATTATCCCTGTGAATACTCCCATTGTGTTATGTCTTCCCATAACACTCCCATTGTGTTATGTCTTTGCTGTGACCTATTGTATCCACTGTGATTGTATTATGTCTTCTGTAGTTGAGGTGTTGTGATTGTATTATCCCTGTGAATATGCCCATTGTGTTATGTCTTTACCATTTACTGTGATTGTTTTAGGTCTCCTGTACCGGCCCCAAGTTAATGTAGTTGAAACTGTATAAATAAACTGTGTTTCCAAATAAAGTTGAGTTAGTTGTACTGAACTAAGGAGTACAGAGTCTTTATTCTAGATGGTAGAAAGGAGCCCCTTTGCCTCCCATTCAGGCAGATGATGTCCCAGTGTCCTTAGTCTTAATGCTTTAAAGGTACCCCTCTGTCACCCATTCAGGTATCTGAGGTTCCAGTGGACATACTGCATGTGTTCCAGTTGTTTCCAGTTAATGCTTCCAGCCTGCCTTCCAGTAACTGTGATCCCAGCTCTTGGGGTACAGTTTCTAGCCTGCTGCATTCAGCTACAGAGTTCCCGCTTCACCGTCCAAGCTACCCACTTGTAGCTGCATCCAGGAGGGAGAGACCCAGAACAACGGCCCAAGTCTTCCCGGCGTCTTGGGCTACCTTATACTGAGACAACCATTTACCAATAGACATACACCGTCCACCTACTAGTATGGAGATGGCCATTTACTAATACGCACACACCCGGTCCACCTACTAGTACGGAGATAACCATTTCTGGGCATGCGACAGTCCGCTTACTGGTACAGAGACTGCCATTTCCTAATATACGCACACACGCCGCGTACTAGTACGAACACTGCTTACCAACACATATAATAGTAGATCAGATACTCCTACTTATTGGTACACACACCACCCGTATTACTAGATCAGATACTGCTACTTATTGGTACACACACCACCCGTATTACTAGATCAGATACTGCTACTTATTGATACACACACCATCTGTATACCAGTATTGAGACTGCTATTCACCACCCCACACATCTGTATACTAATACTGAGACTACAGCCACTATTTCCAACCCACACATCTGTATACTAGTACTAAGACTACAGCCGCTATTCAACCACCCACACATCTGTATACTAGTACAGAGACTACAGCCGCTATTTAACAAGCCACACATCTGTATACTAGTACAGAGACTACAGCCGCTATTTAACCACCCGCACATCTGTATACTAGTACTAAGACTACAGCTGCTATTTAACCACCCGCACATCTGTATACTAGTACAGAGACTACAGCCGCTATTTAACCACCCACACATCTGTATACTAGTACTAAGACTATAGCCGCTATTTAACAAGCCACACATCTGTATACTAGTACAGAGACTACAGCCACTATTTAACCACCCGCACATCTGTATACCAGTACTAAGACTACAGCTGCTATTTAACCACCCGCACATCTGTATACTAGTACAGAGACTACAGCCGCTATTTAACCACCCACACATCTGTATACTAGTACTAAGACTATAGCCGCTATTTAACAAGCCACACATCTGTATACTAGTACAGAGACTACAGCCGCTATTTAACCACCAGCACATCTGTATACTAGTACTAAGACTACAGCCGCTATTTAACCACCCGCACATCTGTATACTAGTACAGAGACTACAGCCGCTATTTAACCACCCACACATCTGTATACTAGTACTAAGACTATAGCCGCTATTTAACAAGCCACACATCTGTATACTAGTACAGAGACTACAGCCGCTATTTAACCACCAGCACATCTGTATACTAGTACTAAGACTACAGCCGCTATTTAACCACCCGCACATCTGTATACTAGTACTAAGACTACAGCCGCTATTTAACCACCCACACATCTGTATACTAGTACTAAGACTACAGCCGCTATTTAACCACCAGCACATCTGTATACTTGTACAGAGACTACAGCCTCTATTTAACAAGCCACACATCTGTATACTAGTACTAAGACTACAGCCGCTATTTAACCACCCGCACATCTGTATACTAGTACTAAGACTACAGCCGCTATTTAACCACCCGCACATCTGTATACTAGTATAGAGACTACAGCCGCTATTTAACCACCCACACATCTGTATACTAGTACTAAGACTACAGCCTCTATATAACAAGCCACACATCTGTATACCAATAGTGAGACTCCAGCTATTTATCAAGCCACAGCTGTATGCTAGTACTGAGAATACAGACACTATTTACTAACGCACATCTGTATGCTAGTACTGAGACTACAGATGCTATTTACTAACACACATCTGTATGTTAGTACTGAGACTACAGTTGCCATTTACTAACATCTGTATACTAGTATTAAAAACCTAATTGTCTCTATGAATTTTGCCTTTGGGCCTTGGGTTAAGATTGAACAAGAATTAATCTTGAATGTGATGCCGATGGAGGAAGACATGATTTTTGCAACACTCCTGTACCCTAGACTCCACATTCTGCAATATCCTACAGCTTCACACGGTTTCAGTATAGAAAGGGAAAAATACCAGCGGGTGGGGTTTGGGGTCCAGGATCCCTGCCAGCAAGGGTTATGACAGACAGGACTGACCAAGTTCTCTCTAGAACCATGGCACAAGGATAAAATGAATAGGATCACTGGGATGTTCTGGTAAGATAAGTGGAAGTTAGATCTAAGTGTTTGTGTTCTTTTAACAAACAGCACAATATAGAAACAGTTTCGCAACCCCAATATCAAACGTAGAAGGGCTTCCAGTCTTTATGTAAAAGCACACATGTGCACGTCCCTCCCTCAAACAGACCCTAACAAGGCACATGCTACTAAACGTCATTTGGTGGGGAAACCATAACACAGAGGTGACACTTCATAGCGCACCTGGGGAGGAAATAGAAATAAAACTGCTGCGTAAGCTCTGCCATCCTTCTACTTCCCTAAATCCTCTTAGTCTGTCCCAGGGGTAGGCACGAGACACTGCACATGATAAGGCCCCAGTAACCTTGTATTACATAAATATCTTAAGTGGGGATGTGAAGTGCAGCAGGGACAGGGTGTTTGGGGCAGGGAGATGGGAGAGAGGGACAAAGTGAATGTGACTTTCAGACATGGTGATAGACGTCAGCTGGTCGAGGTTATCCGTGTAAGAATATTAGAAGATTTGCATTAGTGAGACTACCTGGGACTGACCGACAGAAGAGATGACCTCTGGGCACAAGAGGAGCTTACAGCAGATCTGCTTGTGTGCTCGGGGGGGGGGGGGAGGGTAACACATTCTCCTTTTACGAAGGACTTCAATCTTCATCATATTGGGAACGAATATCAAAGTCAACCTCCTTATTCAATGCACCCCACACAGAGGCAGGTCAGACCATCAGTGCACCCCACAGAGGCAATTCAGACCATTATACCCAAACACTGAGGCTATTTACTAGTGTATTGTGACTAATGCAGGATTGTTAAATAGTGTACAGCTTCCCTTTGAGGATGTGAATGCACCTAGAGCAGCTATCACAGAAGTGTCTGTAGTAGAAAGTGCTAAGTAAGCAGACTACCCCCACCCCTCCCATTGCCCTCTGCAGCGTGCTGGAGGGCTGCACAGATCAGAAAAGGCTCAGGTTACTGGCTTCAGGAAACTGTAAGTGGGACTATATAAGTCTTGGATCAGTCTATGCCGGATAGTCTGCTTCATCTAAATTCTGCCCTCACACCCTTGAACTAGGATAGACACCCCATCCCTTTAATGCAAGCCACTTATGAACAATGTATCCTGCAAGACTGAAACCCTCAAAACAGGAGTGGACACACCCCTTCAGCTGGTGAGGGACCACAACTCCCATAATCCTTAGCTTATCTCTGTCATTGAAATACAAATAATATCTTTCTCAGAAAGCCAATTATGAAAGCTTTAGCCCATCCTCAGCTAAAGAGCCACCGGTTACTAATCCCCGCTTTAGCATAATGGTGTTTACGCAGCCCTGCAGTACGTGCATTTCACAGCGTTTAGCCTCATTAAACGTACATATGTAACGTCCCAATACTTTGATTTTCCAGCCACTGTAACCTTTTGAGAATTCTGATTTAGTAGTGGAGGAATCTGCTCTCAGCAGAACATTGTTCTCCAACTTGGTCAGTTAGTGCTGCGTAATGAATTCCTCATGTCCAATAAATCACCCCTCGCACAGGCTAAAACCCACCAGTTTCCATCAGAGGGGGTTGAATAAATTAATGATGAGGAATAATCATGGAAATCAAAGGAGGCTCCCACTGAGGGGAGGATTTGGAAAGGTGACAGGTCTTCTTTATAGGGTCATCTCACTGAAACAGGCACTAGTGCAGAGGTTGTTACCATCTTATCACAGCACTGTGGTGTAGTGTAGCACTTAGCGTGTATTTCTGACATGCGTCACAGCACTGTGGTGTAGTGTACACTTAGCGTGTATTTCTGACATGCGTCACAGCACTGTGGTGTAGTGTACACTTAGCGTGTATTTCTGACATGCGTCACAGCACTGTGGTGTAGTGTACACTTAGCGTGTATTTCTGACATGCGTCACAGCACTGTTGTGTAGTGTACACTTAGCGTGTATTTCTGACATGCGTCACAGCACTGTGGTGTAGTGTACACTTAGCGTGTATTTCTGACATGCGTCACAGCACTGTGGTGTAGTGTACACTTAGCGTGTATTTCTGACATGCGTCACAGCACTGTGGTGTAGTGTACACTTAGCGTGTATTTCTGACATGCGTCACAGCACTGTGGTGTAGTGTACACTTAGCGTGTATTTCTGACATGCGCACCACCCTCCGCACTGTGTGGCCTTCTCTATCCAGGACACGTGCTCTCCTGCCCAGAACAATGCAGCTCTTAGAGTTCCATGCTGCAAGAATCCAGGTCATTTATAAAGAGATTAGGATTTACAGCTCCTTAAAAGAAACATTGCTCATACTCCTCTCAAATTGTTTAAAGACTTTAAACTCTCAACTTAACCCTTAGCTTTCAAGAAGCATTTATACCAGTGATTCTCAAACCATGCCCTGAGGGCCCACTAACAGGCCAGGATTTAGGATTTCGTTGTAGGTGAGCATCTGATCACGACACCTGTTCTCTAGCAGGGAAAGTCCTGGCTTGTTAGTAAACAAGGGCATGGATTGAGAACCACTGGTTTAGACATACTGAAGCAGAGTTTAGAGAGCAAGAAAAAAATAAATAAAAACTACAAATCACCTGCATTCTCAATAAAGCAACTAAGAGTAATTTAATATCCTATTTTTTTAGGAAACAATTTTTTTTTTACTAAACTGGTTTGCCTGATAATGATCTAAAAATACATGTATACACTACTCCGGGAGTTTTTCCACCTCGGACCTAAGGGCATGTGACATTAGCACAGCCAGAACAGCATATGAAATAAAAATACACACTATGTGTATGGAGGAGTTTACACAATTTATCAGTGCAAGTCACAAGACAATGCAGGAACTTTGGTTTGATGAGGCAATAATGATCCTGACAACTTTTGTAATACAATTCAATGAAATTACACCAATAATGCATTGTTGTGTTTGGCCCGCACTAAAGTAGAATGGCTAGACGTCCACTGTTGGTATTGCTACCCATAATCAGGAGGTGCTATATACTGTAGCAACTAGACAAAGACTCACGTACATGCACCTTATGGGAGATGCACTAAGGTGAGATAAAGAGGCGAGGACTTCTCCAATGTCATAAACTCCCCAAGTCCTGTGTTATTCTATGGAGCCAATAAACTAAAATGCATCCATCTTTAGAGGTCTTAGAGCATTGTGTCCATAGAATAACAGGTATTAGAGAATCACTGGAGACGTTAGCTCTACATTATCCCCTCTTTACCAGCCCACCACCCAGGTCTGCATATCTCTGAAGTCCTCCAAAACACCCACATTACACTGACCCTTAGAAAGTCTGAGAGGTCAACTGGCACTCCCACCTCTCTTGCACATTCCTTTTGACTCCTCTAGGATTCAGTGTGTGCAAGCACCAGAGTCAAGAACACTGTTCTACCTTCCTGAACAAGAGTGATCCGGCTCTTATGCAACACACCATCTGAAACTGTGGAAAAGTTGCATTTAAAATGCAATACAACTATTTCTTCAAACTATTTAAATGTATCAAACACTATTTCAAATAAACATACCCACTGTAAGAACAGCCAAAATGGGACTAGTCAATTGTTGGACCTCAAGCTGCCCCAATCAGACAGATGGTTGGGGGTTGATGAAGGTCCAACAAGTGACTAACTCTGACCTAAAACTATGAAGAAGATTTGGCCATAAAGTGTTAAATCACCAATTATCAGAGATCTATATGTATAAATTATGTTAGGCAAAATAAAATGTAAAAATGGCCACCAAATTCAGTCCACATTATTACTGACGTTTGCAGCTGAATCTTCAGAATGTATTTTTTTTTTTTTTTAATAAGCAAAGTTGCTAATCCAAAAGTCAACTAATTGGGCTGGAAGGGGCAATTATGCTTTTACTTCATGTTGCTTACTACCAGATTACTCTATTGGGAATATACAAGGTCATAGATATCCAGTACTTTGCAAGTAATTTTATAACAATGAGCGATATAGGAAGGAAACAGTAACCGCTTAGTGACCGGATAGCACTGACAGGAAGTGCTTAACGGAGGCCACGGATAGCAACAGGCTGAGCGAAATAGGGAGGCAACAGTTAACCGCTTAGTGACCCCGTAGCACTGACTGGAAGTGCTTAACGGAGGCAACCAATAGTACAGGCTGAGCGATATAGGAAGGCAACCGTAACTGCTTAGTGACTGGATAGCACTGACTGTAAATGCTAAACGGAGGCAACAGATAGTACCAGGCTAAGCGAAATCGGAAGGCAACAGTAACCGTTAGTGACCGAATAGCACTGACTGCAATAGCGAGGGCAACATGATAGCGAATCAGTCATGCCTAGATCAACACACGGAGACCTGTAGTCAGCCAAAGCCTGGGTCGGTACACAGAGACCTGTAGTCAGCCAAAGCCTGGGTCGGTACACAGAGACCTGTAGTCAGCCAAAGCCTGGGTCGGTACACAGAGACCTGTAGTCAGCCAAAGCCTGGGTCGGTACACAGAGACCTGTAGTCAGCCAAAGCCTGGGTCGGTACACAGAGACCTGTAGTCAGCCAAAGCCTGGGTCGGTACACAGAGACCTGTAGTCAGCCAAAGCCTGGGTCGGTACACAGAGACCTGTAGTCAGCCAAAGCCTGGGTCGGTACACAGAGACCTGTAGTCAGCCAAAGCCTGGGTCGGTACACAGAGACCTGTAGTCAGCCAAAGCCTGGGTCGGTACACAGAGACCTGTAGTCAGCCAAAGCCTGGGTCGGTACACAGAGACCTGTAGTCAGCCAAAGCCTGGGTCGGTACACAGAGACCTGTAGTCAGCCAAAGCCTGGGTCGGTACACAGAGACCTGTAGTCAGCCAAAGCCTGGGTCGGTACACAGAGACCTGTAGTCAGCCAAAGCCTGGGTCGGTACACAGAGACCTGTAGTCAGCCAAAGCCTGGGTCGGTACACAGAGACCTGTAGTCAGCCAAAGCCTGGGTCGGTACACAGAGACCTGTAGTCAGCCAAAGCCTGGGTCGGTACACAGAGACCTGTAGTCAGCCAAAGCCTGGGTCGGTACACAGAGACCTGTAGTCAGCCAAAGCCTGGGTCGGTACACAGAGACCTGTAGTCAGCCAAAGCCTGGGTCGGTACACAGAGACCTGTAGTCAGCCAAAGCCTGGGTCGGTACACAGAGACCTGTAGTCAGCCAAAGCCTGGGTCGGTACACAGAGACCTGTAGTCAGCCAAAGCCTGGGTCGGTACACAGAGACCTGTAGTCAGCCAAAGCCTGGGTCGGTACACAGAGACCTGTAGTCAGCCAAAGCCTGGGTCGGTACACAGAGACCTGTAGTCAGCCAAAGCCTGGGTCGGTACACAGAGACCTGTAGTCAGCCAAAGCCTGGGTCGGTACACAGAGACCTGTAGTCAGCCAAAGCCTGGGTCGGTACACAGAGACCTGTAGTCAGCCAAAGCCTGGGTCGGTACACAGAGACCTGTAGTCAGCCAAAGCCTGGGTCGGTACACAGAGACCTGTAGTCAGCCAAAGCCTGGGTCGGTACACAGAGACCTGTAGTCAGCCAAAGCCTGGGTCGGTACACAGAGACCTGTAGTCAGCCAAAGCCTGGGTCGGTACACAGAGACCTGTAGTCAGCCAAAGCCTGGGTCGGTACACAGAGACCTGTAGTCAGCCAAAGCCTGGGTCGGTACACAGAGACCTGTAGTCAGCCAAAGCCTGGGTCGGTACACAGAGACCTGTAGTCAGCCAAAGCCTGGGTCGGTACACAGAGACCTGTAGTCAGCCAAAGCCTGGGTCGGTACACAGAGACCTGTAGTCAGCCAAAGCCTGGGTCGGTACACAGAGACCTGTAGTCAGCCAAAGCCTGGGTCGGTACACAGAGACCTGTAGTCAGCCAAAGCCTGGGTCGGTACACAGAGACCTGTAGTCAGCCAAAGCCTGGGTCGGTACACAGAGACCTGTAGTCAGCCAAAGCCTGGGTCGGTACACAGAGACCTGTAGTCAGCCAAAGCCTGGGTCGGTACACAGAGACCTGTAGTCAGCCAAAGCCTGGGTCGGTACACAGAGACCTGTAGTCAGCCAAAGCCTGGGTCGGTACACAGAGACCTGTAGTCAGCCAAAGCCTGGGTCGGTACACAGAGACCTGTAGTCAGCCAAAGCCTGGGTCGGTACACAGAGACCTGTAGTCAGCCAAAGCCTGGGTCGGTACACAGAGACCTGTAGTCAGCCAAAGCCTGGGTCGGTACACAGAGACCTGTAGTCAGCCAAAGCCTGGGTCGGTACACAGAGACCTGTAGTCAGCCAAAGCCTGGGTCGGTACACAGAGACCTGTAGTCAGCCAAAGCCTGGGTCGGTACACAGAGACCTGTAGTCAGCCAAAGCCTGGGTCGGTACACAGAGACCTGTAGTCAGCCAAAGCCTGGGTCGGTACACAGAGACCTGTAGTCAGCCAAAGCCTGGGTCGGTACACAGAGACCTGTAGTCAGCCAAAGCCTGGGTCGGTACACAGAGACCTGTAGTCAGCCAAAGCCTGGGTCGGTACACAGAGACCTGTAGTCAGCCAAAGCCTGGGTCGGTACACAGAGACCTGTAGTCAGCCAAAGCCTGGGTCGGTACACAGAGACCTGTAGTCAGCCAAAGCCTGGGTCGGTACACAGAGACCTGTAGTCAGCCAAAGCCTGGGTCGGTACACACAGAGCGGTAGTCAGCCAAAGCCTGGGTCGGTACACACAGAGCGGTAGTCAGCCAAAGCCTGGGTCGGTACACACAGAGCGGTAGTCAGCCAAAGCCTGGGTCGGTACACACAGAGCGGTAGTCAGCCAAAGCCTGGGTCGGTACACACAGAGCGGTAGTCAGCCAAAGCCTGGGTCGGTACACACAGAGCGGTAGTCAGCCAAAGCCTGGGTCGGTACACACAGAGCGGTAGTCAGCCAAAGCCTGGGTCGGTACACACAGAGCGGTAGTCAGCCAAAGCCTGGGTCGGTACACACAGAGCGGTAGTCAGCCAAAGCCTGGGTCGGTACACACAGAGCGGTAGTCAGCCAAAGCCTGGGTCGGTACACACAGAGCGGTAGTCAGCCAAAGCCTGGGTCGGTACACACAGAGCGGTAGTCAGCCAAAGCCTGGGTCGGTACACACAGAGCGGTAGTCAGCCAAAGCCTGGGTCGGTACACACAGAGCGGTAGTCAGCCAAAGCCTGGGTCGGTACACACAGAGCGGTAGTCAGCCAAAGCCTGGGTCGGTACACACAGAGCGGTAGTCAGCCAAAGCCTGGGTCGGTACACACAGAGCGGTAGTCAGCCAAAGCCTGGGTCGGTACACACAGAGCGGTAGTCAGCCAAAGCCTGGGTCGGTACACACAGAGCGGTAGTCAGCCAAAGCCTGGGTCGGTACACACAGAGCGGTAGTCAGCCAAAGCCTGGGTCGGTACACACAAAGCGGTAGTCAGCCAAAGCCTGGGTCGGTACAAAGAGAGCGGTAGTCAGCCAAAGCCTGGGTCGGTACACAGGAGCGGTAGTCAGCCAGAAACCGGATCAACACGGAACAGGAGCACTGAGTGACGAATATCAGAATCACCACGAAAGGGCACCCGCTTGGTGACAGGAGGGCTAGCCCGCAAGCACCAATAAAAGACAAAAAGGCACAAACTCGGAAGTCAGAATGTCACACAAGAATCACGGGCACAGTGATACACTTACCTTTGTGTAGTTCTAAAGTTATGAAGTGGAGAAGGATCCCCCACCTGCCCCTTCTGCTTACATCACTCAGCAGCTCTCTCAGGTCCAGACAGATACGGTGAGGGACAATCTTCGGTACGCAAAGGGAAATCCTGCTCTCCATCAAGGGGTGCAGGATTTTCCTTCTACTTACTCAAATTTGTCCCTCACTGCATCTGTTAGGTCGCACAACATGACTAGCCATTCTCTGGGAGATGGCCAGAAGGGGAGGGCACGGAATCCTTCTCCACTTCACAACTTTAGACAGCACAACGTGTTTCTTATAATCTAAAGACTCAGCGATATAGTTGTGTTTAGACATTACAATCACTTTAAAGCAAGATTCTATTAAAGGGATAGTAATACTTAGTTTTATCTTTATTTTATAGGCATTAAAAAAACATGAAGAACGATATAAGACTTATCTCTCAGACCTTTATGGTTTGAGAGATATTCACACGCAAAGTTTCCCCTCCTGCCCCTTTTACCTAGTGTAAGCCATCTCTTCTCAGGTGTGGAATCCAGTCCATAGACCAGACAGATAACAGCAGGGGACAATCTTCTTCCTATGAGAACAATGAATGCCCTGCCCCCCTTGACAAGTTTTTCAGGTTTTTCCCTTATCTTAATTGAAGATTGTCCCTCTCTGCAGTCTACCTGGGCACCTCCCTTCTGATCTGGCTGAGCAGTGTTACATCAGTAAAAGGGGCGGGAGGGGGATACTTTGTCATTGAATTACTCCTGAACTACAACTCTGACAGAATTGAAACAACACTCTGATGATTAACTAGAGCTGCTTTTATTATGAAACATTACTATCCCTTTAAGTGAAATGGCAATTTTAAACATGGGGAAAAATGTGTACAAATTTGTGTGTGCGGGGGGGCTCTAAGCAAAGAAATTCAAGGCTCCTTTCATGCTTCTCCAAAGTGTTTTTTTTTTTTTTTTTTTAAATCCTGGCAGTAGTCCAGGATCTTTAGGATATGAAGTATATTCAGGTTTAGTTTATGCTGCCCTACACAAAATGCTGTGCCACAGTAAAGCCTACACGTCACTTTAATGCCTGCAGCTAACAGTGACTTGAGACTGCAGTGTGCAGCCCCTCTACACTTTTGCAAACTGTGATCAGAAGCTAAACTTGCTCCTGCATTTCCTACAGAAACAGGGAGGAGCAGAATCTATTAACCCATTAAGTTCAGGGTTGTTACTTTCTCTTAAATAGATAGTAATATTTCACAAAAACAGCATCTCCAATTAATCTTCATAGTATTTGGGCCATGGAGAGTGTTATTTCAATACTGTCAGAGTTGTAGTACAAGAGTAATTGAATGATAAAGTATCCCCCTCCCGCCCCTTTTACTGATGTAACACTGCTCACCTCATAGCAGCAAGACTGTCTGGATGGATAGCAGAGAGGGACAATCTTCAGTGATCATAAGGTAAACCCTGAAAAAACAGTCAATGGGGGCAGGGTTTTCCTTATGATCACATTAAGAAGATTGTCCCTTGCTGTGACCTGTCCAGTCAAGAGACCAGATTCCACATCTCAGGGGAGGTGGCTTACACTAGGTAAAAGGGGCGGGAGGGGGATACTTTATAATTCAATTACTCTTGAACTATAACTCTGACAGTACTGAATTAACACTCTCCATGGCCCAAATACTATGAAGATTAATTGGAGCTGCTGTTTTTTTGTGAAACATTACTACTAAGGACCATTTTGATCCTTGTCAGTGCACCAGTACACGTCCTGTTAGGTCTACCAATATGCCGATCTGGGGTCAGAGAGACTGCTCCAGTCCTTGAGTGGTCAATTTCAGACCCCGTTTTTACTTACAGCTCTCTGGCAGGAGCTCTTCAAGCAAAAAGTATGTGATGTGCTATGAACGTTACTGGTCCTTAAGGCAAAAAACAAACAAACATGTGATGGTCAGAGCTTCACATGGTCCTTATGGGGTTAGTTTGAGAGGTTGCATGTTGTACAGGTATAAGCAACTGCTGTCACAAACCAAATTATGAAAGACCTAATTACACATCAGGTACAAAAATAAATATAAATAAAACAAGATGACCTGGATGCACATCAATGGAAGCAAATGTTACATACAGATCATGGAGAGATACTTCACTCACAGGGTCTTTCAAAGTTCAACTAAAGTTACATTTTTATTGGAATTGACGCTTCTGCTACCATTACCTTGAGAAAGGCTGTATTGGCAGCCGAAACGTTGATTCCAATAAAAATGTAACTTCATTTGAACTTTGAAAAAAATACCCTGGACAAACTATCCAAACCAAGTGCAGAGATGTGCAAAAATACTGATAAAGGGATTGGAGGATCTGAGTTATAAAGTGAGACTAGCCAAACTGGGTTTATTTACATTAGAGAAGAGACGTCTGAGATAGGATTACCATTTACACATATATTCAAGGTCAATACAAAGAACTATCCAATTAATTATTTACACAAAGTTCAGCGAAGAGCATGCGTTCCTCCATTAAGACTAGAGGAAAGGCGCTTTAGACTAAAACTGTAAGGGCAGAAAAGATATGGAATTTGCCTCTGGATGCTGTGATAGAACATATTGTAACTGCTTTCAAAATGTAATGAATACCTATTTAGCACAGAACAATACTGAGAATTATGACAGTTGGCTTCAAAGCAGATAGGTTGTTGATCCAAGGAACTGACTGCCATTTGGATTCAGGAAAGAATTGCATTTTGTTTACCCACGTGGGGCCCAACTGGAAATGGCTTCAGTTGTTTTGGGGGGGGGGGGTATGCGCCTTCCTCTGGATCAACAGGGGTGATTTAGCATGGGCTGTACACGTCTTTTTTTCAGCTTAAAAAATGTTACTATACAACCAAGTTTGTTAAATAAGAGGGCATCCCATATGCTTGACATAAAGATGGAGAGAAGCTGAATCAAAGGTGGAAGAAGTCATAGTTGTTACAACAGGCAGACATACTAAGAACGCAGGTGTAATACTTTTTATTAAACGTACTGGAATTGCATGTGTTTTCTAACTTAATGTATATCTGAGCAATAACATTTGACAGTACCACTGACAGAATTTGTTTCTTTGTTAATGCCAGTCCAAAACTACACTACCCCTGCCTGTCTTTTGTAAGATACTGATTGGGGTTGATCAGTGGGGATGCTAGGTGACACTGACTTTTTAACCCTTTGAGTGCCCGAGTGGTACAGAATGCACTGCAAAGCAATGCATTCTGTACCACTCTGGCACTCAAAGGGTTTTAATAATGAAAACAATTCACATACAGAGGAAAGACACCAGTAATTAGAGAAGTAACAACACACAGGCATCCTGGCCTAATTTATAGTGTACTCCTCTCAGCTTTGTAACAATTTTCTATAAGATTACGCCTAGGACGCTGTGCTTGCTTCTACCATTTCTGTAAACCAAACTAAAAAAAGTTATATGGAGATGCAGTCCTGAAATACTTCACAAGGAGTTACTTATGTACAGTTTGTTCTATACTCTGCTTTTTTATTTCACACAATGCTACTTCGTCTGGGATGGCAGCTAGTGAAAGGAATATTTGCCTGTTTTCACTTCCAATAAACTGTAGCCCAACAAACTGGAAGCCAGATACAGATTATAACAACCATGGGCATTACGTCTAAGAGGCCCTGCACTAACCTTGGGTCAGCCCCAGGAAGAAAAGGTACTGGACTTAAAACACAACAAACTACTACTGGAGGAATAAAACAAAAAATATGAAGGCTATTTTAAACAGTAATATGTACTAGGGAAGCTATAATATGAACTGAAAATGCTGTTGTTCCTACTTGATCTTTATTAACTAGCAAGAGAAACTATAAACATGTAATACCATAAAAACATACTGTAATGGCAGATAAGAACCAAGTGACCTAACAAGTCTGTTAATTCAGTTACCTAATCCACAGACAAGTCTTACATCTAGCAATGTTTAGAATTAGCTGGGACTATAGAAGTAAAATTATCATAGAATGATGAATATGTTTAATCGCCTTCCACAGCAATAAAACACTGCAGTTGCATACTGTCTAATCTATCTTATACTGCACTACCATCAAAATCTCTTCTTGCTTTCACAATGCCACAAACATTGGTAAATGTGAGAGCCAAAATAGTCGTATTTACTTATTTCACTTCACCCATTTCATGCCATCATGCTATAACTCTCCCAACTACCCCCTTTTATTCAGTTGCCCCAAGCCTCACCATGTGTGTAGATGTTGCCCAGCTCATTGTGCAGGTAAAAGAGGCTCAGAATGCACTCTGCTCCACTGGCAACAGGACGGTATCCAGTCAGCACAAATTTGTTGAACTGGAGGTGTGGGGGAGAGCTGGCCCAGTCCAGGAGTCGTGGTCCACTCAGGAACGCCATTTGTAACAGGACCCCAATTTGCAGTACTGTGACCCAAAATGGGACAGTTTCAGTACCAGGTACAGTTCTATTAAAGAAGATACTAGCAGCTTCTATTTCACAGTGTAGACAGAATTAAGATAATTAGGTCTCTTACATATAATGTATAATTGAGGCCTGGTTTGAAATTCACTGTTATTTTGAGATTCATTGTATTTAATAACAGGAAGAAGAAAAAAAAAATTTTGAGAAGCTAATTAAAGCCTTAATTTCTGCGGAAATAAAAGCATTCGCATGGAAGGGTCAGCAATATCACTTACTGAATGGATACTTTCAACAAGATTATTTGCCAAAGTCTGTGTACACTCATTGGGACCATTAGCACTCTTCATCACCACAGCTGGTTAATACAGGTCATATTGCAAGGTTCCTCTTCATTGAGAAGCTCCATTTAGCGATTATTTAAAGAGACTGACTTTTCCTTCCCAGGGTTTCCTCTCCCGAGCACGTTGCTGCTGGTAAGCTAAATAGTGGTTCAGATGATTATTTGGTACAATTACAATGACCAATACCATTCGGGATTCATATAAAGTCAGTGTACATTATAAAACAATAAATAAAAATGAAGGTTCATTTATAAGAGGGAGGCAGAAATTGAATTTCTAGTTATAAACCAGAACCTAAAGTTGAGAGACCTGGATGAAACAAACAAGTGTGACACCTGCCACTTACAGTCTTTTGATTTGCCTGATTAAGAGAAAGCCTAAATCACTTTACAGACTGGGTTTAGTGAAGGTAGCCTGGAACCAATAGTACTACAAGCATTTCATGTAATATGTATGTAACTGTTCTTGAATATCCTGCAGCTGAGCCATGAATAAAAGTAAGGTAATTTTGAAGTCTGGAGTAAAAGGTATTTGCCTTAGGTGTGACGAGATAGCAAACAGAAAGATCTCACACACTATAAAACCCCATCTCTGTAAAGAAATAGTATATCTATCTCATGGAACCGAGATGGCTACCCTCATGTCACATCCTTTTAAGTAAAAAACTATATTCAAGTAGTTCAGCGCCTAACAGGTATGTATTTTCCTACAAGGCTGTCTTCTTACACAAGTAGGCTTCTCCTTTTGTACAATACATACACTTTTTTAGAAAGTCATTGAGTTTTCAGAGCGGATCATTCACAACTGAAACCCCATAACACTGATTACCACAGGAACAAGTCTGGTAGACATCTCAAAGTGAAGTTCAAGTAGCCCCCCCCCCCCGGGTACAGAAAGCCCTGTCTACTAGGAGGTAGATCCAGTCAACTCTGGGCACAATCAGGTCTTCTCAATACAAGAACACAGGAGTCTCGGAATCGTGGTCTGTTTGGGAGGAGACCAGTGAGGTGATGAAGGTCCAGTAACCCACTGGATAGCAATGAACTGAGGGGAACACCGGCCTCCTCTGGAGCAGTATCTTGTGTCTCTACTGGAGCAGTCTCCTGTGTCTCTACTGGAGAACACAGGAAAGTTTTCAGTCAGTCAGTAGTGGTCTCTTGCTTTATGGGGCTGTCTCTAATGACACATCTGTCTCTTCTACACATCTCTTCTTGAAGGGTTCCTAGTAACGGTCACAGCTCCATTGAATTCGGAGTATAGGGGAGGTCTCTGGTACCAGGACGGTGGGTCTCTTGCTTGTGCCGGTCCGTAAGTGGCGTTGAGGTGAGCAGGGTTCTTTCCGTGAACCAGTCGGTCCTGGGTGTGAGGAGCTGCGGTCTCTTCCTCTCTGGTCGGTGAGTAGGAGACCCTCGAGGGATCTGTTTCGTGTCGGTGTCTGGTAATCAGTGCAAGGAGAGGGACTGTCAGTCAGACCGGTCTTAACGTGCTCAAATCTCAGTTACCGGCTTATTGTCCATCATCTTCCCCTCAGGATACCCGCCCCTTCCCCCAACCTCCCCTCCCCGCCTCCTCCCGGTGCCCTCTGCCGCTCCAGCTCCGGACCTTTCTACCCAGGGGAGGGTAAAACGGATTACCGGGCACACACCAGACTCCTCCCCATCTCCTCTTCCCAGTCACCGCCTCATCCCTCTCTCCTCACAGCCTGCGACCACGACAAGGACCCCTCCCGCCCACCACCCATAAAACGCCCGCCCACTGCGCGTAATGACAACTCGCACCCTGCGGGCTTCTTATAGGGAGTGGGCGGGGCCACACGGAGCAACTTGCGCCCATAATTCCCGCCCTGCAGGTTTCGTATTCAGGGGGGCGGGATTCTGACATCAGCGCGCTCAGTGTCCCCGCCCTGTTGGAGGCTTGCATGGGGTGGGCGTGGCCACCTAGAGCAGCTTGAGCCCACAATCCCCGCCCAGCAGGTTTCTTGTTGAGGCGGGTGGGGTTATATGACATATTCTCATCCAGAGTTCCAGCCCTGTGGGCGTGTTATTACTTGATGGGTGGAGTCACCCGGTCTACTGCGCGCGCCCACACTTCCCGCCCTCCAGGCCTTTTATATAGAGTGGGAGGAACCACTAACCTGAGCTCGCGCTCTCTGAGAACATTGCTTTCACTGCCAGCCAATAGCAGGCTACCAGCTGCATTTGGACCAATAGGAGAAAGATGCGGTGACAGTGAGCGTGCCCACTCTCTGCAGTGCACAAAGTTAACCAGTGCCAACGGGGACACGCCCGGTTTTACTTAGTTACCAATCAGCGGCCGGGGAAGGGAGAGGATTCGCTTTACCTCAGAGTCACTCAGATTGATCCGGGAGCCTGCGGTTCAGTGACACCATATGGCACGATGTACACCTGGGCTCCCACCATTTCACATGGACATAGACACCTCACTGGCACTATGTCACCTCCCACCATTTCACATGGACGTCAACACTTCACTGGCACCATATGGCATTATGTACACCTCCCATAATTTCACATGGACATAAACACTTCACTTGCACCATATGGCACCATGAATACCTCCTACCGTTTCACATAGACATTTCACTGACACCATATGGCACAATGTACACCTCCCACCATTTCACATAGACACTTCACTGGCACCATGTCACCTCCCACCATTCCACATGGACATAGACACTTCATTGGCACCATATCACCTCCCACCATTTCACATAGACACTTCACTGACACCATATCACCTCCCACCATTTCACATAGACACTTCACTGACACCATATGGCACCATGTCATCTCCCACCATTTCACATGAAAATAGAGGGACACTTCACTGACACCATATGGCATGATGTACACCTCCCACCATTTCACATGGACATAACTTCACTGGCACCATATGGCACAATGTATACCTCCCACCATTTCACATTGACATAGACACTTCTGTGGCACCATGTCACCTCCCACCATTTCACATAGACACTTCACTGACACTATGTACACCTCCCACCCTTTCACATGGACATAGAGGCTTCACTGACACCATATGACACAATGTACACCTCCCACCATTTCTATGGACATAGAGGGACACTTCACTGACACCATATGGCACAATGTACACCTCCCAACATTTCACATGGCCAAAGATGGACAGTATTTTATTTTTATACAGACTAATTTATACACACATACTGACATTTATACAGACATTAATGTGAGTTTTATTGCTGTGGAACCATGTGATACACTTATAAACACACCACACAGTCTGACCTCCTAAACACAGGGACACCAGGGAGATACACATATATACACCACACAGTCTGATCTCCTAAACACAGGGACACCTGGGTGGGACAGAGGGATTTAATGTGATACACTTACATACACACCACACCGTCTGATCTCCTAAACACAGTGACACCAGGGTGATACACTTATATACACACCACATAGTCCGATCTCCTAAACACAGGGACACTAGGGTGATACACTTATACACGCCACTCAGTCTGAACTCCTAAACACAGGAACACCAGGGTGATACACTTATATACACACACCACACAGTCTGATCTCCTAAACACAGGGACACCAGGGTGATACACTTATATACACACCACACAGTCTGATTTCCTGAACACAGGGACACCAGAGTGATACACTTATATACACACCACACAGTCTTATCTCCTAAACACAAGGACACCAGGGTGATACACTTATATACACACCACACAGTCTAATCTCCTAAACACAGGGACACCAGGGTGAGACTTACATACACAGCACACAGTCTGATCTCCTAAACACAGGGACACCAGGGTGATTCACTTCTATACACACCACACAGTCTGATCCCCTAAACACAGGGACACTAGGGTGATACACTTATACACGCCACTCAGTCTGAACTCCTAAACACAGGAACACCAGGGTGATACACTTATATACACACACCACACAGTCTGATCTCCTAAACACAGGGACACCAGGGTGATACACTTATATACACACCACACAGTCTGATCTCCTACACACAGGGACACCAGGGTGATACATTTATGTACACACCACACAGTCTGATCTCCTAAACACAGAGACACCAGGGTGATACACTTATATGCACACCATACAGTCTGATCTCCTAAACACAGGAACATCAGGATGATACACATCTATATACACCACACAGTCTGATCTTCTAAACCCAGGGACACCAGGGTGATACACTTATATACACACCACACAGTCTGATCTCCTGAACACAGGGACACCAGGGTGAGACACTTATATACACACCACACAGTCTGATCTCCTAAACACAGGGGCACCAGGGTGATACACTTATATACACACCACACAGTCTGATCTAAACACAGGGACACCAGGGTGATACACATATATACACCACACAGTCTGATCTCCGGGACACCAGGGTGATACACGTAGATACACACCACACAGTGTGATCTCCTAAATACAGGGACACCAGGGTGGGACAGAGGGATTTGGGTCTCAAAGAGGGACTGTTCCTCCTAAAGAGGGACACTTGGGAGATATGCAAGTTGTGTGCATCTCAGCATATGAAATGGTGTGTCCCAGGCAGCGCCTCAGTTTAAGACAAGGTATGTGCCAGGTAGCATCTCATGACATGGTGTGTGCGGGGCAGAGCCTCAGTTTATGGCATGGTCTGTGCTGGGCAGCACTTCATAACATGGCGCAGAGCAGGACAGTGTGTGTGTAAAGCATGGTACCGTATTAGCCATAGGAAATGCAGGAGAATAGGAGAGTACAATGATACTTTTATTGGCTGAGTGTCTCTAGCATGCACACTTTGAACCCATACAGTCCACTGACCTAGCCATCTTTGAATAAATAGTGGAAGGCACTGGCACATCAAATGGTAATTAATCTTGTTTGCATTTTCTAGTTCACTTACAAACAGACTTTACCAGAGACTACACGGATTTAGAGAAAAATGGTTTTGTGCAGAGCATAGAGAATGTGTATATGAGATGTATAGCAGGTCAATGATGTGAGTGGCTTTAAAAGACAGATGAAGTATTTTGTAATGATGTATATAAAACACTTCCCACCTCAGACTTCACCACTGACCAGTCATATTAAAATCAGCAGACATACACACCATAAGTGATGCCATAATCCAGTCCCAATAATTGCTACCTTAAGTAGAGACTGGTCTCGACAACCTTACGTACCAGGAAACAATCACATAAGCCTTTCCCCTCCATCAGATACAATTAACATAAACCCTTCACACCAGCTGGATCAAGGAACTTAATTTGTCACCATAAGAGATGGAGTATTATCTTGAGAAATAATCTGATGGGTTTTGAACATTAAGTGAGCCATAGGAAGATAGTTGTGTAATGGAATCTTAGAAATGAGTGGACTCTAAAGGTTGAAAGTAGTGTGGGTGTATGTGTTCGGGGGGAGGGACCAGAGTAGCAACTTTGGTATGTAGGGACCTGAGCGAGTGTGAGTAGTGGGTATGAAAATGATCGGACTAGAAGTGCAGTAATGAAGGACATGAGAAAATTTGGGAGTAAAGACCGAATGGGCATAGGCTGGAGGAGAAAAAACTTCAAAAGTCATAGTAAGAACTATGGGGATGTGATCGAATTGGACAGCCTGAATAGTAAAGTATTACAAAGCTTGTGGGAGATAAGAAGATGTTATGACTGGAGTGGAGCAAGAACACAAAGGGGTGGGACTGATGAACCAGAAGGGTGGAAGGTTAGAAATGTAATAGACAAGCACATGAAAGGGTGGTATTAAGCAACCTGCAGGTGTGGATGGGTTGAGAAGGCATTGATTGCTAAAAGGCATATACATCAGTTTTTGCATATTTGCCATTGGCACAATTATCAGCGAACAAGGAGAAGAAGCTTGTACTCCTTCATTTTATCAATATGTGAGTAAAACAAAATGAAAGTATGCAAAAATTCATACATCTAATCCTGGATAGTGCATCCCTTATTAGTCAATGGAAGCAAACTGATAAATTCCTGATGGTTTTACCAGCTCTCATGGTGGACAGCAGGGAATGAACATGAGGATATGAGGAAAAGGACATGTCAGAGAGAGATGGGGAGGGGGTAATAACATGTTTGAGCTGGGACATAGAAATCTAAACACAGAAGGTAAAACCAGACGTGAAAGAAGACACCTGAGAAAACAACACACAAAAGATTAGTTTGTAGATTGATAGAATTTCATGGGAAGATCTGGAGATGTTGTTATTGGACTACAACAAACTACATCTTCAGTTAGCTAAGAATTCCTAATCTATAATGAGGAAAAAAACAGTCATTGTGATGGTGACGTTGTCAAAACTTGTTGGGGGACAAAACATAATGCATAACAGAGAGGACCAAGAAAAAGACAATTCTTCAGTGGGTAGGTTGGAAGTGTGATATACATGTATTTATTTATATAGCAGTAACAAGCGTACTTTATAGTTTACATTTAATATAGGGAGGATTCAATAAGTGCAGTAGTTATACAGATGATTTTCATACGGAGAGCACTTGGTATGCATCCTTAGGTACCTGACCTATAGTGCTTACAATGTAAATAATGTGATGCTGTTCACGCTGAGGTAGTCTAAGGGTGTAAAGACCACAGAGTAAGGTGTGGGATACAATGATTTGGCTTTTAGCCTTTTTAAACTTAAAGTAGATTACTTAACAAGTAAACATGTTGTGTACTATTTCCCTCTCACTGAAATGAGATGCTGTACAGAAAATATGTTAAAAGTTCTTAACTTCCAACATCTGTATCTGAAGTCATAAGTGCTCCAGCAAAGTGGCCATCATTCGTGCCAATGTCACAAGATTTAATTGCTGGACATGGCTACTATGGCATAAATAACCTTCTTTGGATCAACAAGCATATGATATCATTATGAGATGTCTTACAATGCATGGATTGTATTGCAGGTGATACGTGTTATCACTTGTTTTGTTTAGAAATTTCCCCATAAATGTAATTAGGAATAAAACGAGTGATAACACTAATCGCCTACATTGGAATCCAGCTCTGTATGTCAAGACAACAGCAATAAGGTTACGCATTTATCTGTAATAAATAGGTTCCAAAGGGAGAGAGGATAATATAAGAACACCGGGGGAGGTGGGTTATGCACTAAGATAAAGAAGGAGATAACTTCTCCGATGAGATAATGTTCCAGTTCCTATGTTATCCTATGGAGCAAATGCACTAAGAACTCTCGAATTTGATATAGGTTAGCGCATAGGCTCCATAGAATAAGATAGGGACTGGAGGCTGTATCACACTGGAGAAGTTATCTCCTCTATATCACCTCTTTATCACGTCTTAGTGCATCTCTACTCAGGGGCTTTCAAAGTAGCCTCTGCGGTTCTCATTACTATTCTTTAGTTCCATTCTGAGGCTATCATGCATCATCTGTATGCAGCCATAGCAATTAGATCCGTCTTTCTACAACCCAACTGAGTAGTGCTTTGGTGCTGACTTTCTATTCATTTGGAAGCTGTTTTTGTCCTACCAACCTCTTTTGCTCCTTAGAATTTCCACTTCCTCCCTCAAACATTCATCATAACCGTTCCAGCGGTCATGTGTATTTAGTGGTATTCAAAGCCTTAAAGGGCACAAAACGATCTGTGTGGCAGTTTATCAAGGGTGCACGGAGAAGCACATAGGTCCATAATTGGGTTCTATTGCTCCGACTGTTCAGATGGGAATTGTGGCTGACATCTAATGATCATTTCTTATAACAGCTGGGCAGAAAAAGGAATTCATAATGGTACATAAGTCAGTGGCATGTGGAAGATGATAGAACTGTCACTAATAAAATATAGATTTTCGGCAAATAGGATGGTTGTTATAGGAACAAAAGATATGCCATACTGGGCAAAAAACACATAGATGACCCTACCCCTTTGGAGCCTTTTTATCCACCTATGTCTGGAGTACAATATAATGGAAGCCCAAGCTCAAAATGTTTATCCTAAATGTTTGGAGTAGTGTACACGCTTCTATATACATGCATTCATTTAGTGGCTTCTAACACACTATTTTTGATTCTAAAAGTAAATAAATCTGCCCAATTATTGGATGGAAAAATAAGGGACGTTGGTAGTTAGAACTCATTGTCTATGGATCCTAGCAGGATATGCTCCTTCTGCATATCTCCCAAAAAGCATAATAAAGTCACAGCAGCCCTGCCTGCATGAAGATCGATGATCCTTTCCTTATCCTTATCGTGGCCTTGGGATAGTGTCTAGGGTGAAGTGCCCCATCTGTACTCCCTTGCCACGCTCACTGCTATATGAGATACCAAGTTCCTCATTCTGATAATAGGATCTTCCAAGAGTGAGGCAGGTATCATGCTGGCGATTTTACCACCTACTTGCAGCTGTCTTTGTATGACCCTTTTTGTGCTATATATATATTTGTAACATTTAATGTTATTTTAAGAGTGACCTGAAGATCATCATTTTAGCAGTGTCTTTTCCATCTTGGGTCCCTACCCTGCAATGTGTTGGCCCATTCTCTGACCTGCAGTGAATTGTCCAATACTGTGTCTGTGCCCCGTTGAGCATTATACCGTATGAGGTATCTACCCTACAGAGAATCAGTCCTTTCCATTAGCACAGAGTTGGCCAACTATGTGTTCAAAAGCCTTACAAAGCATTGGTTCACACTGAGACACTAACCTGCAAACAGTTAATCCACCCTTTGTTCAAGTCTGAAGAGTACTGACCTGCCCTGTGTTTGAGTACTGACCTGCCCTGTGTTTCTAACATTGTTTGCCATTCTTGTTTCTAGCTTGAAAAACAGTACGTCCTTTTTTCAAGTCCTGCAGAATGATGATAAACTTGGTGTTAAAGCCTTGCAGAATGATGATAAACTTTTTGTTCGAGCCTTGCAGAATGATGATAAACTTTGTGGTCAAGCCTTGCAGAATGATGATAAACTTTGTGTTCAAGCCTTGCAGTGCATTGATAAACTTTGTGTTCAAGTCCTGCAGAGTGATGATAACTTTGTGTTCAGGCCTTGCAGTGCATTGATAAACTTTGTGTTCAAGCCTTGCAGAATGATGATAAACTTTGTGTTCAAGCCTTGCAGTGCATTGATAAACTTTGTGTTCAAGTCCTGCAGAGTGATGATAACTTTGTGTTCAGGCCTTGCAGTGCATTGATAAACTTTGTGTTCAAGCCTTGCGGTGCATTGATAAACTTTGCGTTTAAGCCCTGCAGATCACTGATCTGCCCTATGTTTAAACAGTGTAGA
Source organism: Rhinophrynus dorsalis (assembly GCA_037306005.1). NCBI lineage: Eukaryota > Metazoa > Chordata > Amphibia > Anura > Rhinophrynidae > Rhinophrynus > Rhinophrynus dorsalis. Next base: position 2,331,415 of record CM074725.1, on the reverse strand, counting down.
GCATTTGTCCTCTCTATGTTTAATCTTTCCAGTTTGCTAGGCTTTAGTGTACAAATGTTGCAGGGATCTGGTCCACACTCCAGAGTGCTAGCCCACCTTGTGTACAGACTTTGCAGAGAGCTTTCATCCCTATGTTTAAGCCTCTCAGGGAGCTGATCCAACCTTTGCTTAATACTTGCAGTGTGTTGGTTCAGATTGTGTTTGTGCTTAGAAGGGTCTTTCTCTGTACTGTTCAGAATAAGTTTCCCTTACAGTAAGGATTTCATGGAGGACTGATTAACAGAAGTGAGGTCTCCTCTTTGTCCTTTCTTCTTTCTGTACAGAATGGAACAGGATGAGGTCTGCTCTCCAACACCAGGAGCACCTGCTCCTAAACCACTGGGCAGCAATCTGAAATAGAGTGTGAGGGCATGAAATTGGAGAGAGGTTGAAAAATGGGTAAGAGGCAGTACATAAGAAGCCAGGGAGTTGTAAAGGTGGGTTGAAGAGAAGGGCAGACATGCCAAGGTAGAGACGAATGGAGGAAGAGAAGTAGAAGGCTGGGAGGGGGCACGTTGGCTAACCTTATATTCTGATTAATATCTCCTCCTTATTTCCACTTTCCAGTAGTGCTTCAGCTCTAACCCTACTGAGCTACACTAAGGATAGTCAATCTTTGTCCCTCCACCTGTCGGAAACACCAACTCCCACCATCCCTGCACACGTCCCAACAATTTCATTACAACCATCCCCTGACCAGAGTGCCTTCTACTACCCACTCCCTAACCAATTCCTTGTCTGCTCCCTGAAAAGACATTGTCTCTACTCACTTATCATTCTTATTTTGTGAATGTTGGCTCCTTAATCTGCTGTTTTCACCCCTGTAACCAGCGGAGTGTTGTTCTCTATTTCCAGTGGTTCTTACAGCACACACCTGCTCTGTATAGTATCCTTACCTCCATAATAAGTATCCAGTAGAGACAATCAAGAGGGACAGTGCGGCTGCCAGGAGGATCCATTCTGTGATTAGAGAGACATGATTAACCTAGAACCCATAACTCCAATTCCACTTATGTTATTTAACTCCATGCAATGGCTGACTCTACTCCCTCCGCAATGGGTCACTTCACTCCCTGCTCCAAAACTCCCTGGTTTTCCTGTTACCTTATTCCTTACTCTTGATCCCCCCTGAATTTTATTTTTGAGGCTTCTTGTCTGTCTTTCACGAGACACTCTGAATTGCCTTCCCTTGCTTGCTATCTTTCAGTGACCAGGTTTCCTCTCCTTTCTGTCTCCCTGCCATTCAGGGACTAGATTCTATTGCAGGAGATAGATGTTGCCTCCTGTTTTATTAAACATTTTCCTACTGAAGTCTATGGGGAAACCTGGAGATATAGGCAATGATAAAATTAGCACCTGCAATAGAATCCAGCCCCTTTTCTCTATTTTATTTTACCTGAGACATCCAGACCACCCAATACCTGTGTTTCTTTTTCTGAAGCTGCTGGAAATACGTTATGGCGCTCCTTGTAGTTATAAACCCTATTGTGCTCTCTTATGTTGATGTCTGTAAGTTAATTGGTAACTGCCTTCGTGAACTGGATCTCCTAGCAATGGGACTCACCTTTCGTGGAAGTGGTGAGCTTTGCTCTGTTCTGCTTTGATGTGCTGTTTGGGGATTCCATGCTTATTCCTTCAGATAACCCATAAAGTGGGGTGGGGGAAGCCACTGGGTTTGGTAGCCAAGAAAGATTGGATGACTGCACTGTAGCCAGTCCTGAAATATAGAGAATTAACTTAACCTCCACCCTATCTCTGATCCAGTGCTGCTATTGCTCATCTAAATTTACCACTTCTTAATGATCCAAAAGCATACAGAATATCCATCCTATTCAAAACATGCCCTGGTTTGTATTATGCTCTAACTGTACACATAATCCCACCCTACAGTCCCATTCCTGACCCAACCTGGACTATGCTACACTATACTTCCAGTATACCACCTCTTAAATTCAGCTGACTCTGCTAATCTTAGATTGACACAACCCACCTACACTTTACTCTCAGTATACAACTTCTTAAACTCAGCCCACTCTGCTAATCTTAGACTGACACAACCCACCTACACTATATTTCCAGTATACCACCTCTTAATTTAAATTCAGCCCACTCTGCTAATCTTAGATTGACACAACCCACCTACAATATACTTCCAGTATACAACCTCTTAAATTCAGCCCAATCTGCTAATCTTAGATTAACCAAACCCACAGTTTGACCACTGTGCACAACCATCTCTATTATCCCAATACTCACTTTGCACTTACCCCTGTAGGTAATAGCATAGCCAGGGCCACTGTGCTTAGCATCTGACCGGAAAGTAATTTGGAGGTGTCCAGTTGGCAGTGTGACACTGGTGGGAGCTTTTTGGCCCCCTCGGATTTGGGTGAATAGGCTCCCTTTTGCCCCATCCCTCAGCTCCAGAACATCATTGGGATTCAGCACTTGGAAGTTATGGAAATGCAGTTCTACAGCAGCACTGCTGGGTGGAAGGATATCCCAAGAGCACCAAACGCCAGGACCATAATCCTCTGGGAAATCGGGTGAGTACAGGACTCCAGAGAGGGAGGACAGAGTCCCACTGCATGCACCCACCCATGCTGCAGAAGGAGGAAATGTTTACTTCTAAGTAAAGACCAGCATTAACCATTCTTATCACCCCCTTACCCCTGGAAATAAAATGTATCTTGACTATCAGTGTCACCACTCCACACACTTGATTTTTTAACCATGGGTGAATAGCCACAGGTTACTCGCCAGGGGAGCAAGAGCTTGCTGTGACATTAGAAGATCTACTCTTCTCTTGTTGAGACCAGTTTAATCAGAACCTATCACTAGCCTAACTAGAGTACCAGTGTTTACAATCTAATTTATGAGCCTTATTGTAGATGTAACAGTGCCCATGAGCATGGCGTGTCTCTGTGTCAAATCCACTGTGTACACAATGTCCTCACATGCAGGGGTTTCTCAGTGACGCTCTGCATAGTGCACTGTAAAAGGAGGCATTTAAGAACCTGGGGATCAATTTCACAAAAAAGGTAGCAGGGAAGGGTCTGGTAACTACAGACCAGTACGTCTTACATCAGTAGTGGGAAAATTAATGGAAACTATGTTAAAGGAAAGAATTGTTAACTATATGAATTTAAATGGCTTGCAAGATACCAAACAGCATGGGTTTACAGCAGGGAGATCTTGTCAAACTGACCTCACAGATTTTTTTGACTGGGTAACTAAAATAATAGACCAAGGGGGAGCAGTAGATATAGCTTATCTAGATTTCAGTAAAGCATTTGACACTGACCCTCATAGAAGACTCATTAATAAATTGCAGTGTTTGGGTCTGAACGTAAAAATAGTTAAATGGATAAGGCAATGGCTGAGTGACAGGAGACAGAGGGTGGTAGTCAATGGAGAATATTTGGACGAAAGGAGTGTTCCTAGTGGGGTACCTCAGGGATCTGTACTGGAGCCCATTCTTTTTAATATTTTTATTAGTGATATTGCAAAAGGTCTTCAAGGTAAGATATGCCTTACAGATGATACAAAGATCTGCAACAGGGTAGACATTCCAGGGGGAATAAGCCAAATGACAAATGATTTAGGTAAATTAGAAAAATGGACAAGAGTGTGACAGCTGCAGTTTAATGTTGATAAATGTAAAATAATACACTTGGGACGAAAAAATCCCAAGGGAAAATATAAGATTAAGGGTACTGTGCTGTCAGAGACAACAGAGGAAAGGGATTTGGGAGTAATTATTTCTAATGACTTAAAGGTAGGCAAGCAATGTAACAAAGCGGTGGGGAATATAGGCAGGGTGCTGGGTTGTATAGTTAGGGGCATTAGTAGCAGAAAGAGGGAAGGGTATTTTTTATTGTTACATTGCTCGTAAGTTCTGATTTCAGGGACTGTGCCAAGAAATAAGCTCTTAGTAAAGCAGAAGTATAAATGCTAGCATCCTTTCCTCCACCCCATTCCCAGCTCCAGGGGGTGTTCATCATATGAGAAGAAACTGCTGTGGGGGGATCTCCATGGACGTCATATCTAGTAATAATTCATTAATTTTGGAACTTCAATACTAATGAATCAGGAGATTAGCACAGATATCATGGATCCTATGCCATACCGCCCAATATTTCAAATGGCCAAAGAGGGACGCTTTAGTTTTGGGTGGTGTGGCTGAGGAGCAGGTCATTACTGAGAATCTGTATCCTATTTCATGACCTATTAACACCTCTTTGTATGACTGAATACTAGGATTTTAGTGTTCTTACCTGTTAAATTATTTTCTCTTACTCCATAGGGAACACAGGTGCCATGGAGTTGAGTCCCTCCTTCTGGGGTGCAGGGCATATTTCAAAGACAGAGTCTTAGAAGTGGAGACTCCCTCCTCCTCCTCCAGCTCAATCCTCCCCTCACCTGCAAATACTCAGAATTCATGTGACCAAAGCCACGCAAATATAGCAAGAGGGAAAGAGAAGAAGAAAATCTCCTACCAAAAAAAGACTCTAAAAGGACTCCTCTTCCCAGAGGCAAGACCATGACAATAAAAGGTCCTTTTCTCTGGGTGTGAGATTTCTGTTCCATGTGGACTAAGAGAAAAGGATTTAACAGGAAAGACCAATAAAATCCTATTTTATCTTTCATCCAATATGGAACACAGGTACCAAGAGGATACACACTAAGCTCCCAGAGGTGGGGAAAAAGAAGAAAAGACCTCACTCCCATCTCCATGATACCAGAGTTCCCTAGGACTATTAAGAAACTGAATAACCCAAGCAGAAAGTGTCAGTGGATGCTGAACCTACACAGCACACAAGAACAAAAGCCAACAGAGCGCAACTGAACAATAGTATGGCGACCAAGTGTGCAGGTCCCAAGACAGGCAGAGCTGCCTGCAGGACCTTCTGTCAAAGCTGGCTTCAGCCAAATTCAAAACATCAACACGGTAGTGTTTAGCAAAGATATAATCACGTAACCACCGGAACACTTAGCTGTAGGGAGTAGTACCCTAAGAAGGGATAGATGGATGAAGGTCACAACCCTCCAACAAGGAATTGGGGAGCAAGACGTTGGGGTACGATGCTAGGGTGCGCGTCTCAGGTGAGGTGGTTGCCTAAACGGAGTTGTGTTGCGGCTAAGCCGTATAAAGGTGCTAGCCCTAAAGCTAGATTAGTCCCCTTCAGTTGAGCCGAAGGAGACCCACAATAACTCCCTCTACACAATCTTTACTATCCCAATCCCAGGGAGGAACATATCCAACAGGTACAAAATTAGGGTACTCACTCAGACCAAAGAAGGAAATACTGGATCACAGGAACAGCCTAGCAGTTTCCATAAAATTTAAAGGGATAGTAATAGTTGGTTTTAATAAATGCTAATCTTGTAGCTAATAAAAGAGAAATACAGTAAAGTAACTCCTATCTCTCAAACCTTTATAGTTTGAGAGATCGAAGCGTATAAAGTTCCCCCCCTCCACGCCTTTCATAGACTTCAGCGCTGTATGAGACACAAGCAGATCTTGGTCATTTGACCGTCTGGCGGCTCTTCAGCAGAGCCGAGATATCTCTATGTAGAATCAAATACTTCACTGGAACAGTCTACAAAGTGTGCTTGCAAAGTACGCACACTTTCTAGAATTCAGATGCTTCCATCTGTCAGACTATAATGGTTTGAGAGACAGGAGTTACTTTACTGTATTTCTGTTTTATTATCTACAAGATTAGCACTTATTAAAACCAACTATTACTATCCCTTTAAGGCAGTGCACTATATTCAACAAATGGAGATCCTTCTCCTTGTCAGACTTAGGATCAGGACAAAAACAAGGTACAACAATCTCCTGATTGATGTGGAAATCAGACCACCTTAGGTAGAAACTCCATTTGATGAATGTAGTGTGCTGTCTTAAATTGTATGTGCATCGTACTGAGCCTTTTTTCAAGACTGACTCTCTGTTTGCCAACCCTGAGGGTCCAAGAGCAGGTCATGTTGCTTCCAAGGTCACTGTTGCCTCTTGGATCAAGGCTACCATAATCCAGGCATATGAACTTTGAAAGAAACCTGTTACCTTTAAGATCACAATGTATTCCACTAGGTCTTTGGGTGCCTCCAAAAATCAGGCCACGGCTGAGCAGTGTGCAAGGCTGCAACTTGATCCCCCTTGCATACCTTTGCTAAACACTACCTTGTCGATGTTCTGGCTTTGGCCAGAAGGTCCTGCAGGTAAGTCTACCTGTCTAGGGACCTGCACACTTGTTTGCCATACTGTTGATCAGCCATCTTAAGCATCGATTGACGGAGAGGAATGGAACCGGGGCTCAAAGGGAGGCCTCTGCAAGACTACCAAAATAAGATCCCACTGAGGAGTGGGAGCCTTCAAGGCAGAGATGGCATGAGCTACCCCCTGAAGAAAAACCTTGACATCCAGAATGGTGGCAATACATCTCCAGAAATAAACAGGGCCAAAATCTGAACCTTAAGGGAACTCAAACTGAGACTTTTGTTCACTCCATCTTGGAAAAAAAGACACCACCAAAGGAAGGTCAAACTCATACACGGAGATAAGCTTATCCACACACTATTTATGAAAAATAGACCATACCCTATGATAGGCCCTTGAGGAAACATGCTTCCTAGCGTGGACCATAGTGGAAATTACCTTTGCGGCAAAACCTTTCTGCCTCAGGATGCTGGCTTCAATAGCCATGCTGTCAAAGCCATTTTCTCCATATCCCCTTGTCAAAGGACAGAGGATCTCCCATTACAGGAGCAGAAGGTTGGGATCTTTCTGGTGACCCTATTGTCAGCACACCCCACCACTGTACATTTAGGTAGAATGCAGGCTGAGGTCCCACTCTCCTGGATCTGTGTGTGACTGAGAAAGTTTGCCAGAACATTTTCTACCCCTGGATTGTGAATGACTAACATGGCTGGAACAATGGCTCCACCCTCCCGAGAGTGTACCTCACAGTGAACCAAGCTGCTGCACTGTGAGTGCCTCCTTGGCGACTGATGTACTCCACAGCCGCGGCATTGTCCGACTGGACTCTCACCTGCATCCCTTTCAGGAGTGAGGTCCAGTACACTAGGGCCAGCCGGATCGCCCCGAGTTCCAAGATATAGAAGGATTGAAGAGATCCTCCTGAGTCCACCTGCCCTGAACCCCCAAGTAACCCAGAACTGCACCCCAGCCTCCCAGACTGGCATCCATTGTGACCAGGGTCCTCTCTGGAATCTCAAAAGAAATAGAGAAGTAAAATGGCCACTGCAAATCCGACAGCCAATCTGAAGACAGCCCGTGAAACTGGCATTCTGGAAAACTTAGTCTTCTCTGTTTCTGTTGCATAGCAACACATACAACTCTCTCCTGTCATTCTACCGGTGCCCTTTCGTGGTGTACCCGTACCTAGCGTTTATGACTACTTGTTCCTGTTTCCGTGTATGACCCAGCTCGCCTGACTACGCTTATACTCCTGACGCTCCTGTGATCCGATTCCGTTGCTGACTTTCGGCTGGCTGACTAACTCTGTGTGTACCGACCTAGCTTGGCTGAGTATCTGATTCCGTTACCAACTAAGGACTGGCTGACTAACTCCGTGTGTACCGGCTTGGCTTGGCCGAGTATCCAATTCCGTTACCGACGAAGGACTGGCTGACTAACTCTGTGTGTACCGACCTGGCTGGGCTAAGTGTTTGTAAGTACTAAGTACTATCTAGGACTGGCTGACTATTCCGTGTGTGCCGACCTGGCTGTGCATCTGGTTCCGTTGCTGACGGGACTGGCCGACTATCTCCGTGTGTACCGATTAGGGCAACACTGGCTACTGATCTGTCAGAGTCCGCACTGCTCACTCCCACTCTCTATACTGCACTGTGCCTGTTAGGCCTATCTGCCCCAGTAGTCTCCAGGGGCTTGTGGGAGCCCGGTCACTCACCAGTGTCTGTGTTGCCTCCGGTAACCCTAGTGTACTAGGGTCCAGTCTGTGCCAGACTCCTGCCCGTGTTCCCTGTGTTAACCCTAGTGTTCTAGGGTCAGATTACTGCCAGTGTCTGGTCTATGTTGCCTCCGTTAACCCTAGCGTGCTAAGGCCAAGTCATTGCCAAAGTCCTGTCCGTGTTGCCTCCGTTAACCCTAGCGTTCTAGGGTCAGTCCACTGCCAGAGTCCTGTCAGTGTTGCCTCCGTTAACCCTGGCTTGCTAGGGCCAAGTAATTGCCATAGTCCTGACCGTGTTGCCTCCGTTAACCCTAGCGTTCTAAGGTCAGACCACTGCCAGAGTCCTGTCTGTGTTGCCTCCATTAACCCTAGAATTCTAGGGTCAGGTATCTACCTGAACACTGTCTGTGTTGCCTCCATTAACCCTAGAATTCTAGGGTCAGGTATCTACCTGAACACTGTCTGTGTTGCCTCCGCTATCCCTAGTCTGCTAGGGAATTGCCCTGCAGTTACCCATTGCCTTGTCTCACCTATTGGCTGTGTGGGGCTGTTTTGGTTATTCTTGTTCCTGAACATATCCACGGATCAAGCCTACAAAGTCTTATATATATATATATATATATATATTGCCACTGTGATATTCTTCATCCAGACCCGAGTCAGATCTGGGAAGTGCTTGGTATGGACCTCATCTGGACCTGAGTAGGGTGATTGTTCTATTTATTTTCAATAAAGCTTTTAACCTTACCTAACTGTCTGAGTGTTCTTACGAAACCATGACCTACCAAGGCTCAAAAAGCCCTTGTATGGAGAAGCAACATGACTGGGAGAAAAGTAGACCAAGGCACTCAAGGACACTCATCAGTCTTCTGTCTTCAGGTTACCATTGTAGCTAGAAGCTGACAGAGCCTCAGTTAGACTCTCCTGGGACAGGAAATGTGGCACTAAGAATCCATTCACAAGGTGATGAGTGATAATACAGACCCATATCAAAAAGGAAAAGTAATAAAAATCTAAGAGACTGTGTCTTGCCCTACCTCTTCATAGCAGGACACATACATTCTGGGTATTTGCAGGTGGGTGGAGAGTTGAGCTGGAGGAGGGAGTCTCCACCCCGATGACTCTGTCTTTGAGATGTGTCCTGCCCTCCAGAAGAAGGGACTCAACCCCATGGTGTCTGTGTTTCACATTGGATGAAAGGGAAAAATGATTTAGAAAAAGACCAAAGTATTTTACTTATACAGACGAATTTCTAAACACATATGGTGAAGGTATAACTGTCCCAAGGTGTGCACTCACTTTAGAGTACATTAATTTGCCTGGGTGTCAGTCTTGACGTAACACATGTATAAATTCAGGAGAAATGAAAGCGCTCACAGGTCTTGACGAAGGTGAACAATGTGCTCTGGTTTATTCCATCAACATTTTGGCCCTCCTTGGGGCCTTTATCAAGTTGCTAAAGGCCCCAAGGAGGGCCTAAACATTGATGGATTAAACCAGAGCACGTTGTTCACCTTCATCAAGACCTGTGAGTGCTTTAATGTCTCCTGAATTTATACTACACGTGTTACGTGAAGACTGACACCCAGGCAAGTTAATGTACTTTAAAGTGAGTGCACACCTTGGGACACTTCTGTATATACATATACACTTAGGTCAGGAAATATTTGGACACTGACACAAGTTTTGTTATTTTGGCAGTTTACCAAAATAAATTCAAGTTACAGTTAAATAATGAATATGGGCTTAAAGTGCAGTCTGTCAGCTATAATTTGAGGGTATTTACATCCAAATTGGAGAAAGGATTTAGGAATTACAGTTCTTTAATATGTAGCCCCCCTCTTTTTCAAGGGACCAAAGGTAATTGGACAGTTGACTCAAAAGCTGTTTCATGGACAGGTGTGGGCTCTTCCTTTGTTATTTCTTCATCAATTAAACAGGTAAAAGATCTGGATTTGATACCAGGTGTGGCATTCGCATTTGGAAGCTGTTGATGTGAACCCACCACATGTGATCAATGGAGCTCTCAGTGCAAGTGAAACAGGCCATCCCTAGGCTACAAAGAAAAAATCCATCAGAGAGATAGCAGGAACATTAGGAGCAGCCAAATCAACTGTTTGGTACATTGTGAGAAAAAAAGAACGCACTGGGGAGCTCTGCAACACAAAAAGGCCTGGACATCATCAGAAGACAACAGTGATGGATGATCGTAGGATCCTTTCCATGGTAAAGAAACACCCCTTCACAACATCCAGCCAAGTGTAGAACGCTCTCCAGGAGGTAGGCCTATCATAATCCAGGTCTACCATAAAGAGAAGACTTCACAAGAGCAAATACAGAGGGTTCACTACAAGGTGCAAACCATTCACAAGCCTCAAGAATAGAAAGGCCAGATTAGACTTTGCCAAAAAACATCTAAAAAATCCAACTCATTTCTGGAACTGCATTCCTTGGACAGATGAATCTAAGATCAACCTGTACCAGAATGATGGGAAGAATAAAGTATGGAGAAGGCTTGGAACAGCTCATGATCTGAAGCATACCTCATCATCTGTAAAACACGGTGGAGGCAGTGTGATGGCATGGGCATGCATGGCTTCCAGTGGCACTGGGTCACTAGTGTTTATTGATGATGTGACAGAAGACAAAAGCAGCAGGACGAATTCTGAAGTGTATAGGGATATATTGTCTGCTCAGATTCAGCCAAATTCAGTAAAGCTGATTGGACAGCTCCTCCCTTTACAGATGGACAATGACCCCAAACATACTGTGAAAGCAACTCGGGAGTTTTTTAAGGCAAGGAAGTGGAATATTCTGCAATGGCCGAGTCAATCGCCTGATCTTAACCCTACTGAGCTTGGATTTCACTTGTTGGAGACAAAACTTAAGGTAGAAAGACCCACGAACAAACAGGAACTGAAGACAGCTGCAGTAAAGGCCTGGCAAAGCCTCATAAAGGAGGAAACCCAGCGTTTGGTGATATCCATGCTTTCCAGACTTCAAGCAGTCATTGCCTATAAAGGATTCTCTACAAAGAATTAAAAATTAACATTTTATTTATGACTAGTTGAAGACCCTGTGTACACGGGCAACAGTGCCACCCAGCAACCGCCGCGGTTCAGTCATGCGCAGTAGGGACTGCATGCACCGTGGCTGATATGGAGCAGGGTGCTCCGAATTCGGGCCATAGTTGAGGACTACCGTCTGAATTTGGAGCCTCGATCCGTTATTATCCGCGGCGTGGGCAGTCTGTAGTGCACATTACTGCAGCGTGAGCAGCCATCTCTACTACACATGATGGCTTCTGACAAACAATTTAGCGAATTATTATATAGGATTGTGTTAATTTGTCCAGTTACATTTAAGCCCCTGAAATAAGGGGACTGTGGATGAAAATGTTTGCAATTCCTAAACGTTTCATGCAATATTTTTGTTCAGCCCCTTGAATGAAAGCTGAAAGTCTGCACTTCAATTGCATCTCGGTTGTTTCATATCAAATCGATGGTGGTGGAGTACAGAGCCAAAATTATGAAAATTGTGTCAGTGTCCAAATATTTCGGGACCTAACTTTATATAAATATACATACAAACCACAAAGTTTGATCTAGAAAGAGGGACACCAGGGTTGGAAAGGGTCCTAAAGAGGGACAGGTATGCTATTCTTACCACTGTAGATGCTGAGCTTCCCGTCCCCTCCACACAGCTCACTAGCTCTCCCAAAGCAGGCCTGGTCACACTGGGAAGTGCTGACTGGGTGCAGTGTGGCCACGTCCGAGGGCAGTCCACAGAAACAGGCATATCCTGCTTCCAGACCTGCATACTGACAAGGAGGTCACATATTTTGGCTCTGTTCACAATGTAGTTTTGATGAAAAAAATGATAACCTCCAAAATGTTATTTAACTGAATGTTTTTTTATGAATTAACAAACATTTGCTCTTTGTTAATCAAATGTACTCCGAAAAGTGGGTGTGGCTAAAAGATCAGTGGTTCTGAAGAGGAATAGAGATTCTGTATAATTCAGCAAAGCAAATGTCATCCATCTGCATGCATCCGGGTAACTGTGCTTTTAATTTAGGAGCATGAGCTAGTGAACACCAATTTGTTAACACATTTATTGCATAAAAACTTGCATAATTGCTAATAGCACATAAATGTACACCTTTAAAAATACAGAACATGTTACACTTTCTTGTATAACACCCTGAATGTCTTGATACCTAGAGCGGGTAAATGATATAAATGACACAAACCAAGGAAAACTAACGATCACGGCTGTGTAATAAAGCTCACTAAGGGGGTGTTTATCATCTTGGTGCTAAAACGTTCCAAAGCAATATAAAACTGAGGGGGAGGTCCCAGTTATTCAGAACCCCCCAACCATCACCACCACCACATACATACACACACGCACTGTTCTTTCACCCCAAATACTGTTGTTGGACCCCAGCTCTCATCATTCTGAGCAGGACAAGTTCCAGGCTGCACACTCCTGGCCAGTGTTCAGGTAGATGTATGACTTTTAGGTACCAAACTAAGTAAAATAGAGTTTAGGTATTGTTACTTTTTTTTAGAAACCCTTCTCTGTAAATTCAAAGTTTGTCCCAGAGAAGTACAACCACCAGATATCTTGGGTCTTTGCCTGTCAGACTTTTTCTAGGTATACCATGCTGTTTCACAGGTGCTTTGTAATTGCAATGAGTGTAAATTGTGTAACATTCACACCACTGCTGTGGGGGCATGTGCTAGCTGTGCGTGGTAAGATACGTACCTGGTACCCTTTATCGCGGCATAATCGGATGCAGGTCTGGATAGTAAGTTTGGAAGAAGTTCCACTAACCCCACTGAGAGCAGGTGGAGAACCAAAATCCAAGAAACAACCAATGTACCCAGGCACTGGGGGAAAACACAGATGAGTGTAACTTATCAGTATACAAAGACACGCAAACAGACACCTCCCATTGGATTGGATCAGGTTGTGTACGTCATTGTATGTTTTCACCCCTATTGTCTGCAGCGCTCTGCAAAATATTACAACTCAACTAATAATAATAATAATGACTGAAACACTGAACGAATTCAGTCCAAAGGATTGGTACATATAATGGGATATATTAGAGGACTGGTACATAGAATGGGATATATTAGAGGATTGGTACATATAATGGGATATATTAGAGGATTGGTACATAGAATGGGATATATTGGAGGATTGGTACATAGAATGGGATATATTAGAGGAATTGGTACATAGAATGGGATATATTAGAGGACTGGTACATAGAAAGGGATATATTAGTAGATTGGTACATATAATGGGATATATTAGAGGACTGGTACATATAATGGGATATATTACAGGACTGATACATAGAATGGGATATATTAGAGGACTGATACATAGAATGGGATATATTAGAGGACTTGTACATAGAATGGGATATATTGGAGGGATTGGTACATAGAATGGGATATATTAGAGGATTGGTACATAGAATGGGATATATTGTAGGGATTGGTACATAGAATGGGATATATTGGAGGGATTGGTACATAGAATGGGATATATTAGAGGACTGGTACATAGAATGGGATATATTGGAGGACTGGTACATAGAATGTGATATATTAGAGGACTGGTACATAGAATGAGGTATATTGGATGATTGGTACATAGAATGGGATATATTGGAGGACTGGTACATAGAATGGGATATATTACAGGACTGATACATAGAATGGGATATATTGGATGATTGGTACATAGAATGGGATATATTAGAGGAATTGGTACATAGAATGGGGTATATTGGAGGGATTGGTACATAGAATGGGATATATTAGAGGACTGGTACATAGAATGGGATATATTAGAGGACTGGTACATAGAATGGGATATATTGGAGGGATTGGTACATAGAATGGGATATATTAGAGGACTGGTACATAGAATGGGATATATTAGAGGACTGGTACATAGAATGGGATATATTGGAGGGATTGGTACATAGAATGGGGTATATTAGAGGAATTGGTACATAGAATGGGGTATATTGGATGATTGGTACATAGAATGGGATGTATTAGAGGATTGGTACATAGAATGGGATATATTAGAGGAATTGGTACATAGAATGGGGTATATTGGAGGGATTGGTACATAGAATGGGATATATTAGAGGACTGGTACATAGAATGGGATATATTAGAGGACTGGTACATAGAATGGGATATATTGGAGGGATTGGTACATAGAATGGGGTATATTAGAGGACTGGTACATAGAATGGGATATATTAGAGGGATTGGTACATAGAATGGGATATATTGGCGGATTGGTACATAGAATGGGATATATTAGAGGACTGGTACATAGAATGGGATATATTAGAGGGACTGGTACATATAATGGGATATATTAGAGGATTGGTACATAGAATGGGATATATTGGAGGGATTTGTACATAGAATGGGATATATTGGAGGATTGGTACATATAATGGGATATATTAGAGGACTGGTACATAGAATGGGATATATTAGAGGACTGGTACACAGAATGGGATATATTGGAGGACTGTAACATAGAATGGGATATATTGGATGCTTGGTACATAGAATGGGATATATTGGATGATTGGTACATAGAATGGGATATATTAGAGGGTTGGTACATAGAATGGGATATATTGTAGGGATTGGTACACAGAATGGGATGTATTAGAGGATTGGTACATAGAATGTGATATATTAGAGGATTGGTACATAGAATGGGATATACTGGATGATTGGTACATAGAATGGGATATATTAGAGGACTGGTACATAGAATGGGATATATTGGATGATTGGTACATAGAATGGGATATATTAGAGGATTGGTACATAGAATGGGATATATTGGAGGACTGGTACATAGAATGGGATATATTGGAGGGATTGGTACATATAATGGGATATATTAGAGGACTGGTACATAGAATGGGATATATTGGAGGGATTGGTACATAGAATGGGATATATTGGAGGATTGGTATATAGAATGGGATATATTAGAGGACTGGTACATAGAATGGGATATATTGGAGGGATTGGTACATAGAATGGGATATATTAGAGGACTGGTACATAGAATGGGATATATTGGAGGACTGGTACATAGAATGGGGTATATTGTAGGGACTGGTACATAGAATGGGATATATTAGAGGATTGGTACATAGAATGGAATATATTGAATGACTGGTACATAGAATGGGATATATTAGAGGACTGGTACATAGAATGGGATATATTGTAGGGACTGGTACATAGAATGGGATATATTAGAGGACTGGTACATAAAATGGGATATATTTGAGGGATTGGTACATAGAATGGGATATATTAGAGGACTGGTACATAGAATGGGATATATTGTAGGGACTGGTACATAGAATGGGATATATTAGAGGACTGGTACATAGAATGGGATATATTGTAGGGACTGGTACATAGAATGGGATATATTAGAGGACTGGTACATAGAATGGGATATATTAGAGGACTGGTACATAGAATGGGATATATTGGAGGGACTGGTACATAGAATGGGATATATTAGAGGACTGGTACATAGAATGGGATATATTAGAGGATTGGTACATAGAATGGGATATATTGGATGACTGGTACATAGAATGGGATATATTGGAGGGACTGGTACATAGAATGGGATATATTAGAGGACTGGTACATAGAATGGGATATATTGTAGGGACTGGTACATAGAATGGGATATATTAGAGGACTGGTACATAGAATGGGATATATTGGAGGGACTGGTACATAGAATGGGATATATTAGAGGACTGGTACATAGAATGGGATATATTAGAGGACTGGTACATAGAATGGGATATATTGGAGGGACTGGTACATAGAATGGGATATATTAGAGGACTGGTACATAGAATGGGGTATATTGGATGATTGGTACATAGAATGGGATATATTGGATGACTGGTACATAGAATGGGATATATTGGAGGGATTGGTACATAGAATGGGATATATTGGAGGGACTGGTACATAGAATGGGATATATTGGAGGGATTGGTACATAGAATGGGATATATTGTAGGGATTGGCGCCAAGATATCTCTATAACTGAAATAGCAGAAAAAAATTAAGAAAATAGCAATATCGCTATAATCCTTATGTTCTGATAGTGCCCATAGCCAAACAAAATAGGGAACAAACGGGTAAAAGGAGATCGCTATCTAATCTTAAATAATGTTTATTGATACAAAATGCAAAGGGGACACATATAATCAATATACAATACAATAAAATAATATATCTATATTGCCTAATTGGAATATATTCCAAAGAATAAAACTGATATCACTCAAAAATAGTATTTATAAAAATATAGATACAAATACAGTAAGGTAGTCTTGGATGCTCTCAATGGTTCACTTTTAAAATATAACATTTTTAAGAGCGTTCGGCTTGGAGCTGCATTAAGTAGGTTGCTGTGTTGAAAAGGGCGACATGCATATAAACGCGAGATTCTCCTCTAATGGACCTACTTTAAAGGGATAATAATGTTTCACAAAAACAGCCGCTCCAATTAATCTTCATAGTATTTGGGCCATGGAGAGTGTTATATCAATACTGTCAGAGTTGTAGTTCAAGAGTAATTGAATGATAAAGTATCCCCCTCCCACCCCTTTTACCTCATGTAACGTTGCTCTCCTCAGATGTGGAATCTGGTCTCTTGACTGGACAGCTCACGGTAAGGGACAATCTTCTTACTGTGAGAACAATGAAAGCCCTGCCCCCATTGACAGGTTTATCAGTTTTTTCCTTATGATCATTGAAGATTGTTCCTCTCTGTGATCTATCCAGACGGTCTTTCTGCTCTGAGGTGAGCAGTGTTACATTAGGTAAAAGAGGCGGGAGGGGGGATACTTTATCATTCAATTACTCTTGAACTACAACTCTGACAGTATTGAAATAACACTCTTCATGGCCCAAATACTATGAAGATTAATTGGAGCGGCTTTTATTATGAAACATTACTTTCCGTTTAAGCTAAGCATTTAAATGGCTCTGCATATGATTATATACATAGTTTGGAACTCTCCGGATTTCCTCCGGAGACTCTGTTTTTTGCTGCTAATTACCGGGCCTCCGGGGCAGAGGCCGATTCTCTGTATGTGGGGAGTTTCTAATGAAACTCTATCCACATCCGTTCCTTCCCAGTGTGTTCCTTCCACTCCGTGCCCACTTCTCCTCCTGACCCATGCTATTCATCCTACGTTTCATACATTTTTTCAGATTATAAACTCCATCCCCCCACACTTGCGATTAAGCCCACCCCTTTTTTGGCACAAATCGCATCAATTATATGTGTTTTAATGCAAACCCATACATCAACGAGCAGGAAACATTTTGTACCTAACCGGTACTGTCTCAAGCCCTGAGAAAGTCGCGTCCAAAACATTGTCTTATCATAGGTGTGTGTGGTTTCTTATTAAATTACTACTTCAGACATCAAGCCCTGGAGTTCTGTGGTCACTTTTCTTTGTATGGTGTGGAACCTGAGTAGTGGACTCCCCATGCCCCCCATTAGTTATTGTGCCAGTACTGGGTGGGGTGCCCGGTACTATTTGAAGATACTCTTTTCATCTCATATTATCATTTCTACACAACACGTCCCAAAGGAGGGACTCAACATATTCATTAATATTTGGACATTTTAGGTCACAAACATCAGCTCGGAGGCACCAAGGTGCACAGTCCACTGGGAATGCTTTCCCCTGAAAAAAACGTCAAATTATCTTATTCAAAAAAATATTAGCAAAATGTACAAATATATTAATACGTATTAAAATAAAAGAAAGATCTGCTCTGAATGTGTACGGTATGTGAAATTAATTATTTCTACGTCTGTTGGTCTCATTTATATCAGAAGAAAAAAAGGGCGCTCCTAGTGTAATATGTACCAATATAGGACCTCCACCAATACACCACTTCACTTACAATTTAGATGACCACTAGAAGTGATCAGCATGCGTCTATGAGGGATTTCAACTGCCCTCACTCAGTTCAAAGTGCGATGGATGCTGCGTCTTAAGGACTCCCACAATCCTTCAGGATCCTTGTAACAGAAGAGAAAAACGAACAGAAAGAGCACAAACCACCACACTAATTTAACCTGGACTATGATGACAACAATACTCACACAAAAAAGATGTAGTAGCTGGGTCAAACATCCAGCTCAAGCAAACGGGGATACATAAACCGCCCCGATACGGTCGCCTTGGTGTACCGATTGAATCCACAAATCCTTGTCTTCATTAAAAACACGATTTATTAGAGATTTCAAAAAAGCATGTTGCTATTATATGCCCAATAACGCGTTTCGAGGTAACAACCTCTTTTTCAAATTAATAGGCAAAGAACAATACGATAAAAGCAATTTGCTCAAAATTAAAATAAACAACTCTTACCTCCATGTGTGATGCCTCTTTTATGACCCCTCATCTCAATTCAAATCGTAAGCCATAACGGAACGTCATGACAGAACGTCATCACGGCATGACGGAGCGTCTTCACGCTAGAGCAAGGAGCCCAACATCATTGGACAACAAACTCTCGCGAGACGAATCACCAGCCGCCATCTATACGATTATATATAAAAAAAAAAAAAAAAAAAGGACATGCCTCAATCGGAAGTCTACTCTTGATATGTGGAACGCACAAAATCACATACAGAGTATGTGAGATGCACAAGAACTACTATCGCGTGAATATGAACGAGATATATCCCATGACTGACTATATACATATGGTTTCACTCAAAAAACAAAAGAGAGCTACACCTATACCCCTAAATGGAAAAGGGGGAATAAAAACATTGGATAAATAAAATATGTCCCACTATACCAAAAATGAAAATACCATTGTAAAAATAGTACACTAACCAGAGGCAGCTCACATGGATAACAATGTAATAAAATATGGAAGAATCTAAGTACACCAAGTTAAATATAAATAACAACCATATACATAACAACAATTACAAGAAAATAATAATAAAAATGAAATACAAAATAATAATAGAAAATAAAAAAATAATGAAGAGATAAAAAAATTATTAATGATAAAGATAAAAATAAAAATAAAAATAAAAATTAGAAAAATAATAAGAAAAAAATGAATAATAATATACTGAAAAAATACCCAATATAAATAATTAAAGAAATATTGGAAAAAATGTGACACAAATAAATACTATACTGAAAATGATCATCCCAAACAAATACACAGTGATATATCTCAAAATCCATACCATCAATATATATTCTCTATAGATTCATTTAACCCATTGGGTACCATTGCCTGCAGGACAAACATCCAATACGCTTCCCTATGATTCAACGCATTGGTGCCTTTGATAGCAGCGACACGTTCAATAGGGGTAATTTTGATACATGACGGATCCTTATTGTGCAACAATGCACAATGTCGCGAAACACTATGCTCCTGGAAACCACACTCGATATTCCGACGATGTTCTCCAAAACGTTCACGTATAGTCCTCGTAGTCCTCCCTATGTACTGTAGGCCACATACGCAGTCTAATAAATAGACTGCATTTGTGGTACCACAGTTCATAAAAGTCTTTATATCAAACACATCACCAGTGACAAATGATTTGAATCTTGACACTTTATGGGATATATAGGAACATGTGATACATCTAGACCGTCCACACTTATAACTCCCAGAATAACTTAGAAAGTGTGGGGCAAGACTCATTCCACTTGTTCTCTCTGGAATTTTACTAGGAGCTAATTTGTTTTTTAGAGTTCTAGCCCTTCTATATGTAAAAGATGGAGTCTTACCCACTACTTCTTTTAAGGCTGGATCCAATGTGAGAACATTCCAATGTTTCCTAAAAACATTCTCAACTGTTTTATGTTCTGAATTGTATCTAGTAATAAAACTCAACTTTTTAATTTTCTCCTTACCTATATCCATCTCTTTCTTCTTAAGTGTTTCAGATCTCACTGTCCGTCTGGCCCTCAAATAATCTCGTTCAATCAGTCTCGAAGGATAATTTTTGTCAGTAAATCTCTTAGATAAAATAAGAGACTGCTGGTCATATTCATTGATATCACTACAATTCCTCCTAATCCTTCGAAACTGGCTGAAAGGGACATTATCCATCCATAAGCGATGATGATTACTCTTATAATCAAGGTAACTATTGCAATCTACCTGTTTAAAAAAAGTACGTGACCCTATCTTACCTCCCTGATCCTTGAACAATTGAATGTCCAAGAATTCGATCATTTCCCTATGTTGATTGCATGTAAATTGGATGCCCATCTTGTTCTCATTGGTATAATCCACAAAACTATTAACTTTGACATCATCTTCTTTCCAAATGATGATGATATCATCTATATAACGGTAATAAAGCACCAGGTTCGCTCCAAAAGACTGGTTTCGCCAAATATACTGATCTTCAAAATAACCCATAAACAGGTTGGCAAAACTCGGAGCGAACCTGGTGCCCATCGCCGTACCTCTCTGTTGTAAATAAAACCTACCCATAAAGGTAAAATAGTTGTGTTTGAGAATGAAAGAAATAGCTTCCAATATAAAATAACACTGCTTGTATGGCATCAAGCTATCCTGTTCTAAATAATATCTAACAGCTCGTATCCCATCTTCATGTTTAATGTTTGAATACAGTGACTGCACATCTAAAGTTACCCACCTATAGTTATCTTGCCACTGGATATCCTGAATAATGGTTAGTAAATGAGTCGTATCTCTCAAGAATGATTTTAAACCCACCACATATCTCTGGAGATGGACATCCACAAAGTGTGACAAATTTGAAGTCAAACATTCAACACCAGAGATAACTGGTCGCCCCGGAGGGTCAACCAACCTTTTGTGTATCTTGGGTAAGTGATAGTAAACCGAAATCCTCGATTCCCTAATTGTCAAAAATTCGAACTCTGATTTACTAATAACACCCTCAATGAGTGCATTCTTAATCAATCTATTGTATTCACGAGTATACTGGGAGGAGGGGTCGCCACCCAGGACCGAGTAATATTCCTCATCACCAAGGATACGATGAGCCTCTTTGATGTAATCATCTCTGTCCTGGATGACGATCCCACCCCCCTTATCTGCCGGTTTGATGATAATCCCTTCATCTGAACTAAGACTCTTAATAGCCATTTTTTCTTTACTCGTCAAATTGGAATGATACCTAGAATTAGGATTACTCAAAACTGTCCTCAACTCACTTAAAACCAAATTAAAAAAGGATTCTATATAACTACCCCTATAATATATTGGATAGAAATTAGACTTTGCTTTTAGATCTGTTGATATTGGATTCTCAACAATAATTTTCTCCAAATCTCCAATATTATCCTCACTAATACCACTAGTCGCTTTTAACTTGAAGAAACGTTCCAAAGTCAACTTTCTAATAAAAATATTTAGGTCCTTAAAGATTTCAAATAGGTTCGGAGAAGAATCCGGACAGAAAGATAATCCATAACTTAACAGTGACAACTCACTAGCACTCAAAGATCGTGATGACAAATTATAGACCCCAACCTCAATTGGGTCAATTATTGTTTTGGCCTTTTGTTTGGCTCCACTACCTCCTCTGCAGCCCCTTCGCCATCGAGACTTCTCTTTTGGCCTCCTTGGAGGACAGAGAAGGGATTGGGATGTTCCCAAAACGTCCAATCTTTGGACGTCGAAGCCTGCAGTGGAGGGCGTGGAGTCAATTCTAAAAAATCAACAATCTCTGATTTCCCAATTTCCTTATTCATTTCAATGGTGCCACCCACAGCACCACTCTCAATATTAGACAATCGAGAATTATCTACTACTTCACTAACATCAGAACTTTTGGACTGCAAATCAACATAAGAAGTCCTAGATTCACATCTCATAGAGCCCACAGGATTCCTATTTGTACCAGTATTCAATGTAGATCTCCCATTTGAACGGACACCCTCCTTATTGACACTTGGATAAACATAGGATTGATTCCTATATCGGGCACCGTTGTTGTAGATCCTAACTTCGCTCCCCCTCACATGTCTCTTAGAACTGTTTGACCGATTTCTATTACTCACACCTGTTCTTAAAGGATCTTGTGATCTAAACCGACTCCACTGTCTAATGTTCCCTTTAATATAATCATCCTTATCCCTTAACACTTTCTTGGACTTTCTATCTGTGATTTCCTTCTCATATTGTTTGACATTTATATTGACCTTATTGTCTAATTCGTCAAATTCACGACAATGTGAAAAAGTCCCTATCTTGAGTAATACCAAGTCCAAGAAAGTGTTAAGGGATAAGGATGATTATATTAAAGGGAACATTAGACAGTGGAGTCGGTTTAGATCACAAGATCCTTTAAGAACAGGTGTGAGTAATAGAAATCGGTCAAACAGTTCTAAGAGACATGTGAGGGGGAGCGAAGTTAGGATCTACAACAACGGTGCCCGATATAGGAATCAATCCTATGTTTATCCAAGTGTCAATAAGGAGGGTGTCCGTTCAAATGGGAGATCTACATTGAATACTGGTACAAATAGGAATCCTGTGGGCTCTATGAGATGTGAATCTAGGACTTCTTATGTTGATTTGCAGTCCAAAAGTTCTGATGTTAGTGAAGTAGTAGATAATTCTCGATTGTCTAATATTGAGAGTGGTGCTGTGGGTGGCACCATTGAAATGAATAAGGAAATTGGGAAATCAGAGATTGTTGATTTTTTAGAATTGACTCCATGCCCTCCACTGCAGGCTTCGACGTCCAAAGATTGGACGTTTTGGGAACATCCCAATCCCTTCTCTGTCCTCCAAGGAGGCCAAAAGAGAAGTCTCGACGGCGAAGGGGCTGCAGAGGAGGTAGTGGAGCCAAACAAAAGGCCAAAACAATAATTGACCCAATTGAGGTTGGGGTCTATAATTTGTCATCACGATCTTTGAGTGCTAGTGAGTTGTCACTGTTAAGTTATGGATTATCTTTCTGTCCGGATTCTTCTCCGAACCTATTTGAAATCTTTAAGGACCTAAATATTTTTATTAGAAAGTTGACTTTGGAACGTTTCTTCAAGTTAAAAGCGACTAGTGGTATTAGTGAGGATAATATTGGAGATTTGGAGAAAATTATTGTTGAGAATCCAATATCAACAGATCTAAAAGCAAAGTCTAATTTCTATCCAATATATTATAGGGGTAGTTATATAGAATCCTTTTTTAATTTGGTTTTAAGTGAGTTGAGGACAGTTTTGAGTAATCCTAATTCTAGGTATCATTCCAATTTGACGAGTAAAGAAAAAATGGCTATTAAGAGTCTTAGTTCAGATGAAGGGATTATCATCAAACCGGCAGATAAGGGGGGTGGGATCGTCATCCAGGACAGAGATGATTACATCAAAGAGGCTCATCGTATCCTTGGTGATGAGGAATATTACTCGGTCCTGGGTGGCGACCCCTCCTCCCAGTATACTCGTGAATACAATAGATTGATTAAGAATGCACTCATTGAGGGTGTTATTAGTAAATCAGAGTTCGAATTTTTGACAATTAGGGAATCGAGGATTTCGGTTTACTATCACTTACCAAAGATACACAAAAGGTTGGTTGACCCTCTGGGGCGACCAATTATCTCTGGTGTTGAATGTTTGACTTCAAATTTGTCACACTTTGTGGATGTCCATCTCCAGAGATATGTGGTGGGTTTAAAATCATTCTTGAGAGATACGACTCATTTACTAACCATTATTCAGGATATCCAGTGGCAAGATAACTATAGGTGGGTAACTTTAGATGTGCAGTCACTGTATTCAAACATTAAACATGAAGATGGGATACGAGCTGTTAGATATTATTTAGAACAGGATAGCTTGATGCCATACAAGCAGTTTTATTTTATATTGGAAGCTATTTCTTTCATTCTCAAACACAACTATTTTACCTTTATGGGTAGGTTTTATTTACAACAGAGAGGTACGGCGATGGGCACCAGGTTCGCTCCGAGTTTTGCCAACCTGTTTATGGGTTATTTTGAAGATCAGTATATTTGGCGAAACCAGTCTTTTGGAGCGAACCTGGTGCTTTATTACCGTTATATAGATGATATCATCATCATTTGGAAAGAAGATGATGTCAAAGTTAATAGTTTTGTGGATTATATCAATGAGAACAAGATGGGCATCCAATTTACATGCAATCAACATAGGGAAATGATCGAATTCTTGGACATTCAATTGTTCAAGGATCAGGAAGGTAAGATAGGGTCACGTACTTTTTTTAAACAGGTAGATTGCAATAGTTACCTTGATTATAAGAGTAATCATCATCGCTTATGGATGGATAATGTCCCTTTCAGCCAGTTTCGAAGGATTAGGAGGAATTGTAGTGATATCAATGAATATGACCAGCAGTCTCTTATTTTATCTAAGAGATTTACTGACAAAAATTATCCTTCGAGACTGATTGAACGAGATTATTTGAGGGCCAGACGGACAGTGAGATCTGAAACACTTAAGAAGAAAGAGACGGATATAGGTAAGGAGAAAATTAAAAAGTTGAGTTTTATTACTAGATACAATTCAGAACATAAAACAGTTGAGAATGTTTTTAGGAAACATTGGAATGTTCTCACATTGGATCCAGCCTTAAAAGAAGTAGTGGGTAAGACTCCATCCTTTACATATAGAAGGGCTAGAACTCTAAAAAAACAAATTAGCTCCTAGTAAAATTCCAGAGAGAACAAGTGGAATGAGTCTTGCCCCACACTTTCTAAGTTATTCTGGGAGTTATAAGTGTGGATGGTCTAGATGTATCACATGTTCCTATATATCCCATAAAGTGTCAAGATTCAAATCATTTGTCACTGGTGATGTGTTTGATATAAAGACTTTTATGAACTGTGGTACCACAAATGCAGTCTATTTATTAGACTGCGTATGTGGCCTACAGTACATAGGGAGGACTACGAGGACTATACGTGAACGTTTTGGAGAACATCGTCGGAATATTGAGTGTGGTTTCCAGGAGCATAGTGTTTCGCGACATTGTGCATTGTTGCACAATAAGGATCCGTCATGTATCAAAATTACCCCTATTGAACGTGTCGCTGCTATCAAAGGCACCAATGCGTTGAATCATAGGGAAGCGTATTGGATGTTTGTCCTGCAGACAATGGTACCCAATGGGTTAAATGAATCTATAGAGAATATATATTGATGGTATGGATTTTGAGATATATCACTGTGTATTTGTTTGGGATGATCATTTTCAGTATAGTATTTATTTGTGTCACATTTTTTCCAATATTTCTTTAATTATTTATATTGGGTATTTTTTCAGTATATTATTATTCATTTTTTTCTTATTATTTTTCTAATTTTTAATTTTTATTTTTATTTTTATCTTTATCATTAATAATTTTTTTATCTCTTCATTATTTTTTTATTTTCTATTATTATTTTGTATTTCATTTTTATTATTATTTTCTTGTAATTGTTGTGTTATGTATATGGTTGTTATTTATATTTAACTTGGTGTACTTAGATTCTTCCATATTTTATTACATTGTTATCCATGTGAGATGCCTCTGGTTAGTGTACTATTTTTACAATGGTATTTTCATTTTTGGTATAGTGGGACATATTTTATTTATCCAATGTTTTTATTCCCCCTTTTCCATTTAGGGGTATAGGTGTAGCTCTCTTTTGTTTTTTGAGCGAAACCATATGTATATAGTCAGTCATGGGATATATCTCGTTCATATTCACGCGATAGTAGTTCTTGTGCATCTCACATACTCTGTATGTGATTTTGTGCGTTCCACATATCAAGAGTAGACTTCCGATTGAGGCATGTCCTTTTTTTTTTTTTTTTTTTATATAATCGTATAGATGGCGGCTGGTGATTCGTCTCGCGAGAGTTTGTTGTCCAATGATGTTGGGCTCCTTGCTCTCGCGTGAATACGCTCCGTCATGCCGTGATGACGTTCTGTCATGACGTTCCGTTATGGCTTATGATTTGAATTGAGATGACGGGTCATAAAAGAGGCATCACACATGGAGGTAAGAGTTGTTTATTTTAATTTTGAGCATATTGCTTTTATCGTATTGTTCTTTGCCTATTAATTTGAAAAAGAGGTTGTTACCTCGAAACGCGTTATTGGGCATATAATAGCAACATGCTTTTTTGAAATCTCTAATAAATCGTGTTTTTAATGAAGACAAGGATTTGTGGATTCAATCGGTACACCAAGGCGACCGTATCGGGGCGGTTTATGTATCCCCGTTTGCTTGAGCTGGATGTTTGACCCAGCTACTACATCTTTTTTGTGTGAGTATTGTTGTCATCATAGTCCAGGTTAAATTAGTGTGGTGGTTTGCGCTCTTTCTGTTCGTTTTTCTCATTTATATCAACAGGATTGTCAGACCTGTGTAAAGTACCGTGCAGATGGGTCCCAAACTACTAATAAAACCTCACAATAAATGGGAGACTTGTCAATTAGGAGGAAAAATGTCTTTGCTTTTGCATGTGAAAGAACCCTTGTGTCCTAGCATATGTGGGACAGTAGTTGATTGCTCTGTTTGTGTATGATTCTGTGGACTTTGTTACAGTAGGTCAAATAGGACTGGCTCAGCACTCACTGTGACATGCTGGGATATCACAGTATTTCCAGTAGATTCCATCTTCTGTCTCTGACACATAACACCACGGCTGGACATCTGCATCAGGATTCCTAGACAAAAACACAAGTGACTCATAAATCAGATACAACGTTCATACAACCCTCTTACAGCTCTGGGGTCGGTTATCTTCGTCTCATTTCCCACGGTAAAGACATGAATCATTCATACACCCCTCTTACATCTCAGGGATCAGTTATCTCCTCTCACTCCCCACGGTACAGACATGAACCATTCATACACCCCTCTTACATCTCAGGGATCAGTAATCTCCTCTCACTCCCCACGGTACAGACATGAATCATTCATACACCTCTCTTACATCTCGTGGATCAGTTATCTCCTCTCACTCCCCACGTTACAGACATGAATCATTCATACACCCCTCTTACATCTCAGGGATTGGTTATCTACTGCCCCTGGCCTGGGTAGTGGGACCAAGGTCCTCCCCAATGGCTCCATTGCCCCTACCCTGGGAAGTGGGACCAACGTCCTCCCCAGTGGCTCTGTTGCCCCTGCCCTGGGAGTGGGACCGAGGTCCTCTAAAGCGGCTCTGTTGACCCTGCACTAGGAAGTGGGAAAGATGTCCTCCCAAGCTCTCTATTGCCCCTGCCCTGGGGAGTGGAACCAAGGTCCTCTCCAAAAGCTCTGTTACCCCTACCCTGTTGAGTGGGACTGAGGTCCTCACCAGTGGCTCTATTGCCCCTGCCCTGGGGAAAGGGACCGAGGTCCTCCCCAGTGGCTCTGTTACCCCTGCACTAGGGAGTGGGGCTGAGGTCATCCCCTGTGGTTCTGTTGGCCCTGCCCTGGGAAATGGGATTGAGATCCTCACCATCAGCTCTATTGCCCCTGCCCAGGGAAGTGGGACCAAAGTCCTTCCCAGCGGCTCTGTTGCTCCTGCCCTGGGAGTTAGACGGAGGCCCACGCCAGCCTATTTTTTAGCCTTGACCCGGAGAGGGGGACCGCAGACTGGCTGGAGGTCTGGCACACGCATCGTTGCCCCCGGGGGATGGGCCAATGGAACCAACAGCCCCTGGCTCTCCTTTTATTTCTGGGGCCCCTATGCCTCACAGGATTATCCACTCACAGTCTTGCCCTGGATTCAGGGCTGCTGGACCCAGATCCAGTGGGGACTGACACAGGCTATGCCTGGGTAGATGAACCTGTGAGCACATACAAATGTTTACTGGGTGGGTATGAGAATGCGGGAATAACCATGCAGGTTGCTCTGTGCCATGGCCCCTTGCCTCGCCCACTCCATCTAGGACGGAGCCCCAAGGACCTGATTGGCTGCTTACCAGATGGTTGAAGGAAGGAGGCCGTCTGATTGGTTGCCTATCACCAATGGACAATTATGTCAAAGTATCCCTAAGTAATGGCAATAGGTAATTCCATTTTCAACCAGTAGGTGTCTCCCTGCAAAGCACATCAGGTCAATGGTTTTCTGTATGTCCCGTGTTAGACAGATGGGTGATGCTTCTGACTGGTAGCCACCTATCCTCCCAGTCTGTCTCTCTGTTCCCATTGGTTGGGGAGCTGGAGTAGCAAAATGGAGAATATGTCAGACCCAGGTAATTCAATCTCCTATGGAGAACAATAGTCCGGGGTCCTGATTGGTTGTTTGTATCTTGTTGCTCTGATTCCTATTGCTTGAGAATCATAGTGACAAAATTAAATTATGTAAAGTTCTCCTCACTGTGTACTCTCCCTTTGTCCTACGTTTAGCCTATTACACTCCCCTATTGTCCCATTCTGGTATGTGCCACTCCCCTAGTGTCCTAATGTGGTATGTGTCACCCCCTATTGTCCTATTGTTGTATGTGTCACTTCCCTATTGTCCCATTGTGGTATGTCTCACTCCCCTATTGTCCTATTGTGGTATGTGTCATTCCCCTATTATCCCATTGTGGTATGTGTCACTCCCTATTGTCCCACTGTGGTATGTGTCACTCCCCTATTGTCCCATTGTGGTAGGTCTCACTCCCCTATTGTCCCATTGTGGCTTGTGTCACTCCCCTATTGTCACAATGCAGTATGTCTCACTCCCCTATTGTCCCATTGTGGTATGTGTCACTTCCCTGTTGTCCCATTGTGGTATGTCTCACTCCCCTATTGTCCCATTGTGGTATGCGTCACTCCCCTATTATCCCATTGTGGTATGTCTCACTCCCCTATTATCCTATTGTGGTATGTGTCACTGCCCTATTATCCCATTGTGGTATGTGTCACTCCCCTATTATCCCATTGTGGTATGTGTCACTCCCCTATTGTCCCATTGTGGTATGTCTCACTACCCTATTGTCCCCCTGTGGTATGTGTCACTCCCTTATTATCCCATTGTGGTATGTGTCACTCCCCTATTATCCCATTGTGGTATTTGTCACTCCCCTATTGTCCCATTGTGGTATGTGTCACCCCCTATTGTCCCATTGTGGTATGTCTCACTCCCCTATTATCCCACTGTGATATGTGTAACTCCCCTATTGTCCCACTGTGGTATGTCTCACTTCTCTATTGTCCCATTGTGGTATGTGTCACTCCCCTATTATCCCATTGTGGTATGTGTCACTTCACTATTATCCCACTGTGGTATGTGTCACTCCCCTATTGTCCCATTGTGGTATGTGTCACTCCCCTATTGTCCCACTGTGGTATTTGTAACCCCCTATTGTCCCATTGTGGTATGTGTCACCCCCTATTGTCCCATTGTGGTATGTCTCACTCCCTTATTGTCCCACTTTGGTATGTGTCACTCCCCTATGTCCCATTGTGGTATGAGTCACTCCCATATTATCCCATTGTGGTATGTGTAACCCCCTATTGTCCCATTGTGTATGTCTCACTCCCCTATTGTCCCACTGTGGTATGTGTCACATCCCTATTGTCCCATTGTGGTATGTGTCACCCCCTTTTATCACAATGTGGTATGTCTCACTCCCTTATTGTCCCATTGTGGTATGTGTCACTTCCCTATTGTCCCATTGTGGTATGTGTCACCACCTATTATCCCATTGTTGTATGCCTCACTCCCCTATTGTCCTATTGTGGTATGTGGCACTCCCCTATTGTCCCATTGTGGTATGTGTCACTCCCCTATTATCCCATTGTGGTATGTCTCACTCCCCTATTGTCCACTGTGGTACGTCTCACTCCCCTATTGTCCCATTGTGGTATGAGTCACTCCCCTATTATCCCATTGTGGTATGTGTCACTCCCCTATTGTCCTATTGTGGTATGTCTCACTCCCCTATTGTCCCACTGTGGTATGCTTCACCCCCTATTATCCCATTGTGGTATATCTCACTGCCCTACTATCCCATTGTGGCATGTGTCACTCCCCTTTTCTCCCATTGTGGTATGTCTCACTTCTCTATTGTCCCAATGTGGTATGTGTCACTCCCTTATTGTCCCATTGTGGTATGTGTCACTCCCTTATTGTCCTATTGTGGTATGTGTCACCCCCTATTGTCCCATTGTGGTATGTCTCACTCCCCTATTGTCCCATTGTGGTATGTCTCACTCCACTATTATCCCATTGTGGTATGCGTCACTCCCCTATTGTTCCATAGTGGTATGTGTCACTCCCCTATTATCCCATTGTGGTATGTGTCACTCCCCTTTTATCCCATTGTGGTATGTGTCACTCCCCTATTGTCACAATGCAGTATGTGTCACTCCCCTATTATCCCATTGTGGTATGTGTCACTCCCCTATTGTCCCACTGAGGTATGTGTCACTCCCCTATTGTCCCATTGTGGTATGTCTCACTCCCCTATTATCCCACTGTGGAATGTGTCACTCCCCTATTGTCCACCTGTGGTATGTCTCACTCCCCTATTGTCCCCCTGTGGTATGTCTCACTCCCCTATTTTACCGTTGTGGAATGTGTCACTCCTGTATTGTTTCACTGTGGTATGTGTCACTCACCTATTGTCCACTGTGGTATGTGTCACTCCCCTATTATTCCACTGTGGTATGTGTCACTCCCCTATTGTTCCATTGTGGTATGTCTCACTCCCCTATTATCCCACTGTGGTGTGTCACACCCTATTATCCCATTGTGGTATGTGTCACTCCCCTTTTATCCCATTCTGGTATGTCTCACTCCCCTATTATACACTGTGGTATGTGTCACTCCCCTATTGTCCCATTGTGGTATGTCTCAGTCCCTATTGTCCCATAGTTTTATGTGTCACTTCCCTATTGTCCACTGTGGTATGTCTCACTCCCCTATTTTCCCACTGTGTTATGTCTCACTCCCCTATTATCCCACTGTGGTATGTCTCACTCCCCTATTGTCCCATTGTGGTATGTGTCACTACCCTATTATCCCACTGTGGTATGTGTCACTTCCCTATTGTCCCATTGTGGTATGTCTCACTCCCCTATTGTCCACTGTGGTATTTCTCACTCCCCTATTGTCCCACTGTGGCATGTATCACTCCCCTATTATCCCCCTGTGGTATGTCTCACTCCCCTATTGTGGTATGTGTCACTCCCCTTTTATCCCATTCTGGTATGTCTCACTCCCCTATTATACACTGTGGTATGTCTCACTCCCCTATTGTCCCATTGTGGTATGTCTCAGTCCCTATTGTCCCATTGTGGTATGTGTCACTTCCCTATTGTCCATTGTGGTATGTCTCACTCCCCTATTTTTCCACTGTGTTATGTCTCACTCCCCTATTATCCCACTGTGGTATGTCTCACTCCCCTATTGTCCCATTGTGGTATGTGTCACTACCCTATTATCCCACTGTGGTATGTGTCACTTCCCTATTGTCCCATTGTGGTATGTCTCACTCCCCTATTGTCCACTGTGGTATTTCTCACTCCCCTATTGTCCCACTGTGGCATGTATCACTCCCCTATTATTCCACTGTGGTATGTGTCACTCCCCTATTGTTCCATTGTGGTATGTCTCACTCCCCTATTATCCCACTGTGGTATGTGTCACACCCTATTATCCCATTGTGGTATGTGTCACTCCCCTTTTATCCCATTCTGGTATGTCTCACTCCCCTATTATACACTGTGGTATGTGTCACTTCCCTATTGTCCACTGTGGTATGTCTCACTCCCCTATTTTCCCACTGTGTTATGTCTCACTCCCCTATTATCCCACTGTGGTATGTCTCACTCCCCTATTGTCCCATCGTGGTATGTCTCACTCCCCTATTGTCCACTGTGGTATTTCTCACTCCCCTATTGTCCCACTGTGGCATGTATCACTCCCCTATTATTCCACTGTGGTATGTGTCTCTCCCCTATTGTTCCATTGTGGTATGTCTCCCTCCCCTATTATCCCACTGTGGTATGTGTCACACCCTATTATCCCATTGTGGTATGTGTCACTCCCCTTTTATCCCATTCTGGTATGTCTCACTCCCCTATTATACACTGTGGTATGTCTCACTCCCCTATTGTCCCATTGTGGTATGTCTCAGTCCCTATTGTCCCATAGTGGTATGTGTCACTTCCCTATTGTCCACTGTGGTATGTCTCACTCCCCTATTTTCCCACTGTGTTATCTCTCAATCCCCTATTATCCCACTGTGGTATGTCTCACTCCCCTATTATCCCATTGTGGTATGTCTCACTCCCCTATTATCCCACTGTGATATGTGTAACTTCCCTATTGTCCCACTGTAGTATGTCTCACTTCTCTATTGTCCCATTGTAGTATGTGTCACTTCACTACTATCCCACT
The DNA here is from genome assembly GCA_037306005.1 of Rhinophrynus dorsalis. Lineage (NCBI taxonomy): Eukaryota > Metazoa > Chordata > Amphibia > Anura > Rhinophrynidae > Rhinophrynus > Rhinophrynus dorsalis. The sequence continues at coordinate 2,298,969 of CM074725.1, read as the reverse complement.
GTGGTATGTCTCACTCCCCTTTTGTCCCATTGTGGTATGTGTTACTCCCCTATTGTTCCATTGTGGGATGTCTCAGTCCCCTATTGTCCACTGTGGTATGTCTCACTCCCCTATTGTCCCATTGTGGTATGTCTCACTCCCCTATTGTCCACTGTGGTATTTCTCACTCCCCTATTGTCCCACTGTGGTATGTGTCACTCCTCTATTGTTCCATTGTGGGATGTCTCACTCCCCTATTGTCCACTGTGGTATTTCTCACTCCCCTATTGTCCCACTGTGGTATGTGTCACTCCCCTATTATCCCATTGTGGTATGTGTCACTCCCCTATTGTCCCACTGTGTTATGTGTCACTCCCCTATTGTCCCATTGTGGTATGTCTCACTCCCCTATTATCCCATTGTGGCATGTGCCACTCCCCTATTGTCCTATTGTGGTATGTGTCACTCCCCTATTGTTCCATTGTGGGATGTCTCACTCCCCTATTGTCCACTGTGGTATGTGTCACTCCCCTATTGTCCCACTGTTGTATGTGTCACTCCCCTATTGTTCCATTGTGGTATGTCTCACTCCCCTATTGTCCCACTGTGGTATTTGTCACCCCCTATTATCAGATTGTGGTATGTGTCACTCCCCTTTTATCCCATTGTGGAATGTCTCACTCCCCTATTGTGCCATTGTGTTATGTGTCACTCCCATATTGTCCCATCGTGGTATGTGTCACTACCCTGTTGTCCCCCTGTGGTATGTCTCACTCCTCTATTTTCCCGTTGTGGTATCTGTCACTACCCTATTGTTCTACTGTGGTATGTGTCATTCCCCTATTGTCCACTGTGGTATGTGTCACTCCCCTATTATCCCACTGTAGTAAGTGTCACTCCATTGTTCCATTGTGGTATGTGTCACTCCCCTATTGTCCCACTGTGATATCTGTCACCCCCTATTATCATGCTGTGGTATGTGTCACTCCCCTTTTATCCCATTGTGGTATGTCTCACTCCCCTATTGTCCCATTGTGGTATGTCTCACTCCCCTATTGTCCTATTGTGGTATGTGTCACTCCCCTATTGTCCCACTGTGGTATGTGTCACTCCCCTATTATCCCATTGTGGTATGTGTCACTCCCCTATTGTCCCACTGTGGTGTCACTCCCCTATTGTCCCATTGTGGTATGTGCCACTCCCCTATTATCCTATTGTGGTATGTGTCACTCCCCTATTATCCCATTGTGGTATGTGTCACCCCCTATTGTCCCATTGTAGATGTCTCACTCCCCTATTGTCCCACTGTGGTATGCGTCACCCGCTATTATCCCATTGTGGTATGTCTCACTCCCCTACTATCCCATTGTGGCATGTGTCACTCCCCTATTGTCCCATTGTGGTATGTCTTACTCCCCTATTGTCCCACTGTGCTATGTGTCACTCCCCTATTATCCCATTGTGGTATGTGTCACTCCCTTATTGTCCCACTTTGGTATGTGTCACTCCCTTATTGTCCCATTTTGGTATGTCTCACTCCCTTATTGTCCCATTATGGTATGTGTCACTCCCCTATTATCCCATTGTGGTATGTCTCACACCCCTATTGTCCACTGTGGTATTTCTCACTCCCCTATTGTCCCACTGTGGTATGTGTCACCCCCTATTATCCGCCTGTGGTATGTCTCACTCCCCTATTTTCCTACTGTGGTATGTCTCACTCCCCTATTATCCCATTGTGGTTTGTCTCACTCCCCTATTGTCCCACTGTGGTATGTTTCACTCCCCTATTATCCCATTGTGGTATGTGCCACTCCCCTCTTGTTCCATTGTGGGATATCTCACTCCCCTATTGTCCACTGTGGTATTTCTCACTCCTCTATTTTCCCGTTGTGGCATGTGTCACTCCCCTATTGTTCTACTGTGGTATGTGTCATTCCCCTATTGTCCACTGTGGTATGTGTCACTCCCCTATTATTCCACTGTGGTAAGTGTCACTCCATTGTTCCATTGTGGTATGTCTCACTCCCCTATTGTCCCACTCTGGTATGTGTCACCCCCTATTATCATATTTTGGTATGTGTCACTCCCCTTTTATCCCATTGTGGTATGTCTCACTCCCCTATTGTCCTATTGTGGTATGTGTCACTCCCCTATTGTCCCACTGTGGTATGTGTCGCTCCCCTATTATCCCATTGTGGTATGTGTCACTCCCCTATTGTCCCACTGAGGTATGTGTCACTCCCCTATTGTCCCATTGTGGTATGTCTCACTCCCCTATTATCCTATTGTGGTATGTGTCACTCCCCTATTATCCCATTGTGGTATGTGTCACCCCCTATTGTCCCATTGTAGATGTCTCACTCCCCTATTGTCCCACTGTGGTATGCGTCACCCGCTATTATCCGATTGTGGTATTTCTCCCTCCCCTACTATCCCATTGTGGCATGTGTCACTCCCCTATTGTCCCATTGTGGTATGTCTTACTCCTCTGTTTTCCCATTGTGGTATGTCTTACTTCCCTATTGTCCCACTGTGGTATGTGTCACTCCCTTATTGTCCCACTTTGGTATGTGTCACTTCCTTATTGTCCCATTGTGGTATGTCACTCCCTATTGTCCCATTTTGGTATGTCTCACTCCCTTATTGTCCCATTATGGTATGTGTCACTCCCCTATTTTCCCACTGTGCTATGTGTCACTCCCCTATTATCCCACTGTGGTAAGTGTCACTCCATTGTGGTATGTCTCACTCCCCTATTGTCCCACTGTGGTATGTGTCACCCCCTATTATCATATTGTGGTATGTGTCACTCCCCTTTTATCCCATTGTGGTATGTCTCACTCCCCTATTGTCCCATTGTGGTATTTCTCACTCCCCTATTGTCCTATTGTGGTATGTGTCACTCCCCTATTGTCCCACTGTGGTATGTGTCACTCCCCTATTATCCCATTGTGGTATGTGTCACTCCCCTATTGTCCCACTGTGGTATGTGTCACTCCCCTATTGTCCCATTGTGGTATGTCTCACTCCCCTATTATCCCATTGTGGCTTGTGCCACTCCCCTATTGTCCTATTGTGGTATGTGTCACTCCCCTATTATCCCATTGTGGTATGTGTCACCCCCTATTGTCCCATTGTAGATGTCTCACTCCCCTATTGTCCCACTCTGGTATGCGTCACCCGCTATTAACCCATTGTGGTATGTCTCACTCCCCTACTATCCCATTGTGGCATGTGTCACTCCCCTATTGTCCCATTGTGGTATGTATTACTCCCCTATTGTCCCACTGTGGTATGTGTCACTCCCTTATTGTGCCACTTTGGTATGTGTCACTCCCTTATTGTCCCATTGTGGTATGTGTCACTCCCCTATTATCCAATTGTGTTATGTCTCACGCCCCTATTGTCCACTGTGGTATTTCTCACTCCCCTATTGTCCCACTGTGGTATGTGTCACCCCCTATTATCTGCCTGTTGTATGTCTCACTCCCCTATTATCCCATTGTGGTATGTCTCACTCCCCTTTTGTCCCACTGTGGTATGTTTCACTCCCCTATTGTCCCATTGTGGGATGTCTCACTCCCCTATTGTCCACTGTGGTATGTCTCACTCCTCTATTTTCCCATTGTGGTATGTGTCACTCCCCGATTGTTCTACTGTGGTATGTGTCATTCCCCTATTGTCCACTGTGGTATGTGTCACTCCCCTATTATTCCACTGTGGTAAGTGTCACTCCATTGTTCCATTGTGGTATGTCTCACTCCCCTATTGTCCCACTGTGGTATGTGTTGCTCCCCTATTATCCCATTGTGGTAGGTCTCACTCCCCTATTGTCCCACTGTGGTATGTGTCACTCCCCTATTGTCCCATTGTGGTATGTCTCACTCCCCTATTATCCTATTGTGGTATGTGTCACTCCCCTATTATACCATTGTGGTATGTGTCACTCCCCTATTGTCCTACTGTGGTATGTGTCACCCCCTATTGTCCCATTGTAGATGTCTCACTCCCCTATTGTCCCACTGTGGTATGCGTCACCCGCTATTATCCCATTGTGGTATGTCTCACTCCCCTACTATCCCATTGTGGCATGTGTCACTCCCCTATTGTCCCATTGTGGTATGTCTTACTCCTCTGTTGTCCCATTGTGGTATGTCTTACTTCCCTATTGTCCCACTGTGGTATGTGTCACTCCCTTATTGTCCCACTTTGGTATGTGTCACTCCCTTATTGTCCCAATGTGGTATGTGTCACTCCCTATTGTCCCATTTTGGTATGTCTCACTCCCTTATTGTCCCATTATGGTATGTGTCACTCCCCTATTATCCCATTGTGGTATGTCTCACGCCCCTATTGTCCACTGTGGTATTTCTCACTCCCCTATTGTCCCACTGTGGTATGTGTCACCCCCTATTATCCGCCTGTGGTATGTCTCACTCCCCTATTTTCCTACTGTGGTATGTCTCACTCCCCTATTATCCCATTGTGGTATGTCTCACTCCCCTTTTGTCCCATTGTGGTATGTTTCCCTCCCCTTTTGTCCCATTGTGGTATGTCTCACTCCCCTATTGTCCCATTGTGGTATGTGTCACTCCCCTCTTGTTCCATTGTGGTATGTGTCATGTCCCCTTCCCTCCCCTATTGTCCCATTGTGGTATGTGTCACTCCCCTATTGTCCACTGTGGTATTTCTCACTCCCCTATTGTCCCACTGTGGTATGTGTCACTATTTTCCCATTGTGGTATGTCTCACTCCCCTATTTTCCCACTGTGCTATGTGTCACTCCCCTATTATCCCATTGTGGTATGTCTCACTACCCTATTGTCCTATTGTGGTATGTGTCACTCCCCTATTATCCCACTGTGGTATGTGTCACCCCCTATTGTCCCATTGTGGTATGTCTCACTCCCCTATTGTCCCACTGTGGTAGGCGTCACCCCCTATTATCCCATTATGGTATGTCTCACTCCCCTACTATCCCATTGTGGTATGTGTCACTCCCCTATTATCCCATTGTGGTATGTCTCACGCCCCTATTGTCCACTGTGGTATTTCTCACTCCCCTATTGTCCCACTGTGGTATGTGTCACCCCCTATTATCCGCCTGTGGTATGTCTCACTCCCCTATTTTCCTACTGTGGTATGTCTCACTCCCCTATTATCCCATTGTGGTATGTCTCACTCCCCTTTTGTCCCATTGTGGTATGTTTCCCTCCCCTTTTGTCCCATTGTGGTATGTCTCACTCCCCTATTGTCCCATTTTGGTATGTGTCACTCCCCTCTTGTTCCATTGTGGGATGTCTCACTCCCCTATTGTCCACTGTGTTATGTCTCACTCCCCTATTGTCCCATTGTGGTATGTGTCACTCCCCTATTGTCCACTGTGGTATTTCTCACTCCCCTATTGTCCCACTGTGGTATGTGTCACTCCCCTATTTTCCCATTGTGGTATGTCTCACTCCCCTATTTTCCCACTGTGCTATGTGTCACTCCCCTATTATCCCATTGTGGTATGTCTCACTACCCTATTGTCCTATTGTGGTATGTGTCACTCCCCTATTATCCCACTGTGGTATGTGTCACCCCCTATTGTCCCATTGTGGTATGTCTCACTCCCCTATTGTCCCACTGTGGTAGGCGTCACCCCCTATTATCCCATTGTGGTATGTCTCACTCCCCTACTATCCCATTGTGGTATGTGTCACTCCCCTATTATCCCATTGTGGTATGTCTCACGCCCCTATTGTCCACTGTGGTATTTCTCACTCCCCTATTGTCCCACTGTGGTATGTGTCACCCCCTATTATCCGCCTGTGGTATGTCTCACTCCCCTATTTTCCTACTGTGGTATGTCTCACTCCCCTATTATCCCATTGTGGTATGTCTCACTCCCCTTTTGTCCCATTGTGGTATGTTTCCCTCCCCTTTTGTCCCATTGTGGTATGTCTCACTCCCCTATTGTCCCATTGTGGTATGTGTCACTCCCCTCTTGTTCCATTGTGGGATGTCTCACTCCCCTATTGTCCACTGTGGTATGTCTCACTCCCCTATTGTCCCATTGTGGTATGTGTCACTCCCCTATTGTCCACTGTGGTATTTCTCACTCCCCTATTGTCCCACTGTGGTATGTGTCACTCCCCTATTTTCCCATTGTGGTATGTCTCACTCCCCTATTTTCCCACTGTGCTATGTGTCACTCCCCTATTATCCCATTGTGGTATGTCTCACTCCCCTATTGTCCTATTGTGGTATGTGTCACTCCCCTATTATCCCACTGTGGTATGTCTCACTCCCCTATTGTCCCACTGTGGTAGGCGTCACCCCCTATTATCCCATTGTGGTATGTCTCACTCCCCTACTATCCCATTGTGGTATGTGTCACTCCCCTATTATCCCATTGTGGTATGTCTCACTCCCCTATTGTCCACTGTGGTATTTCTCACTCCCCTATTGTCCCACTGTGGTATGTGTCACTCCCTTATTGTCCCACTTTGGTATGTGTCACTCCCTTATTGTCCCAATGTGGTATGTGTCACTCCCTATTGTCCCATTTTGGTATGTCTCACTCCCTTATTGTCCCATTATGGTATGTCTCACTCCCCTACTATCCCATTGTGGTATGTGTCACTCCCCTATTATCCCATTGTGGTATGTCTCACGCCCCTATTGTCCACTGTGGTATTTCTCACTCCCCTATTGTCCCATTGTGGTATGTGTCACCCCCTATTATCCGCCTGTGGTATGTCTCACTCCCCTATTTTCCTACTGTGGTATGTCTCACTCCCCTATTATCCCATTGTGGTATGTCTCACTCCCCTTTTGTCCCATTGTGGTATGTTTCCCTCCCCTTTTGTCCCATTGTGGTATGTCTCACTCCCCTATTGTCCCATTGTGGTATGTGTCACTCCCCTCTTGTTCCATTGTGGTATGTGTCATGTCCCCTTCCCTCCCCTATTGTCCCATTGTGGTATGTGTCACTCCCCTATTGTCCACTGTGGTATTTCTCACTCCCCTATTGTCCCACTGTGGTATGTGTCACTATTTTCCCATTGTGGTATGTCTCACTCCCCTATTTTCCCACTGTGCTATGTGTCACTCCCCTATTATCCCATTGTGGTATGTCTCACTACCCTATTGTCCTATTGTGGTATGTGTCACTCCCCTATTATCCCACTGTGGTATGTGTCACCCCCTATTGTCCCATTGTGGTATGTCTCACTCCCCTATTGTCCCACTGTGGTAGGCGTCACCCCCTATTATCCCATTATGGTATGTCTCACTCCCCTACTATCCCATTGTGGTATGTGTCACTCCCCTATTATCCCATTGTGGTATGTCTCACGCCCCTATTGTCCACTGTGGTATTTCTCACTCCCCTATTGTCCCACTGTGGTATGTGTCACCCCCTATTATCCGCCTGTGGTATGTCTCACTCCCCTATTTTCCTACTGTGGTATGTCTCACTCCCCTATTATCCCATTGTGGTATGTCTCACTCCCCTTTTGTCCCATTGTGGTATGTTTCCCTCCCCTTTTGTCCCATTGTGGTATGTCTCACTCCCCTATTGTCCCATTGTGGTATGTGTCACTCCCCTCTTGTTCCATTGTGGGATGTCTCACTCCCCTATTGTCCACTGTGGTATGTCTCACTCCCCTATTGTCCCATTGTGGTATGTGTCACTCCCCTATTGTCCACTGTGGTATTTCTCACTCCCCTATTGTCCCACTGTGGTATGTGTCACTCCCCTATTTTCCCATTGTGGTATGTCTCACTCCCCTATTTTCCCACTGTGCTATGTGTCACTCCCCTATTATCCCATTGTGGTATGTCTCACTCCCCTATTGTCCTATTGTGGTATGTGTCACTCCCCTATTATCCCACTGTGGTATGTGTCACCCCCTATTGTCCCATTGTGGTATGTCTCACTCCCCTATTGTCCCACTGTGGTAGGCGTCACCCCCTATTATCCCATTGTGGTATGTCTCACTCCCCTACTATCCCATTGTGGTATGTGTCACTCCCCTATTATCCCATTGTGGTATGTCTCACTCCCCTATTGTCCACTGTGGTATTTCTCACTCCCCTATTGTCCCACTGTGGTATGTGTCACCCCCTATTATCCGCCTGTGGTATGTCTCACTCCCCTATTTTCCTACTGTGGTATGTCTCACTCCCCTATTATCCCATTGTGGTATGTCTCACTCCCCTTTTGTCCCATTGTGGTATGTGTCACTCCCCTCTTGTTCCATTGTGGGATGTCTCACTCCCCTATTGTCCACAGTGGTATGTCTCACTCCCCTATTGTCCCATTGTGGTATGTGTCACTCCCCTATTGTCCCACTGTGGTATGTGTCACTCCCCTATTGCCCCATTGTGGTATGTGTCACTCCCCTATTGTCCCACTGTGGAATATGTCGCTCCCCTATTATCCCATTGTGGTATGACTCACCCCTATTGTCCCATTGCATTCCCTGTGTACCTGCCCATAGTTTTTACTATAAAATAACCCACAATTAAGGTTCATCTCGTTCTGGAAGTAGAAGTGTGTCCTGTGGTGTTATTCCTGGACGGTCTAAAGGTCCCCTGTGACCCTCATTCAAGGATCCTACGTACCAGTCTTCCATGCAGCCATCTGAGATCACCGGCTTGGCTACTGATCTGTAGCGCCTTCAGGAGGAAGTCACCCAGAATGATAGCCTAAGACAACTAGGCATCTTGGGCTCCCGTTACACAGGCCGCCAACTGGCCGGGATTTAGGGATTTCCCTGATTAACACAGAGGAGTTCATCAGTGGATCATTCATTGTGACTGAGTCCCCTGTGATTAATCAAGGAAATCCTTACATCCTGGCCTGTTGGCGGCCCCTGAGGACTGAACCTGGACAGCCCTGACCTATAGAGAAGAGAATGGGATCTGATCTTTTGTCTGTAAATATATAGCCCTGCCTGGCATCCCTTGTACACTACAGCTCATGATCGCTTGCCTGGGAGGTGAGTAGTGTCCCTGGCAGATCTATTCATTGTGGGTCACTAGTTAAATTAACAGTATTAGTAGTAGTAGTAGAACAGCCTTTAATCTATGCCCACGAAGTGCAGCTTTTCTAGTTGATGAGGATACTGGTATATAAACTGTTGTGGAGAAGTGTACGGTAGTAGCAGGCCGGAGTTTTCACCTTACCGGTCTACTAGTTCATGTTTCCTAGCTAATTAGGTCAAATGGTTTATGTTGAAATGTAAGGCGGGGCCCCATGGGCTGCACGTTTGATGCATGTGGGTTACTATAGATTTGGATACTGGAGAGTAATTGTCTTTACACAATGAGAGCAAATGGACTCTAATGAAACACCCACAGGGCCGTATTCCCCCGATTCCTATCCAGTTCTATCGAACAAAGGTAACAGACGTAATAAGAATCCCACATTAAAATGGCCATCAGGTCACATTATATATAGTTAAGATCCTAATTTTAAATGATTTTAGACACTGGAAGCATTTGCACATTTACTTCTGTCTGGACCTTATACATTTTTATCAGGGATTGGAGGCTTGCAGCTATAAGAAGAATATTACTAGTAGTCAGTGACTCACCAGAATTAGTCCAATAAGCACTGGGAAAAGCAACAGCGTGGAGAAGCACTGGCACTAACTAAAGCTGCCTGATTCCAAGTACTTACTGCATGAGGGTGTGTATGACAAGTCACTCTCACACAGTCACAGGACTCACATGCTCATGTTGCTGTAGAAATAGCTGCAAGTTGCAGTGAATGTGGGGACGCTTCCTGCACTGAGCATATCGAATGTATAGGAGAGAGAGAGAAGGGAGAAATAAAGTCCCCCGCTCTCTCCTACAGCCCCCACAAGAGTACATGTCCTGAGAATCCAGACATACGCTAACCCTAGGTTCAGTGCAATTACCTGCAGTGGTTGTGGTTGCCCAACCCCAGGTCCCCGGTAGGATCGGACTGGGAATTGTACATATGTTCAGTGGTCTGGTTCCAATATAAGCAGGGGGTCCCTTCTGGTCCTGCGTGACTTACGGTGCCCCGGTAATCTCTCCCATTCACTGTGAAGCATTCAGACAGCTCTGTAGGGAGGACACAGAGGTCACACAAAGGGCCATATGACAAAGGCTAAAGAGAAGCAATTCAGGAGGGAAAACAAGTTCTTCTATCCCACTGTGACTCTGTATGAAAGAGACAGAACAATCTGCTGGTTTAGTGAGCTCTTACATAATGCCCCCCCTCAGGGCTAAGTGCTAAATACTCTATACAAATCTCTAAATATGAGGCGCCTTAACTTCATGGATAATCTAAAATATACACTACTACTAGAAATGAAAACCTTACATTCACTGATACCACAAGAACATATCAAAATTATTTACATATCATTTAAAATAGCGTTTAAGCCATTTTAATTATTTTTACTAAACGTTTTTCTACAATTGAGGATTATCCTGTCATATCGTGAGACGGATTATACTTCTCCGTACGTATTCCTGTCAGTGGACTCTATAACGGGAACCCAGGACGCTGGGAGGTCCTGGGCCTTTGTCCCCAGGTTCTCTCTGCAGAGGCCAGCCAGAAATTGTCGAACGTCTCGGTTGAGCGGTGAAACTGAAGGGTCGACCTTCCTGGTCGAAAGTGGAGGCAGCTGAGTTGACTAACTCCGCGGCGGTCACCTCCGAGGCTCGACACCGAGTCGAGCGGGTTGCACTGGCCAGGTGTTGATGGCTGGAAGTCGGGTCAGGCAGTGCTGATCGAAGGTCGAGGAAGGAGCGGGTCGACGTCGGAGGCTTCTGGAGGCTAAAAGTGAATCAGCTCAAATGTCCTTGGTGGATGCGAGTCAGAGTGGACTCTTTAGACCATCCAGGCAAGAAGTAGTCACGGAGACTGCTTGCTGCACACGAACACACACTTTATTAGCCAGAATACACAGTCTTTTATACACATTTTAAAATAATAACCTGGGAGAGGCCAAATACATTAAGGGCTGGAGTTAACCTAAGGACCAATGGGCAGGGGAGCGACCACACCAGGTGTAACCCGACTGGTCTATTTCCAGTACTTACTCTGACTAGGGTGGAGCATGAAACACAGAGGGGGGGCACAGTTTACAATGAGTCCCAACACACATTCGTTTAACAAAGACAGTGGCTCCAGAAGCTGCTATTGGTAGTATCCTGTCTTTTGTTCGACCAATCTGTAGGTTGTGCAATTCTGGTTCGCCCAATCCCGTTGACGGATGTTGAGGTCATACGACACTGGGTCGAGCATTCCTGCCGTCCCGGGATCCCTCAACTGAGCATCCGCAATAGGTGTCCCAAGGCTGGTGTAGGACAGTCGAACCGCTGTAGCATAAAAAATCCCCTATTCAACATAGGGTCGGATAACTGATAGTCCCACCAATCCATAGTTCAACTCCACACACGTAGTGGGGTGATTTGTAAGTCCTTTAGGTGTTCTCTTACTGGAACAGGCCGTCCGCATTTCGGTTCTCCTTCCCCAACCGGAATTTAATGGAAAAATTAAAGGCTTGTAGAGCCAGGCTCCACTGCAGCAGCCGACCATTTTCTCCTGACACCCGGTTGAGCCATACCAAGGGGTTGTGGTCTGTGAACACAGTGGATTCCCTGCCGAACAGAGGGAACTGTAGTTTTTTGAAGGCCCAGACCAGTGTCAAGCATTCCTTCTCTACGGCGGCGTAGGCTGCTTCCCTGGGCAAAAGCTTCCGGTTGAGATGGATAACTGGGTGTTCCTCTCCGGCCGCATTGACCTGGCTCAGCATGGCTCCTAGTCCGCAGTCAGAGGCATCTGTGTGGACCAGAAAAGTTTTGTTAAAATCCGGGGCGGCCAACACAGGCCCCTTGCCCAAGGCCTACTTGAGAGCCTGAAAGGCCTCTTCACAGTCCGGGGTCCAGTCCACATTGTGGGGTAGTGCTTTCCTAGTCAAGTCAGTAAGAGGTCTGGCCAGGGTACTGTACTGCGGGACAAACTTCCTGTAATACCCGGCGGTACCCAAAAAGGCCAGTACTTGCTTTTTGGTCCAGGGGGTGGGCCAGTCCAAGAAGGCTGCAATTTTGGCGGGTTCAGGCCTCTATCGCCTGCTCCCCACCCAGTGTCCTAGGTACTGTACCTCCCCCATATCTATCTGGCATTTGTCAGGCCTTAGAGTTAGCCCTGCCTGAGCAATCTGCCCTAGAATGGCTTCCAGGTGCAGGAGGTGCTCTTCCCAGGTGTCGCTGAAAATAGCAATATTGTCCAGGTAGGCACAGGCAAATTCCTGTGCCCCTGCCAACAGTTGATCCACTAACCACTGGAAGGTAGCCGGGGCATTCTTCATCCCAAATGGCATTACCTTGAATTGGTAGAGGCCAAATGGGGCGGTGAAGGCGGATTTGGCCACCGCCTCAGGGTCAAGGGGTATCTGCCAGTACCCCCGACTATGATCGAGGGTAGAGACAATGCCAGCTCCAGCGAGCCGGTCTAGTAGGTCATCCACCCGGGGCATGGGGTAGGCGTCACTGATCGTCTGGTCGTTGAGCCTCCAGTAGTCTACACAGAACCGTGTGGTTCCGTCTTTCTTGGGGACCAAGACTACCAGGGAGGCCCAAGGACTGGTGGACGGCTCAATGACGCCCAACTCTAGCATCTCCTGTAACTCGTGTAGCATATCCTTCCTAACTGACTCTGGGATCCGGTATGCAGGCTGGCGCAGGGCACCCTGTTCTGTGGTGCGGACCTGGCGTTGGGTCAGGGTAGTAAGGCTGGGCAGAGGGGAGAAAAGCTGTGGCCATTTCTTGGCCATGTCCTGAACCTACTGTCGCTGGGTAGGGTCAAGCTGGGTACCTAAGCTGGGGATGACGGAGGGGTTGGTTCTCCCAGGCTCCGGCCAGGAGAGCAGGAATATCTTGCTTCTCGGGGTCGTCCCCGGCCTGAGTGCAGATGGCTAAGGCCACTTCCTCTCTTTGGTGATATGCTTTCAGGGCGTTCACGTGACAGGTCCAGCGGTCCTGCAAGTGAGGCCCTCGGGCAATCACATAAGCGGTCTCCCCTTGCCTGTCTAGAACTTGATAGGGACTCACCCATGCTGTATGCAGCTTGTTCTCCTTCACTGGGCGCATAGCTAGGACTTGCTGTCCCGCATGGATTTCCCGGGGTTGGGTGTGTTTATCATAATATTGTTTCTGCTGGTGCTGTGCATGTTGAAGATGCTGTTGGGCTAGAGCTGTGAGAGCGGCTAAATTCTCTCTGAGCTCAAGTACATAGGTAATGACCGGGGTTTCTTCTGAGTCGCACTTGCCCTCCCAGTATTCCCGAAAGATGTTCAGGGGGGACTTTCCTCCCGAACAACAGCTCAAAGTGGGAGAAGCCTGTGGACTCCTGAGGTACCTGTAACGGTTTGCTTGACACACAGACACAGGTTTAGGATAAAACACAGTTTTATTAAAAGGAATAACCTTCACGGCTAGTACAGACACACGACAGGTTATATAAATATCAGCCCACACAGGTACAGCATAAACAATAAGTCCACAATAGTCTATACTGACACAGGTCAGGCAGAGTAATGGTTTCCCAGGAACAAGGTGTAGAATGGGTTAATGAACTTCAGAGTGTAAACAGTCCCATGTGCAAAGAGATCAGTGATGGGTCTCTCTGCATATAACCAGCTGAGGAGTGGATGAAGCTAATAGCCAGATCAGCAGTCCTGGCATGAGCTGTAGGCAATACTGGAACAGAGTAACGTGAGGTACTGCAGGAGCAGTAACGGAGGCAACACTTGTGCTGAGCAAAAGGCAACAACGGAGACTAGGCCCAGGATAACCTGCCGTAGCAGTAACGGAGTCAACACTGCCTACAGTACAGTTTAACCAGGGACAACCGGTGGCTCAATAGCCGGAGTGATTACGGAGGCAGACACTTGCTTGAGCAATTGCAATAACGGAGACTAGGCCCAATGGAACCTGCCGTAGCAGTAACGGAAACAACTTGCACTCTGCACAGCTTAACCAGAGGCAACTGGTGGCTCAACAGCCAGAGTGGTAACGGAGGCAGACACTTGCTTGAGCAGAGGCAATAACGGAGACTAGGCCCAATGAACCTGCCGTAGCAGTAACGGAGACAACTTGCACTCTGCACAGCTTAACCGGAGGCAACCGGTGGCTCAACAGCCGGAATGGTAACGGAGACTGGCCGCTGATACTCTGCAAGGAAAGGACCCACTGCCAGACAGTCAGAATGTCGCCTAGGTGACACAGTACAGGAACGCCAACAAGCCGGGACGGATCTCGGAGCAGGAACGTCAGCCAAGCTGGGTCGGATCACGAAGCAGGAGCGTCAGCCAAGCCAGGTCGAATCACGGAGCAGGAACGTCAGCCAGAGCCGGGTCAGAGTCACGGAGCAGGAACTTCAGCCAAGCCAAGTCGAATCACGGAGCAGGAACCTCTGAGAATAGTCAGGCAATCCGGGTCAGAACACAAGAGCAGCAGACAATATGCAGAGTAGTCAGGCAGGCCAAGTCGGTACACGGGAAACATAGAGCAGATAACGCACTGGCAAAGGAACACCAGTATGCCATAGAATTCCGTACACTGGCAGCAGAGCTGGGCTGGAATAATGAGGCACTGGTGGCAGCCTTTGCACAAGGATTGGCTGACCATATTAAGGATGAAACGGCAGCTAGAGAACTACCCAGTGATCTGGACGAGTATATTGACTATGCCATTTTAATTGATTCTCGCATTCGTGAGAGAATTATGGCCAAACACAGTAGGTTACGGCAAAGAAACTGTGGGCATGGCAGTTTTTTGAACCCACCCTCACCTCCCATTCCTCCTGAGTGCAAACCAGAACCCTGTGAACCGATGCAACTAGGGTTCACCAAACTAACAAAGGAGGAACGGGCACACCGCAGGAGGCAGGGGTTATGTCTATACTGTTGCAAGGCACAGACTAGACAGACACAAAAACAAAAAGAGCACGGGCACCGTGATCGTACCTCCCGGTAGGTGAACAGCAGGTGGGGCAAATAGCGCTCCCACTCTCAGTGCGTCTCCGTGAAAGCCCTCAACATCTGTTTCAAGGTCCCATTGAACCTTTCACAGTGGCCATTGGCCTGTGGGGGGCATGTGGTGGTGTGAATGGGTTTCACCCGTGGGTGGATTGTAGGGGAATACCAGCCAGGGCATTTTTTTTTTAAAGCAGCCCGCTAGCTGCACCGACGTCCCTATCGACGCCCCATTGTGGTCCCTGTGCGGCATGGGAGAGCAGGCGCCAGGATATTATGTCATAGCCTGGTGATCTGCATTAACCCTTTGAGTGCCAGAGGGGTATGCAACGCATTGCAATGCAATGTGTTGCATACCCCTCAGGCACTCTAAGGGTTAACAAGGAATGCGAAGGCTGTCACAGAGGGTGCCTGTGGCAACACAGACCTCTCCTTCAAAATATCGTGGGATGATGAGGTGAGATCCTGTGATCTCCCCCACCGGCCCATGATCTAGCGGCCCACCAGGAGCTGCCCGATCCCCCGATAGGACAATCCGCCCATGGTTTTACCCCACACAGCTCCCACACCTGATGCATGATCTCTGAGGTTAACTGGGAGCCCTGATCTGAAAGGACCTCAGCGGGAAACTCTACGCGTGAAAAGACTTTAATGAGGGCGTTTGCGACACTTTCCGCTGTGATGCTGGACAGTGCCACTGCCTCAGGATAGCGTGCAGTGTAGTCTACAATGGTAAGAATGAACTTCTTACCAGTGAGGCTGGGACGAGCTAAAGGGCCTATGAGATCGATTGCTACATGCTGAAAGGGTTCCCCTATCGGGGCAAGGGCTGGAGGGGCACGGCTGGATGGTCGACCCTTTTCCCGACCCGCTGACAAATGTCACAGGTGCGACAAAAGGTGCGGACATCCCGGGACAGCTTTGGTCAAAAGAAATCCTGACTCACCCGTTGTTCGGTGTGCCGGACTGCCAGGTGGCCCGCTAGCAGGACCTTGTGAGCTAGGGATAGTAGTGCTGCCCTATGCTGGAAGGGTACTATGAGTTGAGAGCGTGTTAACTGGGTGGCCCCTCGGCATCTGGACGGGGTGCTGCGGTATAGTAAACCCCCTTCCCAGATGAACCGTTTCCCCCCTGCACCTGTTTCCCCAGAGTCTGCCAGTCTCCTATACCCTACCAAAGTGGGGTCATCTAGCAGGACGGTGCGAAATTCTGCCGGGGGAAGCCAGTGGATGGGGCGGTCTGCGTCAGGGGGTGAAGAGGTGGCTGTCAGGGGGCTTACCATCTGGCGCTGGGCAGCTGCACTAGTGGTCACTTGACAATCCTCTCGAACCCTTGGCGGTGCAAACCGGCTTTGGAGAAGGCCCAGATCATTTCCCAACAAAACTTCGGCCAGTAAGCCTGGCATGACTCCCACGCAGAGGTCTCCTTGGCCGGAACCCCAGTTGAGGTGAACATTAGACCAGGGTAGCTGGTAAACCTTGCTCCCTGCCACGTGATTGGTCTTGTAGCGAGGGGACAAGCAAGACGAGTGGACCAGGGTAAGAGAGGCCTCGGAGTCACGTAAGCCGGTGACGGGGTTCCCATTGAGCTAGACAGCCTGCCGATGCTGTTGCCGGTTGTCTGTACAGGCTCCTTGGGTGAGGGCAATTTCCTGATATGCTCCCCATTCACAATGGTCCCCGGGCGGGGACTGGATTTCCAGAGATTAAGACCATTCCGGGTTGTAGGAAAGTGGAGGGGAGCCATACTGTCCATCATCCCTGACGCAATGAGTAGGCCGGGGGGTGGTTTAGCAAACTGTGGAACAGTGCTCAAGTGTGTGGGTGCCTGGTATCTGGCAGGCTACCCCTGGGGTTCTCGGGG
This sequence comes from Rhinophrynus dorsalis, assembly GCA_037306005.1. Classification (NCBI taxonomy): domain Eukaryota; kingdom Metazoa; phylum Chordata; class Amphibia; order Anura; family Rhinophrynidae; genus Rhinophrynus; species Rhinophrynus dorsalis. The sequence goes on along the minus strand of CM074725.1, from coordinate 2,282,116 downwards.
GTTGAGCTTCTCCTTTGGGGCTTGATTCTATTACCCCCTTGGTACCCGTGTTCCAAATGAGCTAAGAGAAAAATAGAGATTAACTGACTTCCTGTCTTATCCCTACATTACCTCCCCCACTCACTGACAGTGCTCAGCAATGCATTACCCACCACCCCTAGCACTGACTTCCTGTCTTATCCCTACATTACCTCCCCACTCACTGACACTGCTCAATAATGCATTACCCACCTCCCCTAGCACTGACTTCCTATCTTATCCCTACATTACCTCCCCAATCACTGACACTGCTCAGTAAAACATTACCCACCTCCCCTAGTACTGACTTCCTGTCTTATCCTACATTATCTCCTCCACTCACTGACACTGCTCAGCAATGCATTACCCACCACCCCTAGCACTGACTTCCTGTCTTATCCCTACATCACCTCCCCTACTTACTGACACTGGTCAGCAATGCATTACTCACCTCTCCTAGTACTGACTTCTTGTCTTATCCGTACATTACCTCCCCACTCACTGACACTGCTCAGCAATGCATTACCCACCTCCCTTAGTACTGACTTCCTGTCTTATCCTTACATTAACTCCCCACTCACTGACACTGCTCAGCAATGCATTACCCACCTACCCTAGCACCGACTTCCTATCTTATCCCTACATTACCTCCCCACTCACTGACACTGCTCAGCAATGCATTACCCACCTTCCCTAGAACTGACTTCCTGTCTTATCCCTACATTACCTCCCCACTCACTGACATTGCTCAGCAATGCATTACCCACCTTCCCTAGAATTGACTTTCTGTCTTATCCCTACATTACCTCCCCACTCACTGAAACTGCTCAGCAATGCACTACCCACCTCCTCTAGCACTGATTTCCTGTCTTATTCCTACATTACCTACCCACTCACTGAAACTGCTCAGCAATGCATTACCCACCTCCCCTAGTACTGACTTCCTATCTTATCTCTACATTACCACCCCACTCACTGACACTGCTCAGCAACGCATTACCCAACTCCCCTGGCAGTGACTTCCTATCTTATTCCTACATTACCTCCTCCACTCACTGACACTGGTCAGCAATGCATTAACCACCTCCCCTAGCACGGACATCCCATCTTATCCCTACATTACCTCTCCACTCATTGACACTGCTCAGCAATGCACTACCCACCTCCCCTAGCACTGACTTCCTGTCTTATCCCTACATTACCTCCCCACTCACTGACACTGCTCAGCAATGCATTACCCATCTCCCCTAGCACGGACTTCCTGTCTTATCCCTGCATTACCTCACCACTCACTGACACAGCACAGCAATGCATTACCCACCTCCCCTAGCACTGACTTCCTGTCTTATCCCTACATTACCTCCCCACTCACTGACACTGCTCAGCAATGCATTACCCACCTCCCCTAGTACCGACTTCCTGTCTTATCCCTTCATTACCTCCCCATTCACTGACACTGCTCAGCAATGCATTACCCACCTTCCATAGAATTGACTTTCTGTCTTATCCCTGCATTACCTCCCCACTCACTGACACTACTCAGCAATGCACTACCCACCTCCCCTAGCACTGATTTCCTGTCTTATTCCTACATTACCTACCCACTCACTGACACTGCTCAGCAATGCATTACCCACCTCCCCTAGTACTGACTTCCTATCTTATCTCTACATTACCACCCCACTCACTGACACTGCTCAGCAACGCATTACCCAGCTCCCCTAGCAGTGGCTTCATATCTTATTCCTACATTACCTCCTCCACTCACTGACACAGCACAGCAATGCACTACCCACCTCCCCTAGCACCGACTTCCTGTCTTATCCCTACATTACCTCCCCACTCACTGACACTGCTCAGCAATGCATTACCCACCTCCCCTAGCACAGACTTCCCGTCTTATCCCTACATTACCTCCCCACTCATTGACACTGGTCAGCAATGCACTACCCACCTCCCCTAGCACTGACTTCCTGTCTTATCCCTACATTACCTCCCTACTCACTGACACTGCTCAGCAATGCATTACCCATCTCCCTTAGCACTGACTTCCTGTCTTATCCCTGCATTACCTCACAACTCACTGACACTGCTCAGCAATGCATTACCCACCACCCCTAGCACAGACTTCCTGTCCTATCCCTACATTACCTCCCCACTCACTGACACTGCTCAGCAATGCATTACCCACCTCCCCTAGTACCGACTTCCTGTCTTATCATCACATTACCTCCCCACTCACTGACACTGCTCAGCAATGCATTACCCACCTTCCCTAGAATTGACTTTCTGTCTTATCCCTACATTACCTCCCCACTCACTGACACTGCTCAGCAATGCACTATCCACCTCCCCTAGCACTGATTTCCTGTCTTATTCCTACATTACCTACCCACTCACTGACACTGCTCAGCAATGCATTACCCACCTCCCCTAGTACTGACTTCCTATCTTATCTCTACATTACCACCCCACTCACTGACACTGCTCAGCAACGCATTACCCAACTCCCCTAGCAGTGACTTCCTATCTTATTCCTACATTACCTCCTCCACTCACTGACACTGGTCAGCAATGCATTAACCACCTCCCCTAGCACGGACTTCCCGTCTTATCCCTACATTACCTCCCCACTCATTGACACTGCTCAGCAATGCACTACCCACCTCCCCTAGCACTGACTTCCTGTCTTATCCCTACATTACCTCCCCTACTTACTGACACTGGTCAGCAATGCATTACTCACCTCTCCTAGTACTGACTTCTTGTCTTATCCGTACATTACCTCCCCACTCACTGACACTGCTCAGCAATGCATTACCCACCTCCCCTAGTACTGACTTCCTGTCTTATCCCTACATTACCTCCTTACTTACTGACAGTGGTCAGCAATGCATTACCCACCTCCTCTAGCACGGATTTCCTGTCTTATCCCTACAAACTCACACACACTGCTCAGCAATGCATTACTCACCTCCCCTAGCACTGACTTCCTGTGTTATCCCTGCATTACCTCCCCACTCACTGACACTGCTCAGTAATGTATTACCCACCTCCCCTAGCACTGACTTCCTGTCTTATGCCTACATTACCTCCCCACTCACTGACACTGCTCAGCAATGTATTACCCACCTCCCCTAGCACTGACTTCCTGTCTTATCCTTACATTACCTCCCCACTCACTGACACTGCTCAGCAATGCATTACCCACCTCCCCTAGCACTGAATTCCTGTCTTATCTCTACATTACCTCCCCCGCACACTGAAACTGCTCAGCAATGTATTGCCCACCTCCCCTAGTACTGACTTCCTGTCTTATCTCTACATTACCTCCCCCACACACTGACACTGCTCAGCAATACATTACCTACCTCCCCTAGCACTGACTTCCTGTCTTATCCCTACATTACCTCCCCACTCACTGACACTGCTCAGCAATGCATTACCCACCTCCCCTAGCACTGGCTTCCTGTCTTATTCCTACATTACCTCCCCACTCAATGACTCTGCTCAGTAATGCATTACCCACCTCCCATAGCACTGACTTCCTGTCTTATCCCTACATTACCTCCCCCACACACTGACACTGCTCAGCAATGATCATCCACCTCCCCTAGGACTGACTTCCTGTCATATTCCTACATTACCTCCCCACTCACTGACACTGCTCAGCAATGCATTACCCACCTCCCCAGCACTGACTTCCTGTCTTATCTCTACATTACCTCCCGACCCCCCCCCCCCACACTGACACTGCTCTGCAATGCATTGCGCACCTCCCCTAGCACTGACTTCCTATCTTATCCCTACATTACCTCCCCCACTCACTGACACTGCTCAGCAATGCATTACCCACCTCCCCTAGTACTAACTTCCTGTTTTAACCCTATATCACCTCCCCACTTACTGACGCTGCTCAGCAATGCATTACTCACCTCCCCTAGCAATGACTTCCTGTCTTATCCCTACATTACCTCCACCGCTCACTGACACTGTTCAGTAATACATTGCCGACCTCCCCTAGCACTGACTTCCTGTGTTATCCCTGCATTACCTCCCCACTCACTGACACTGCTTAGTAATGTATTACCCACCTCCCCTAGCACTGATTTCCTGTCTTGTCCCTACAATACCTCCCCACTCACTGACACTGCTCAGTAATGCATTACCCACCTCTCCTAGCACTGACTTCCTGTCTTATCCCTACATTACCTCCCCACTCACTGACACTGCTCAGCAATACATTACCCATCTTCCCTAGCACAGACTTCCTGTCTTATCCCTACATTGCCTCCCCACTCACTGACACTGCTTAGCAATACATTACCCACCTCCCCTAGCACAGACTTCCTGTCTTACCTCTACATTACCTCCCCCACACACTGACACTGCTCTGCAATACATTGCCCACCTCCTCTAGCACTGACTTCCTATCTTATCCCTACATTACCCCCCACTCACTGACACTGCTCAGCAATGCATTACCCACACCTCTAGCACTGACTTCCTGTCTTATCCCTACATTACCTCCCCACTCACTGACATTGCTCAGCAATGCATTACCCACCTCCCCTAGCACTGACTTCCTGTCTTATAGCTACATTACCTCCCCCATTCACTGACACTGCTCAGCAATGCATTACCCACCTCCCCTAGCACTAACTTCCTGTTTTATCCCTACATCACCTCCCCACTTACTGACACTGCTCAGCAATGCATTACTCACCTCCCCTAGCACTGACTTCCTGTCTTATCCCTACTTTACCTCCACCACTCACTGACACTGTTCAGTAATACATTTCCCACCTCCCCAGCACTGACTCCCTGCCTTATCCCTACATTACCTCCTAACTCACTGACAATGCTCAGCAATGCATTACCCACCTCCCCTAGCACTGACTTCCTGTCTTATCCCTATATTACCTCCTAACTCACTGACACTGCTCAGCAATTAATTACCCACCTCCCGTAGCACTGACTTTCTGTCTTATCCCTACATTACCTTCCCACTCACTGACACTGATCAGTAATGCATTACCAACCTCCCCTAGCACTGACTTCTTGTCTTATCCCTACATTACCTCCCCACTCACTGACACTGCTCAATAATACATTACCCACCTCCCCTAGCACTGACTTTCTGTCTTATCCCTACATTACCTCCCCACTCACTGACACTGATCAGTAATGCATTACCCACCTCCCCTAGCACTGACCTCCTGTCTTATCCCTACATTACCTCCCCACTCACTGACACTGCTCAGCAATGCATTACCCACCTCCCCTAGCACTGACTTCCTGTCTTATAGCTACATTACCTCCCCACTTACTGACACTGCTCAGCAATGCATTACTCACCTCCCCTAGCACTGACTTCCTGTCTTATCCCTACATTACCTCCACCACTCACTGACACTGTTCAGTAATACATTGCCCACCTCCCCAGCACTGACTCCCTGTCTTATTCCTACATTACCTCCTAACTCACTGACACTGCTCAGCAATGCATTACCCACCTCCCCTAGCACTGACTTCCTGTCTTATCCCTACCTTACCTCCTAACTCACTGACACTGCTCAGCAATGAATTACCCACCTCCCCTAGCACTGACTTTCTGTCTTATCCCTACATTACCTTCCCACTCACTGACACTGATCAGTAATGCATTACCAACCTCCCCTAGCACTGACTTCTTGTCTTATGACTACATTACCTCCCCACTCACTGACACTGATCAGTAATGCATTACCCACCTCCCCTAGCACTGACCTCCTGTCTTATCCCTACATTACCTCCCCACTCACTGACACTGCTCAGTAATGCATTACCCACCTCTCCTAGCACTGACTTCCTATCTTATCCCTACAGTACCTCCCCACTCACTGACACTGCTCAGCAATGCATTACCCACCTCCCCCTAGCACTGACTTCCTGTCTTATCCATACATCACCTCCCCACTCACTGACACTGCTCAGCAATGCATTACCACCTCCCCTAGCACTGACTTCCTGTCTTATAGCTACATTACCTCCCCCATTCACTGACACTGCTCAGCAATGCATTACCCACCTCCCCTAGCACTAACTTCCTGTTTTATCCCTACATCACCTCCCCACTTACTGACACTGCTCAGCAATACATTACTCACCTCCCCTACCACTGACTTCCTGTCTTATCCCTACATTACCTCCACCGCTCACTGACACTGTTCAGTAATACATTGCCCACCTCCCCTAGCACTGACTCCCTGTTTTATTCCTACATTACCTCCCCACTCACTGACACTGCTCGGTAATGCATTACCTACCTCCCCTAGCACTGACTTCCTGTCTTATCCCTACATTACCTCCCCCACTCACTGACACTGCTCAGTAATGCATTACCCACCTCCCCTAGCACTGACTTCCTGTCTTATCCCTTCATTACCTCCCCCACTCACTGACACTGCTCAGCAATGCATTGCCCACCTCCCCCAGCACTGACTTCCTGTCTTATCCCTACATTACCTCCTAACTCACTGACACTGCTCAGCAATGAATTACCCACCTCCCCTAGCACTGACTTTCTGTCTTATCCCTACATTACCTCCCCACTCAGTGACACTGATCAGTAATGCATTACCCACCTCCCCTAGCACTGACTTCTTGTCTTATCCCTACATTACCTCCCCACTCACTGACACTGCTCAGTAATACATTACCCACCTCCCCTAGCACTGACTTACTGTCTTATCCCTACATTACCTCCCCACTCACTGACACTGATCAGTAATGCATTACCCACCTCCCCTAGCACTGACCTCCTGTCTTATCCCTACATTACCTCCCCACTCACTGACACTGCTCAGCAATGCATTACCCACCTCCCCTAGCACTGACTTCCTGTCTTATAGCTACATTACATCCCCACTTACTGACACTGATCAGCAATGCATTACTCACCTCCCCTAGCACTGACTTCCTGTCTTATCCCTACATTACCTCCACCACTCACTGACACTGTTCAGTAATACATTGCCCACCTCCCCAGCACTGACTCCCTGTCTTATTCCTACATTACCTCCTAACTCACTGACACTGCTCAGCAATGCATTACCCACCTCCCCTAGCACTGACTTCCTGTCTTATCCCTACCTTACCTCCTAACTCACTGACACTGCTCAGCAATGAATTACCCACCTCCCCTAGCACTGACTTTCTGTCTTATCCCTACATTACCTTCCCACTCACTGACACTGATCAGTAATGCATTACCAACCTCCCCTAGCACTGACTTCTTGTCTTATCACTACATTACCTCCCCACTCACTGACACTGATCAGTAATGCATTACCCACCTCCCCTAGCACTGACCTCCTGTCTTATCCCTACATTACCTCCCCACTCACTGACACTGCTCAGTAATGCATTACCCACCTCTCCTAGCACTGACTTCCTATCTTATCCCTACAGTACCTCCCCACTCACTGACACTGCTCAGCAATGCATTACCCACCTCCCCCTAGCACTGACTTCCTGTCTTATCCATACATCACCTCCCCACTCACTGACACTGCTCAGCAATGCATTACCACCTCCCCTAGCACTGACTTCCTGTCTTATAGCTACATTACCTCCCCCATTCACTGACACTGCTCAGCAATGCATTACCCACCTCCCCTAGCACTAACTTCCTGTTTTATCCCTACATCACCTCCCCACTTACTGACACTGCTCAGCAATACATTACTCACCTCCCCTACCACTGACTTCCTGTCTTATCCCTACATTACCTCCACCGCTCACTGACACTGTTCAGTAATACATTGCCCACCTCCCCTAGCACTGACTCCCTGTTTTATTCCTACATTACCTCCCCACTCACTGACACTGCTCGGTAATGCATTACCTACCTCCCCTAGCACTGACTTCCTGTCTTATCCCTACATTACCTCCCCCACTCACTGACACTGCTCAGTAATGCATTACCCACCTCCCCTAGCACTGACTTCCTGTCTTATCCCTTCATTACCTCCCCCACTCACTGACACTGCTCAGCAATGCATTGCCCACCCCCCCCCAGCACTGACTTCCTGTCTTATCCCTACATTACCTCCTAACTCACTGACACTGCTCAGCAATGAATTACCCACCTCCCCTAGCACTGACTTTCTGTCTTATCCCTACATTACCTCCCCACTCAGTGACACTGATCAGTAATGCATTACCCACCTCCCCTAGCACTGACTTCTTGTCTTATCCCTACATTACCTCCCCACTCACTGACACTGCTCAGTAATACATTACCCACCTCCCCTAGCACTGACTTACTGTCTTATCCCTACATTATCTCCCCACTCACTGACACTGCTCAGCAATGCATTACACACCTTCCCCTAGCACTGACTTCCTGTCTTATCCCTACATTACCTCCCCACTCACTGACACTGCTCAGCAATGCATTACCCACCTCCCCTAGTACTGATTACATGTCTTATCCCTACATTACCTCCCCACTCACTGACACTGCTCAGAAATGCATTACCCACCTCCCCTAGCACTGACTTCCTGTCTTATCCCTACATTACCTCCTCACTCACTGACACTGCTCAGCAATGCATTACCCACCTCCCCTAGTACTGACTACATGTCTTATCCCTACATTACCTCCCCACTCACTGACACTGCTCAGAAATGCATTACCCACCTCCCCTAGCACTGACTTCCTGTCTTATCCCTACATTACCTCCCCACTCACTGACACTACTCAGTAATGTATTACCCACCTCCCCTAGCACTGACTTCCTGTCATATCCCTACATTACCTCCCCATTCACTGACACTGCTCAGTAATACATTACCCACCTCCCTAGCACTGACTTCCTGTCTTATCCCTACATTACCTTCCCACTCACTGACACTGCTCAGTAATACATTACCCACCTCCCCTTGCACTGACTTCCTGTCTTATCTCTACATTACCTACCCATTCACTGACACTGCTCAGTAATGTATTACCCACCTCCCTAGCACTGACTTCCTGTCTTATCCCTACATTACCTCCCCACTCACTGACACTGCTCAGTAATACATTACCCACCTCCCCTAGTACTGATTTCCTGTCTTATCCCTACATTACCTCCCCATTCACTGACACTGCTCAGTAATGTATTACCCACCTCCCTAGCACTGACTTCCTTCTTATCCCTACATTACCTCCCCACTCACTGACACTACTCAGTAATGTATTACCCACCTCCCCTAGCACTGACTTCCTGTCATATCCCTACATTACCTCCCCATTCAATGACACTGCTCAGTAATACATTACCCACCTCCCTAGCACTGACTTCCTGTCTTATCCCTACATTACCTCCCCACTCACTGACACTGCTCAGTAATATATTACCCACCTCCCTTAGCACTGACTTCCTGTCTTATCTCTACATTACCTCCCCATTTACTGACACTGCTCAGTAATGTATTACCCACCTCCCCTAGCACTGACTTCTTGTCTTATCCCTACATTACCTCCCCCACTCACTGACACTGCTCAGCAATGCATTACCCACCTCCCCTAGCACTGACTTCCTGTCTTATCCCTACATTACCTCCTAACTCACTGACACTGCTCAGTAATACATTACCCACCTCCCCTAGCACTGACTTCCTGTCTTATCTCTACATTACCTCCCCATTCACTGACACTGCTCAGTAATGTATTACCCACCTCCCCTACCACTGACTTCCTGTCTTATCCCTACATTACCTCCTCCACTCACTGACACTGCTCAGCAATGCATTACCCTCCTCCCCTAGCATTGACTTCCTGTCTTATACCTACATTACCTCCCCACTCACTGACACTGCTCAGCAATGCATTACCCTCCTCCCCTATCACTGACTTCCTGTCTTATCCCTGCATTACCTCCTCCACTCACTGACACTGCTCAGCAATGCATTACCCTCCTCCCCTAGCACTGACTTCCTGTCTTATACCTACATTACGTCACCACTCACTGACACTGCTCAGCAATGCATTACTCTCCTCCCCTATCACTGACTTCCTGTCTTATCCCTACATTACCTCCCCACTCACTGACACTGCTCAGTAATACATTACCCACCTCCCCTAGTACTGACTTCCTGTGTTATCTCTACATTACCTCACCACTCACTGACACTGCTCAGCAATGCATTACCCTCCTCCCCTATCACTGACTTCCTGTCTTATCCCTACATTACCTCCCCACTCACTGACACTGCTCAGTAATACATTACCCACCTCCCCTAGCACTGACTTCCTGTCTTATACCTACATTACCCCCCACTCACTGACACTGCTCAGTAATGCATTACCTACCTCCCCTAGCACTGACTTCCTGTCATATCCCTACATTACCTCCCCACTCACTGACACTGCTCAGCAATGTATTACCCACCTCTCCTATCACTGACTTCCTGTCTTATCCCTACATCACCTCCCCCACTCACTGACACCACTCAGTAATGTATTACCCACCTCACCTAGCACTGACTTCCTGTCTTATCCCTACATTACCTCCTAACTCACTGACACTACTCAGTAATGTATTACCCACCTCCCTAGCACTGACTTCCTTCTTATCCCTACATTACCTCCCCACTCACTGACACTACTCAGTAATGTATTACCCACCTCCCCTAGCACTGACTTCCTGTCATATCCCTACATTACCTCCCCATTCAATGACACTGCTCAGTAATACATTACCCACCTCCCTAGCACTGACTTCCTGTCTTATCCCTACATTACCTCCCCACTCACTGACACTGCTCAGTAATATATTACCCACCTCCCTTAGCACTGACTTCCTGTCTTATCTCTACATTACCTCCCCATTTACTGACACTGCTCAGTAATGTATTACCCACCTCCCCTAGCACTGACTTCTTGTCTTATCCCTACATTACCTCCCCCACTCACTGACACTGCTCAGCAATGCATTACCCACCTCCCCTAGCACTGACTTCCTGTCTTATCCCTACATTACCTCCTAACTCACTGACACTGCTCAGTAATACATTACCCACCTCCCCTAGCACTGACTTCCTGTCTTAACTCTACATTACCTCCCCATTCACTGACACTGCTCAGTAATGTATTACCCACCTCCCCTACCACTGACTTCCTGTCTTATCCCTACATTACCTCCTCCACTCACTGACACTGCTCAGCAATGCATTACCCTCCTCCCCTAGCATTGACTTCCTGTCTTATACCTACATTACCTCCCCACTCACTGACACTGCTCAGCAATGCATTACCCTCCTCCCCTATCACTGACTTCCTGTCTTATCCCTACATTACCTCCTCCACTCACTGACACTGCTCAGCAATGCATTACCCTCCTCCCCTAGCACTGACTTCCTGTCTTATACCTACATTACGTCACCACTCACTGACACTGCTCAGCAATGCATTACTCTCCTCCCCTATCACTGACTTCCTGTCTTATCCCTACATTACCTCCCCACTCACTGACACTGCTCAGTAATACATTACCCACCTCCCCTAGTACTGACTTCCTGTGTTATCTCTACATTACCTCACCACTCACTGACACTGCTCAGCAATGCATTACCCTCCTCCCCTATCACTGACTTCCTGTCTTATCCCTACATTACCTCCCCACTCACTGACACTGCTCAGTAATACATTACCCACCTCCCCTAGCACTGACTTCCTGTCTTATACCTACATTACCCCCCACTCACTGACACTGCTCAGTAATGCATTACCTACCTCCCCTAGCACTGACTTCCTGTCATATCCCTACATTACCTCCCCACTCACTGACACTGCTCAGCAATGTATTACCCACCTCTCCTATCACTGACTTCCTGTCTTATCCCTACATCACCTCCCCCACTCACTGACACCGCTCAGTAATGTATTACCCACCTCACCTAGCACTGACTTCCTGTCTTATCCCTACATTACCTCCTAACTCACTGACACTACTCAGTAATGTATTACCCACCTCCCCTAGTACTGACTTCCTGTATTATCCCTAGATTACCTCCTCACTCACTGACACTGCTCAGTAATGCATTACCCACCTCTACTAGCACTGACTTCCTGTCTTATCTCTACATCACCTCCCCACTCACTGACACTGCTCAGTAATACATTGCCCACCTCCCCTAGTACTGACTTCCTGTCTTATCCCTACATTACCTCCCCACTCACTGACACTGCTCAGCAATGCATTACCCACCTCCCCTAGCACTGACTTCCTGTATTATCCCTAGATTACCTCCTCACTCACTGACACTGCTCAGTAATACATTACCCACCTCTACTAGCACTGACTTCCTGTCTTATCTCTACATTACCTCCCCACTCACTGACACTGCTCAGTAATACATTGCCCATCTGTCCTTGAAGTCAAAGGTACCTGGGAACCTTGCTTGCACAAAGGGTAGGGTTGCCACCCAGCCGGTATTTTACCGGCAGGCCGGTAAAAAATTGGCTTCTGTCCAATGTTAAGTCTATGGAGGGAATGCCATGGCCGGTATTTTTTTTAAGAAAAAGTGGCAACCCTAACAAAGGGTAAATTTTACATTTGTTGCCCAATCTTCTTCCACATTATCACTTCAAAGGGACAGACAGCTGCTTCCCCACCCCCACCCCAAACCTGGAAAGACCCGCAGCCTCTCAGCAAGGATCCCACTTCAAAGGAGAGCCCTGGGGAGAGAGTATCACCGGCCTGGACATGCAGCTTCAGAGCATGGAACCCAGAGGCAGGGTAGAGGTGATTTTGTATATATATATATATATATGGAATTGAAAGGATAGAGGCAGCACCAGTGGGTCTTATCACAAAATTTCTTTAGGTAATACTGGAGAATACAGGGTCAACGTTTCGGTCCTGCAACAGGACCTTTATCAAGATATATGTATATGTGTGCGTATGTATACATGTCAGTATCTGAGTGTGTGTATATATGTATATGGGTGTATGTATACATGTCTGTATATGTGTGTATATATATGTATGTGTATATGTAGGTGTGTGTATATATGTAGATGTGAGTATATATGTACACGTGTGTGTGTGTGTATGTGTGTGTATGTATATAGGTGTGAGTATGTATGTATGTATATATGTAGGTGTGTGTATGTAGGTGTATGTGTATGTATATAGGTGTGAGTATATATGTATGTGTATATGTAGGTGTGTGTGTGTGTGTATATATATGTATGTGTATATGTAGGTGTGTGTGTGTATATATATGTAGATGTGAGTATATATGTACACGTGTGTGTGTGTGTATGTATATATGTAGGTGTGTGTGTATGTAGGTGTATGTGTATGTATATATGTTGATGTGTGTATATATATATGTAGGTGTGTGTATGTAGGTGTATGTGTATGTATATAGGTGTGAGTATATATGTACGTGTGTGCGTGTCTGTGAGACAATTAATTAATTCCGTGTCACTCACCCGGCAGTGTGACCTCTGACCTCACCAGCAGGACAAACCCAAACAGCAGCAGGATCATCATCTTCAGAGACCAGACCCAGAATCAGAGAGAAATGGACAGGAACCCGAAGAGCTGGATAAGAACCCCAAAAACCAGACGTGAGAACCCCCGGACAGGACTGACAGACAGACAGTACAGGGGCTGTGAGACAGACTGCTGAGCCTTACAGTGTGCTCTCCTGTGTGTGTCACTAATCGTCTGGGAGAAGACACACAACCTTCTCCTGTCTATACCTGTCCTCCCCCCGCCTGGGGCTGTCTCTTCTGTCTTCCACAGCTGTCTCTCCTCTCCCCACCTGCAGCTGTCTTTTCTCTCCGACTAAGAGGTCTCTCCTGTGTATCTGGGAGGAAGATGTCTCTCCTGTGTATCTGGGAGGAAGATGTCTCCTGTGTATCTGGGGAGGAAGATGTCTCTCCTGTGTATCTGGGAGGAAGATGTCTCTCCTGTGTATCTGGGAGGAAGATGTCTCCTGTGTATCTGGGGAGGAAGATGTCTCCTGTGTATCTGGGAGGAAGATGTCTCCTGTGTATCTGGGAGGAAGATGTCTCCTGTGTATCTGGGAGGAAGATGTCTCTCCTGTGTATCTGGGAGGAAGATGTCTCCTGTGTATCTGGGAGGAAGATGTCTCTCCTGTGTATCTGGGAGGAAGATGTCTCCTGTGTATCTGGGAGGAAGATGTCTCCTGTATATCTGGGAGGAAGATGTATCTCCTGTGTATCTGGGAGGAAGATGTCTCTCCTGTGTATCTGGGGAGGAAGATGTCTCCTGTGTATCTGGGAGGAAGATGTCTCCTGTGTATCTGGGAGGAAGATATATCTCCTGTGTATCTGGGGAGGAAGATGTCTCCTGTGTATCTGGGGAGGAAGATGTCTCCTGTGTATCTGGGAGGAAGATGTCTCCTGTGTATCTGGGGAGGAAGATGTCTCCTGTGTATCTGGGAGGAAGATGTCTCTCCTGTGTATCTGGGAGGAAGATGTCTCCTGTGTATCTGGGAGGAAGATGTCTCCTGTGTATCTGGGGAGGAAGATGTCTCTCCTGTGTATCTGGGGAGGAAGATGTCTCTCCTGTGTATCTGGGGAGGAAGATGTCTCTCCTGTGTATTTGGGGAGGAAGATGTCTCCTGTGTATCTGGGGAGGAAGATGTCTCTCCTGTGTATCTGGGGAGGAAGATGTCTCTCCTGTGTATCTGGGGAGGAAGATGTCTCTCCTGTGTATCTGGGGAGGAAGATGTCTCCTGTGTATCTGGGAGGAAGATGTCTCTCCTGTGTATCTGGGGAGGAAGATGTCTCCTGTGTATCTGGGAGGAAGATGTCTCCTGTGTATCTGGGGAGGAAGATGTCTCCTGTGTATCTGGGGAGGAAGATGTCTCTCCTGTGTATCTGGGGAGGAAGATGTCTCCTGTGTATCTGGGGAGGAAGATGTCTCCTGTGTATCTGGGGAGGAAGATGTCTCTCCTGTGTATCTGGGGAGGAAGATGTCTCTCCTGTGTATCTGGGGAGGAAGATGTCTCTCCTGTGTATCTGGGAGGAAGATGTCTCTCCTGTGTATCTGGGGAGGAAGATGTCTCTCCTGTGTATCTGGGGAGGAAGATGTCCCTCCTGTGTATCTGGGAGGAAGATGTCTCCTGTGTATCTGGGGAGGAAGATGTCTCCTGTGTATCTGGGAGGAAGATGTCTCTCCTGTGTATCTGGGGAGGAAGATGTCTCTCCTGTGTATCTGGGAGGAAGATGTCTCCTGTGTATCTGGGGAGGAAGATGTCTCTCCTGTGTATCTGGGAGGAAGATGTCTCCTGTGTATCTGGGGAGGAAGATGTCTCCTGTGTATCTGGGGAGGAAGATGTCTCCTGTGTATCTGGGAGGAAGATGTCTCTCCTGTGTATCTGGGGAGGAAGATGTATCTCCTGTGTATCTGGGAGGAAGATGTCTCCTGTGTATCTGGGAGGAAGATGTCTCTCCTGTGTATCTGGGAGGAAGATGTCTCCTGTGTATCTGGGAGGAACATGTCTCCTGTGTATCTGGGAGGAAGATGTCTCCTGTGTATCTGGGAGGAAGATGTATCTCCTGTGTATCTGGGAGGAAGATGTCTCCTGTGTATCTGGGGAGGAAGATGTCTCCTGTGTATCTGGGAGGAAGATGTCTCTCCTGTGTATCTGGGGAGGAAGATGTCTCCTGTGTATCTGGGAGGAAGATGTCTCTCCTGTGTATCTGGGAGGAAGATGTCTATCCTGTGTATCTGGGAGGAAGATGTCTCCTGTGTATCTGGGGAGGAAGATGTCTCCTGTGTATCTGGGGAGGAAGATGTCTCCTGTGTATCTGGGGAGGAAGATGTCTCTCCTGTGTATCTGGGAGGAAGATGTCTCCTGTGTATCTGGGAGGAAGATGTCTCCTGTGTATCTGGGAGGAAGATGTCTCTCCTGTGTATCTGGGAGGAAGATGTCTCCTGTGTATCTGGGGAGGAAGATGTCTCCTGTGCATCTGGGGAGGAAGATGTCTCCTGTGTATCTGGGGAGGAAGATGTCTCTCCTGTGTATCTGGGGAGGAAGATGTCTCTCCTGTGTATCTGGGAGGAAGATGTCTCTCCTGTGTATCTGGGGAGGAAGATGTCTCTCCTGTGTATCTGGGGAGGAAGATGTCTCCTGTGTATCTGGGGAGGAAGATGTCTCTCCTGTGTATCTGGGGAGGAAGATGTCTCCTGTGTATCTGGGAGGAAGATGTATCTCCTGTGTATCTGGGAGGAAGATGTCTCCTGTGTATCTGGGGAGGAAGATGTCTCCTGTGTATCTGGGGAGGAAGATGTCTCTCCTGTGTATCTGGGAGGAAGGTGTCTCTCCTGTGTATCTGGGAGGAAGATGTCTCCTGTGTATCTGGGGAGGAAGATGTCTCCTGTGTATCTGGGGAGGAAGATGTCTCCTGTGTATCTGGGGAGGAAGATGTCTCCTGTGTATCTGGGGAGGAAGATGTCTCCTGTGTATCTGGGGGAGGAAGATGTCTCCTGTGTATCTGGGGAGGAAGATGTCTCTCCTGTGTATCTGGGGAGGAAGATGTCTCCTGTGTATCTGGGGAGGAAGATGTCTCCTGTGTATCTGGGGAGGAAGATGTCTCCTGTGTATCTGGGGAGGAAGATGTCTCTCCTGTGTATCTGGGAAGGAAGATGTATCTCCTGTGTATCTGGGGAGGAAGATGTCTCTCCTGTGTATCTGGGAGGAAGATGTCTCTCCTGTGTATCTGGGGAGGAAGATGTCTCTCCTGTGTATCTGGGGAGGAAGATGTCTCCTGTGTATCTGGGGAGGAAGATGTCTCCTGTGTATCTGGGGAGGAAGATGTCTCCTGTGTATCTGGGAGGAAGATGTCTCTCCTGTGTATCTGGGGAGGAAGATGTATCTCCTGTGTATCTGGGAGGAAGATGTCTCCTGTGTATCTGGGGAGGAAGATGTCTCCTGTGTATCTGGGGAGGAAGATGTCTCCTGTGTATCTGGGGAGGAAGATGTCTCCTGTGTATCTGGGAGGAAGATGTCTCTCCTGTGTATCTGGGGAGGAAGATGTCTCCTGTGTATCTGGGGAGGAAGATGTCTCTCCTGTGTATCTGGGAGGAAGATGTCTCTCCTGTGTATCTGGGAGGAAGATGTCTCCTGTGTATCTGGGGAGGAAGATGTCTCCTGTGTATCTGGGAGGAAGATGTCTCCTGTGTATCTGGGAGGAAGATGTCTCCTGTGTATCTGGGAGGAAGATGTCTCTCCTGTGTATCTGGGAGGAAGATGTATCTCCTGTGTATCTGGGAGGAAGATGTCTCTCCTGTGTATCTGGGGAGGAAGATGTATCTCCTGTGTATCTGGGAGGAAGATGTCTCCTGTGTATCTGGGAGGAAGATGTCTCCTGTGTATCTGGGAGGAAGATGTCTCCTGTGTATCTGGGAGGAAGATGTCTCTCCTGTGTATCTGGGAGGAAGATGTATCTCCTGTGTATCTGGGAGGAAGATGTCTCTCCTGTGTATCTGGGGAGGAAGATGTCTCCTGTGTATCTGGGGAGGAAGATGTCTCTCCTGTGTATCTGGGGAGGAAGATGTCTCTCCTGTGTATCTGGGGAGGAAGATGTCTCTCCTGTGTATCTGGGAGGAAGATGTCTCTCCTGTGTATCTGGGGAGGAAGATGTCTCTCCTGTGTATCTGGGGAGGAAGATGTCTCCTGTGTATCTGGGGAGGAAGATGTCTCTCCTGTGTATCTGGGGAGGAAGATGTCTCTCCTGTGTATCTGGGGAGGAAGATGTCTCTCCTGTGTATCTGGGAGGAAGATGTCTCTCCTGTGTATCTGGGGAGGAAGATGTCTCTCCTGTGTATCTGGGGAGGAAGATGTCTCCTGTGTATCTGGGAGGAAGATGTCTCTCCTGTGTATCTGGGGAGGAAGATGTCTCTCCTGTGTATCTGGGAGGAAGATGTCTCCTGTGTATCTGGGGAGGAAGAGGTATCTCCTGTGTATCTGGGGAGGAAGATGTCTCCTGTGTATCTGGGGAGGAAGATGTCTCCTGTGTATCTGGGGAGGAAGACGTCTCCTGTGTATCTGGGGAGGAAGATGTCTCCTGTGTATCTGGGGAGGAAGATGTCTCTCCTGTGTATCTGGGAGGAAGATGTCTCCTGTGTGTCTGGGGAGGAAGATGTCTCTCCTGTGTATCTGGGAGGAAGATGTCTCTCCTGTGTATCTGGGAGGAAGATGTCTCCTGTGTATCTGGGAGGAAGATGTCTCCTGTGTATCTGGGAGGAAGATGTCTCTCCTGTGTATCTGGGGAGGAAGATGTCTCCTGTGTATCTGGGGAGGAAGATGTCTCCTGTGTATCTGGGGAGGAAGATGTCTCTCCTGTGTATCTGGGAGGAAGATGTCTCCTGTGTATCTGGGGAGGAAGATGTCTCCTGTGTATCTGGGAGCAAGATGTCTCTCCTGTGTATCTGGGGAGGAAGATGTCTCCTGTGTATCTGGGGAGGAAGATGTCTCTCCTGTGTATCTGGGGAGGAAGATGTCTCCTGTGTATCTGGGGAGGAAGATGTCTCTCCTGTGTATCTGGGAGGAAGATGTCTCTCCTGTGTATCTGGGGAGGAAGATGTCTCCTGTGTATCTGGGGAGGAAGATGTCTCTCCTGTGTATCTGGGAGGAAGATGTCTCTCCTGTGTATCTGGGGAGGAAGATGTCTCCTGTGTGTCTGGGGAGGAAGATGTCTCCTGTGTATCTGGGAGGAAGATGTCTCCTGTGTATCTGGGGAGGAAGATGTCTCCTGTGTATCTGGGAGGAAGATGTCTCTCCTGTGTATCTGGGGAGGAAGATGTCTCTCCTGTGTATCTGGGAGGAAGATGTCTCTCCTGTGTATCTGGGGAGGAAGATGTATCTCCTGTGTATCTGGGGAGGAAGATGTCTCTCCTGTGTATCTGGGAGGAAGATGTCTCTCCTGTGTATCTGGGAGGAAGATGTCTCCTGTGTATCTGGGAGGAAGATGTCTCCTGTGTATCTGGGGAGGAAGATGTCTCTCCTGTGTATCTGGGGAGGAAGATGTCTCCTGTGTATCTGGGAGGAAGATATCTCCTGTGTATCTGGGAGGAAGATGTCTCCTGTGTATCTGGGAGGAAGATGTCTCCTGTGTATCTGGGGAGGAAGATGTCTCCTGTGTATCTGGGAGGAAGATGTCTCCTGTGTATCTGGGGAGGAAGATGTCTCTCCTGTGTATCTGGGAGGAAGATGTCTCCTGTGTATCTGGGGAGGAAGATGTCTCCTGTGTATCTGGGAGGAAGATGTCTCTCCTGTGTATCTGGGGAGGAAGATGTCTCTCCTGTGTATCTGGGGAGGAAGATGTCTCCTGTGTATCTGGGAGGAAGATGTCTCCTGTGTATCTGGGAGGAAGATGTCTCCTGTGTATCTGGGAGGAAGATGTCTCCTGTGTATCTGGGGAGGAAGATGTCTCCTGTGTATCTGGGAGAAAGATGTCTCCTGTGTATCTGGGAGGAAGATGTCTCCTGTGTATCTGGGGGAGGAAGATGTCTCTCCTGTGTATCTGGGAGGAAGATGTCTCTCCTGTGTATCTGGGGAGGAAGATGTCTCCTGTGTATCTGGGAGCAAGATGTCTCTCCTGTGTATCTGGGGAGGAAGATGTCTCCTGTGTATCTGGGGAGGAAGATGTCTCTCCTGTGTATCTGGGAGGAAGATGTCTCTCCTGTGTATCTGGGGAGGAAGATGTCTCCTGTGTATCTGGGGAGGAAGATGTCTCTCCTGTGTATCTGGGGAGGAAGATGTCTCTCCTGTGTATCTGGGAGGAAGATGTCTCTCCTGTGTATCTGGGGAGGAAGATGTCTCTCCTGTGTATCTGGGAGGAAGATGTCTCTCCTGTGTATCTGGGAGGAAGATGTCTCCTGTGTATCTGGGAGGAAGATGTCTCCTGTGTATCTGGGGAGGAAGATGTCTCTCCTGTGTATCTGGGGAGGAAGATGTCTCCTGTGTATCTGGGGAGGAAGATGTCTCCTGTGTATCTGGGAGGAAGATATCTCTCCTGTGTATCTGGGGGAGGAAGATGTCTCCTGTGTATCTGGGGAGGAAGATGTCTCCTGTGTATCTGGGGAGGAAGATGTATCTCCTGTGTATCTGGGAGGAAGATGTCTCTCCTGTGTATCTGGGAGGAAGATGTCTCTCCTGTGTATCTGGGGAGGAAGATGTCTCTCCTGTGTATCTGGGAGCAAGATGTCTCCTGTGTATCTGGGGAGGAAGATGTCTCCTGTGTATCTGGGGAGGAAGATGTATCTCCTGTGTATCTGGGAGGAAGATGTCTCCTGTGTATCTGGGGAGGAAGATGTATCTCCTGTGTATCTGGGGAGGAAGATGTCTCCTGTGTATCTGGGAGGAAGATGTCTCCTGTGTATCTGGGGAGGAAGATGTATCTCCTGTGTATCTGGGGAGGAAGATGTCTCCTGTGTATCTGGGGAGGAAGATGTCTCTCCTGTGTATCTGGGAGGAAGATGTCTCTCCTGTGTATCTGGGGAGGAAGATGACTCCTGTGTATCTGGGGAGGAAGATGTCTCCTGTGTATCTGGGAGGAAGATGTCTCTCCTGTGTATCTGGGAGGAAGATGTCTCCTGTGTATCTGGGAGGAAGATGTCTCCTGTGTATCTGGGAGGAAGATGTCTCCTGTGTATCTGGGGAGGAAGATGTCTCTCCTGTGTATCTGGGAGGAAGATGTCTCCTGTGTATCTGGGGAGGAAGATGTCTCCTGTGTATCTGGGAGGAAGATGTCTCTCCTGTGTATCTGGGGAGGAAGATGTCTCCTGTGTATCTGGGGAGGAAGATGTCTCCTGTGTATCTGGGGAGGAAGATGTCTCTCCTGTGTATCTGGGAGGAAGATGTCTCTCCTGTGTATCTGGGGAGGAAGATGTCTCCTGTGTATCTGGGGAGGAAGATGTATCTCCTGTGTATCTGGGAGGAAGATGTCTCCTGTGTATCTGGGGAGGAAGATGTATCTCCTGTGTATCTGGGGAGGAAGATGTCTCCTGTGTATCTGGGAGGAAGATGTCTCCTGTGTATCTGGGGAGGAAGATGTATCTCCTGTGTATCTGGGGAGGAAGATGTCTCCTGTGTATCTGGGGAGGAAGATGTCTCTCCTGTGTATCTGGGAGGAAGATGTCTCTCCTGTGTATCTGGGGAGGAAGATGACTCCTGTGTATCTGGGGAGGAAGATGTCTCCTGTGTATCTGGGAGGAAGATGTCTCTCCTGTGTATCTGGGAGGAAGATGTCTCCTGTGTATCTGGGAGGAAGATGTCTCCTGTGTATCTGGGAGGAAGATGTCTCCTGTGTATCTGGGGAGGAAGATGTCTCTCCTGTGTATCTGGGAGGAAGATGTCTCCTGTGTATCTGGGGAGGAAGATGTCTCCTGTGTATCTGGGAGGAAGATGTCTCTCCTGTGTATCTGGGAGGAAGATGTCTCTCCTGTGTATCTGGGAGGAAGATGTCTCCTGTGTATCTGGGGAGGAAGATGTCTCCTGTGTATCTGGGAGGAAGATGTCTCCTGTGTATCTGGGGAGGAAGATGTCTCTCCTGTGTATCTGGGGAGGAAGATGTCTCCTGTGTATCTGGGGAGGAAGATGTCTCTCCTGTGTATCTGGGGAGGAAGATGTCTCTCCTGTGTATCTGGGAGGAAGATGTCTCCTGTGTATCTGGGGAGGAAGATGTCTCCTGTGTATCTGGGGAGGAAGATGTCTCTCCTGTGTATCTGGGAGGAAGATGTCTCCTGTGTATCTGGGGAGGAAGATGTCTCCTGTGTATCTGGGGAGGAAGATGTCTCTCCTGTGTATCTGGGGAGGAAGATGTCTCTCCTGTGTATCTGGGGAGGAAGATGTCTCCTGTGTATCTGGGGAGGAAGATGTCTCCTGTGTATCTGGGAGGAAGATGTCTCTCCTGTGTATCTGGGAGGAAGATGTCTCCTGTGTATCTGGGGAGGAAGATGTCTCCTGTGTATCTGGGAGGAAGATGTCTCTCCTGTGTATCTGGGAGGAAGATGTCTCTCCTGTGTATCTGGGAGGAAGATGTCTCCTGTGTATCTGGGAGGAAGATATCTCCTGTGTATCTGGGGAGGAAGATGCCTCCTGTGTATCTGGGAGGAAGATGTCTCCTGTGTATCTGGGAGGAAGATGTCTCCTGTGTATCTGGGAGGAAGATGTCTCCTGTGTATCTGGGAGGAAGATATCTCCTGTGTATCTGGGAGGAAGATGTCTCTCCTGTGTATCTGGGGAGGAAGATGTCTCTCCTGTGTATCTGGGGAGGAAGATGTCTCTCCTGTGTATCTGGGAGGAAGATGTCTCCTGTGTATCTGGGGAGGAAGATGTCTCCTGTGTATCTGGGAGGAAGATGTCTCTCCTGTGTATCTGGGAGGAAGATGTCTCTCCTGTGTATCTGGGAGGAAGATGTCTCCTGTGTATCTGGGAGGAAGATATCTCCTGTGTATCTGGGGAGGAAGATGCCTCCTGTGTATCTGGGAGGAAGATGTCTCCTGTGTATCTGGGAGGAAGATGTCTCCTGTGTATCTGGGAGGAAGATGCCTCCTGTGTATCTGGGAGGAAGATGTCTCCTGTGTATCTGGGAGGAAGATGTCTCCTGTGTATCTGGGAGGAAGATGTCTCCTGTGTATCTGGGAGGAAGATGTCTCTCCTGTGTATCTGGGAGGAAGATGTCTCTCCTGTGTATCTGGGGAGGAAGATGTCTCCTGTGTATCTGGGAGGAAGATGTCTCTCCTGTGTATCTGGGAGGAAGATGTCTCTCCTGTGAATATGGGAGGAAGATGTCTCCTGTGTATCTTGGAGGAAGATGTCTCTCCTGTGTATCTGGGGAGGAAGATGTCTCCTGTGTATCTGGGAGGAAGATGTCTCTCCTGTGTATCTGGGGAGGAAGATGTCTCCTGTGTATCTGGGGAGGAAGATGTCTCCTGTGTATCTGGGAGGAAGATGTCTCCTGTGTATCTGGGGAGGAAGATGTCTCCTGTGTATCTGGGAGGAAGATGTCTCTCCTGTGTATCTGGGAGGAAGAGGTCTCCTGTGTATCTGGGAGGAAGATGTCTCCTGTGTGTCTGGGGAGGAAGATGTCTCTCCTGTGTATCTGGGAGGAAGATGTCTCTCCTGTGTATCTGGGAGGAAGATGTCTCTCCTGTGTATCTGGGAGGAAGATGTCTCCTGTGTATCTGGGAGGAAGATGTCTCCTGTGTATCTGGGAGGAAGATGTCTCTCCTGTGTATCTGGGAGGAAGAGGTCTCCTGTGTATCTGGGAGGAAGATGTCTCCTGTGTATCTGGGAGGAAGATGTCTCCTGTGTATCTGGGGAGGAAGATGTCTCCTGTGTATCTGGGAGGAAGATGTCTCCTGTGTATCTGGGGAGGAAGATGTCTCCTGTGTATCTGGGGAGGAAGATGTCTCTCCTGTGTATCTGGGAGGAAGATGTCTCTCCTGTGTATCTGGGGGAGGAAGATGTCTCCTGTGTATCTGGGAGGAAGATGTCTCCTGTGTATCTGGGGAGGAAGATGTCTCCTGTGTATCTGGGAGGAAGATGTCTCCTGTGTATCTGGGAGGAAGATGTCTCCTGTGTATCTGGGAGGAAGATGTCTCTCCTGTGTATCTGGGGAGGAAGATGTCTCCTGTGTATCTGGGGAGGAAGATGTCTCTCCTGTGTATCTGGGAGGAAGATGTCTCCTGTGTATCTGGGGAGGAAGATTTCTCCTGTGTATCTGGGAGGAAGATGTCTCTCCTGTGTATCTGGGAGGAAGATGTTTCCTGTGTATCTGGGGAGGAAGATGTCTCTCCTGTGTATCTGGGAGGAAGATGTCTCTCCTGTGTATCTGGGAGGAAGATGTCTCTCCTGTGTATCTGGGGAGGAAGATGTCTCCTGTGTATCTGGGAGGAAGATGTCTCCTGTGTATCTGGGGAGGAAGATGTCTCTCCTGTGTATCTGGGGAGGAAGATGTCTCCTGTGTATCTGGGGAGGAAGATGTCTCCTGTGTATCTGGGGAGGAAGATGTCTCTCCTGTGTATCTGGGAGGAAGATGTCTCCTGTGTATCTGGGAGGAAGATGTCTCCTGTGTATCTGGGGAGGAAGATGTCTCCTGTGTATCTGGGAGGAAGATGTCTCTCCTGTGTATCTGGGGAGGAAGATGTCTCCTGTGTATCTGGGAGGAAGATGTCTCCTGTGTATCTGGGGAGGAAGATGTCTCCTGTGTATCTGGGAGGAAGATGTCTCTCCTGTGTATCTGGGAGGAAGATGTCTCCTGTGTATCTGGGGAGGAAGATGTCTCTCCTGTGTATCTGGGAGGAAGATGTCTCTCCTGTGTATCTGGGAGGAAGATGTCTCTCCTGTGTATCTGGGAGGAAGATGTCTCTCCTGTGTATCTGGGAGGAAGATGTCTCCTGTGTATCTGGGGAGGAAGATGTCTCTCCTGTGTATCTGGGGAGGAAGATGTCTCTCCTGTGTATCTGGGGAGGAAGATGCCTCTCATGTGTATCTGGGAGGAAGATGTCTCTCCTGTGTATCTGGGAGGAAGATGTCTCCTGTGTATCTGGGAGGAAGATGTCTCCTGTGTATCTGGGAGGAAGATGTCTCCTGTGTATCTGGGTAGGAAGATGTCTCCTGTGTATCTGGGGAGGAAGATGTCTCCTGTGTATCTGGGGAGGAAGATGTCTCTCCTGTGTATCTGGGGAGGAAGATGTCTCTCCTGTGTATCTGGGAGGAAGATGTCTCCTGTGTATCTGGGGAGGAAGATGTCTCCTGTGTATCTGGGAGGAAGATGTCTCTCCTGTGTATCTGGGAGGAAGATGTCTCCTGTGTATCTGGGGAGGAAGATGTCTCCTGTGTATCTGGGAGGAAGATGTCTCCTGTGTATCTGGGAGGAAGATGTCTCTCCTGTGTATCTGGGGAGGAAGATGTATCTCCTGTGTATCTGGGAGGAAGATGTCTCCTATGTATCTGGGAGGAAGATGACTCTCCTGTGTATCTGGGGAGGAAGATGTCTCCTGTGTATCTGGGAGGAAGATGTCTCCTGTGTATCTGGGGAGGAAGATGTCTCCTGTGTATCTGGGGAGGAAGATGTCTCTCCTGTGTATCTGGGGAGGAAGATGTATCTCCTGTGTATCTGGGAGGAAGATGTCTCCTATGTATCTGGGAGGAAGATGACTCTCCTGTGTATCTGGGGAGGAAGATGTCTCTCCTGTGTATCTGGGGAGGAAGATGTCTCCTGTGTATCTGGGGAGGAAGATGTCTCTCCTGTGTATCTGGGGAGGAAGATGTCTCTCCTGTGTATCTGGGAGGAAGATGTCTCCTGTGTATCTGGGGAGGAAGATGTCTCCTGTGTATCTGGGGAGGAAGATGTCTCTCCTGTGTATCTGGGAGGAAGATGTCTCCTGTGTATCTGGGGAGGAAGATGTCTCCTGTGTATCTGGGGAGGAAGATGTCTCTCCTGTGTATCTGGGGAGGAAGATGTCTCTCCTGTGTATCTGGGGAGGAAGATGTCTCCTGTGTATCTGGGGAGGAAGATGTCTCCTGTGTATCTGGGAGGAAGATGTCTCTCCTGTGTATCTGGGAGGAAGATGTCTCCTGTGTATCTGGGGAGGAAGATGTCTCCTGTGTATCTGGGAGGAAGATGTCTCTCCTGTGTATCTGGGAGGAAGATGTCTCTCCTGTGTATCTGGGAGGAAGATGTCTCCTGTGTATCTGGGAGGAAGATATCTCCTGTGTATCTGGGGAGGAAGATGCCTCCTGTGTATCTGGGAGGAAGATGTCTCCTGTGTATCTGGGAGGAAGATGTCTCCTGTGTATCTGGGAGGAAGATGTCTCCTGTGTATCTGGGAGGAAGATATCTCCTGTGTATCTGGGAGGAAGATGTCTCTCCTGTGTATCTGGGGAGGAAGATGTCTCTCCTGTGTATCTGGGGGAGGAAGATGACTCCTGTGTATCTGGGAGGAAGATGTCTCCTGTGTATCTTGGAGGAAGATGTCTCTCCTGTGTATCTGGGGAGGAAGATGTCTCCTGTGTATCTGGGAGGAAGATGTCTCTCCTGTGTATCTGGGAGGAAGATGTCTCTCCTGTGTATCTGGGGAGGAAGATGTCTCCTGTGTATCTGGGAGGAAGATGTCTCTCCTGTGTATCTGGGAGGAAGATGTCTCTCCTGTGTATCTGGGAGGAAGATGTCTCCTGTGTATCTTGGAGGAAGATGTCTCTCCTGTGTATCTGGGGAGGAAGATGTCTCCTGTGTATCTGGGAGGAAGATGTCTCTCCTGTGTATCTGGGGAGGAAGATGTCTCCTGTGTATCTGGGGAGGAAGATGTCTCCTGTGTATCTGGGAGGAAGATGTCTCCTGTGTATCTGGGGAGGAAGATGTCTCCTGTGTATCTGGGAGGAAGATGTCTCTCCTGTGTATCTGGGAGGAAGAGGTCTCCTGTGTATCTGGGAGGAAGATGTCTCCTGTGTGTCTGGGGAGGAAGATGTCTCTCCTGTGTATCTGGGAGGAAGATGTCTCTCCTGTGTATCTGGGAGGAAGATGTCTCTCCTGTGTATCTGGGAGGAAGATGTCTCCTGTGTATCTGGGAGGAAGATGTCTCCTGTGTATCTGGGAGGAAGATGTCTCTCCTGTGTATCTGGGAGGAAGAGGTCTCCTGTGTATCTGGGAGGAAGATGTCTCCTGTGTATCTGGGAGGAAGATGTCTCCTGTGTATCTGGGGAGGAAGATGTCTCCTGTGTATCTGGGAGGAAGATGTCTCCTGTGTATCTGGGGAGGAAGATGTCTCCTGTGTATCTGGGGAGGAAGATGTCTCTCCTGTGTATCTGGGAGGAAGATGTCTCTCCTGTGTATCTGGGGGAGGAAGATGTCTCCTGTGTATCTGGGAGGAAGATGTCTCCTGTGTATCTGGGGAGGAAGATGTCTCCTGTGTATCTGGGAGGAAGATGTCTCCTGTGTATCTGGGAGGAAGATGTCTCCTGTGTATCTGGGAGGAAGATGTCTCTCCTGTGTATCTGGGGAGGAAGATGTCTCCTGTGTATCTGGGGAGGAAGATGTCTCTCCTGTGTATCTGGGAGGAAGATGTCTCCTGTGTATCTGGGGAGGAAGATTTCTCCTGTGTATCTGGGAGGAAGATGTCTCTCCTGTGTATCTGGGAGGAAGATGTTTCCTGTGTATCTGGGGAGGAAGATGTCTCTCCTGTGTATCTGGGAGGAAGATGTCTCTCCTGTGTATCTGGGAGGAAGATGTCTCTCCTGTGTATCTGGGGAGGAAGATGTCTCCTGTGTATCTGGGAGGAAGATGTCTCCTGTGTATCTGGGGAGGAAGATGTCTCTCCTGTGTATCTGGGGAGGAAGATGTCTCCTGTGTATCTGGGGAGGAAGATGTCTCCTGTGTATCTGGGGAGGAAGATGTCTCTCCTGTGTATCTGGGAGGAAGATGTCTCCTGTGTATCTGGGAGGAAGGTGTCTCCTGTGTATCTGGGGAGGAAGATGTCTCCTGTGTATCTGGGAGGAAGATGTCTCTCCTGTGTATCTGGGGAGGAAGATGTCTCCTGTGTATCTGGGAGGAAGATGTCTCCTGTGTATCTGGGGAGGAAGATGTCTCCTGTGTATCTGGGAGGAAGATGTCTCTCCTGTGTATCTGGGAGGAAGATGTCTCCTGTGTATCTGGGGAGGAAGATGTCTCTCCTGTGTATCTGGGAGGAAGATGTCTCTCCTGTGTATCTGGGAGGAAGATGTCTCTCCTGTGTATCTGGGAGGAAGATGTCTCTCCTGTGTATCTGGGAGGAAGATGTCTCCTGTGTATCTGGGGAGGAAGATGTCTCTCCTGTGTATCTGGGGAGGAAGATGTCTCTCCTGTGTATCTGGGGAGGAAGATGCCTCTCATGTGTATCTGGGAGGAAGATGTCTCTCCTGTGTATCTGGGAGGAAGATGTCTCCTGTGTATCTGGGAGGAAGATGTCTCCTGTGTATCTGGGAGGAAGATGTCTCCTGTGTATCTGGGTAGGAAGATGTCTCCTGTGTATCTGGGGAGGAAGATGTCTCCTGTGTATCTGGGGAGGAAGATGTCTCTCCTGTGTATCTGGGGAGGAAGATGTCTCTCCTGTGTATCTGGGAGGAAGATGTCTCCTGTGTATCTGGGGAGGAAGATGTCTCCTGTGTATCTGGGAGGAAGATGTCTCTCCTGTGTATCTGGGAGGAAGATGTCTCCTGTGTATCTGGGGAGGAAGATGTCTCCTGTGTATCTGGGAGGAAGATGTCTCCTGTGTATCTGGGAGGAAGATGTCTCTCCTGTGTATCTGGGGAGGAAGATGTATCTCCTGTGTATCTGGGAGGAAGATGTCTCCTATGTATCTGGGAGGAAGATGACTCTCCTGTGTATCTGGGGAGGAAGATGTCTCCTGTGTATCTGGGAGGAAGATGTCTCCTGTGTATCTGGGGAGGAAGATGTCTCCTGTGTATCTGGGGAGGAAGATGTCTCTCCTGTGTATCTGGGGAGGAAGATGTATCTCCTGTGTATCTGGGAGGAAGATGTCTCCTATGTATCTGGGAGGAAGATGACTCTCCTGTGTATCTGGGGAGGAAGATGTCTCCTGTGTATCTGGGAGGAAGATGTCTCCTATGTATCTGGGAGGAAGATGTCTCTCCTGTGTATCTGGGGAGGAAGATGTCTCTCCTGTGTATCTGGGGAGGAAGATGTCTCTCCTGTGTATCTGGGGAGGAAGATGTATCTCCTGTGTATCTGGGAGGAAGATGTCTCCTGTGTATCTGGGGAGGAAGATTTCTCCTGTGTATCTGGGAGGAAGATGTCTCTCCTGTGTATCTGGGGAGGAAGATGTCTCTCCTGTGTATCTGGGAGGAAGATGTCTCTCCTGTGTATCTGGGAGGAAGATGTCTCCTGTGTATCTGGGGAGGAAGATTTCTCTCCTGTGTATCTGGGGAGGAAGATGTCTCTCCTGTGTATCTGGGAGGAAGATGTCTCTCCTGTGTATCTGGGAGGAACATGTCTCCTGTGTATCTGGGAGGAAGATGTCTCCTGTGTATCTGGGAGGAACATGTCTCCTGTGTATCTGGGAGGAAGATGTCTCCTGTGTATCTGGGAGGAAGATGTCTCCTGTGTATCTGGGTAGGAAGATGTCTCCTGTGTATCTGGGGAGGAAGATGTCTCCTGTGTATCTGGGGAGGAAGATGTCTCCTGTGTATCTGGGGAGGAAGATGTCTCTCCTGTGTATCTGGGGAGGAAGATGTCTCTCCTGTGTATCTGGGAGGAAGATGTCTCTCCTGTGTATCTGGGGAGGAAGATGTCTCCTGTGTATCTGGGGAGGAAGATGTCTCCTGTGTATCTGGGAGGAAGATGTCTCTCCTGTGTATCTGGGAGGAAGATGTCTCCTGTGTATCTGGGGAGGAAGATGTCTCCTGTGTATCTGGGAGGAAGATGTCTCTCCTGTGTATCTGGGGAGGAAGATGTATCTCCTGTGTATCTGGGAGGAAGATGTCTCCTATGTATCTGGGAGGAAGATGACTCTCCTGTGTATCTGGGGAGGAAGATGTCTCCTGTGTATCTGGGAGGAAGATGTCTCCTGTGTATCTGGGGAGGAAGATGTATCTCCTGTGTATCTGGGAGGAAGATGTCTCCTGTGTATCTGGGGGAGGAAGATGTCTCCTGTGTATCTGGGGAGGAAGATGTCTCCTGTGTATCTGGGGAGGAAGATGACTCCTGTGTATCTGGGGAGGAAGATGTCTCCTGTGTATCTGGGAGGAAGAGGTCTCCTGTGTATCTGGGGAGGAAGATGTATCTCCTGTGTATCTGGGAGGAAGATGTCTCCTGTGTATCTGGGGGAGGAAGATGTCTCCTGTGTATCTGGGAGGAAGATGTCTCCTGTGTATCTGGGGAGGAAGATGTCTCCTGTGTATCTGGGGAGGAAGATGTCTCCTGTGTATCTGGGGAGGAAGATGTCTCCTGTGTATCTGGGGAGGAAGATGACTCCTGTGTATCTGGGGAGGAAGATGTCTCCTGTGTATCTGGGAGGAAGATGTCTCTCCTGTGTATCTGGGGAGGAAGATGACTCCTGTGTATCTGGGGAGGAAGATGTCTCTCCTGTGTATCTGGGGAGGAAGATGTCTCCTGTGTATCTGGGAGGAAGATGTCTCCTGTGTATCTGGGGAGGAAGATGACTCCTGTGTATCTGGGGAGGAAGATGTCTCTCCTGTGTATCTGGGGAGGAAGATGTCTCCTGTGTATCTGGGAGGAAGATGTCTCTCCTGTGTATCTGGGGAGGAAGATGTCTCCTGTGTATCTGGGGGAGGAAGATGTCTCCTGTGTATCTGGGAGGAAGATGTCTCCTGTGTATCTGGGGAGGAAGATGTCTTTCCTGTGTATCTGGGGGAGGAAGATGTCTCCTGTGTATCTGGGGAGGAAGATGTCTCTCCTGTGTATCTGGGGAGGAAGATGTCTCTCCTGTGTATCTGGGGAGGAAGATGTCTCCTGTGTATCTGGGAGGAAGATGTATCTCCTGTGTATCTGGGAGGAAGATGTCCCTCCTGTGTATCTGGGAGGAAGATGTCTCTCCTGTGTATCTGGGAGGAAGATGTCTCTCCTGTGTATCTGGGGAGGAAGATGTCTCCTGTGTATCTGGGAGGAAGATGTCTCTCCTGTGTATCTGGGAGGAAGATGTCTCCTGTGTATCTGGGAGGAAGATGTATCTCCTGTGTATCTGGGGAGGAAGATGTCTCTCCTGTGTATCTGGGAGGAAGATGTCTCTCCTGTGTATCTGGGAGGAAGATGTCTCTCCTGTGTATCTGGGGAGGAAGATGTCTCCTGTGTATCTGGGAGGAACATGTCTCTCCTGTGTATCTGGGAGGAAGATGTCTCATGTGTATCTGGGAGGAAGATGTCTCTCCTGTGTATCTGGGGAGGAAGATGTCTCCTGTGTGTCTGGGGAGGAAGATGTCTCCTGTGTATCTGGGTTGGAAGATGTCTCCTGTGTATCTGGGGAGGAAGATGTCTCCTGTGTTTCTGGGAGGAAGATGTCTCTCCTGTGTATCTGGGAGGAAGATGTCTCTCCTGTGTATCTGGGAGGAAGATGTCTCATGTGTATCTGGGAGGAAGATGTCTCTCCTGTGTATCTGGGGAGGAAGATGTCTCCTGTGTGTCTGGGGAGGAAGATTTCTCCTGTGTATCTGGGTTGGAAGATGTCTCCTGTGTATCTGGGGAGGAAGATGTCTCCTGTGTATCTGGGAGGAAGATGTCTCCTGTATACAGTGGGGCAAAAAAGTATTAAATCAGCCACCAATTGTGCAAGTTCTCCCACTTAAAAAGATGAGAGAGGCCTGTAATTTTCATCATAGGTACACTTCCAGTATGAGACAGAATGAGAGAAAAAAATCCATAAAATCACATTGTCTGATTTTTAAAGAATTTATTTGCAAATTATGGTGGAAAATAAGTATTTGGTCAATAACAAAAGTTCATATCAATACTTTGTTATATACCCTTTGTTGGCAATGACAGAGGTCAAACGTTTTCTGTAAGTCTTCACAAGGTTTTCACACACTGTTGCTGGTATTTTGGACCATTCCTCCATGTAGATCTCCTCTAGAGCAGTGGTGTTTTGGGGCTGTTGCTGGGCAACACAGACTTTCAACTCCCTCCAAAGGTTTTCTATGGGGTTGAGATCTGGAGACTGGCTAGGCCACTCCAGGACCTTGAAATGCTTCTTACGAAGCCACTCCTTCATTGCCCGGGCGGTGTGTTTGGGATCATTGTCATGCTGAAAGACCCAGCCACGTTTCATCTTCAATGCCCTTGCTGATGGAAGGAGGTTTTCACTCAAAATCTCACGATACATGGCCCCATTCATTCTTTCCTTTACAAGGATCAGTCGTCCTGGTCCCTTTGCAGAAAAACAGCCCCAAAGCATGATGTTTCCACCCCCATGCTTCACGGTAGGTATGGTGTTCTTTGGATGCAACTCAGCATTCTTTCTCCTCCAAAAACGACGAGTTGAGTTTTTACCAAAAAGTTCTACTTTGGTTTCATCTGACCATATGACATTCACCCAATCCTCTTCTGGATCATCCAAATGCTCTCTAGCAAACTTCAGACGGGCCCGGACATGTACTGGATTAAGCAGGGGGACACGTCTGGCACTGCATGATTTGAGTCCCTGGCGGCGTAGTGTGTCACTGATGGTAGCCTTTGTTACTTTGGTCCCAGCTCTCTGCAGGTCATTCACTAGGTCCCCCTGTGTGGTTGTGGGATTTTTGCTCACCGTTCTTGTGATCATTTTGACACCACGGGGTGAGATCTTGCGTGGAGCCCCAGATTGAGGGAGATTATCAGTGGTCTTGTATGTCTTCCATTTACGAATAATTGCTCCCACAGTTGATTTCTTCACACCAAGCTGCTTGCCTATTGCAGATTCAGTCTTCCCAGCCTGGTGCAGGTCTACAATTTTGTTTCTGGTGTCCTTCGACAGCTCTTTGGTCTTGGTCATAGTGGAGTTTGGAGTGTGACTGTTTGGGGTTGTGGACAGGTGTCTTTTATACTGATAACAAGTTCAAACAGGTGCCATTAATGCAGGTAACGAGTGGAGGACAGAGGAGACTCTTAAAGAAGAAGTTACAGGTCTGTGAGAGCCAGAAATCTTGCATGTTTGTAGGTGACCAAATACTTATTTTACAGAGGAATTTACCAATGAATTCATTAGAAATCCTACAATGTGATTTCCTGTATTCTTTCCCCCCATTCTGTCTCTCATAGTGGAAGTGTACATATGATAAAAATTACAGGCCTCTCTCATCTTTTTAAGTAGGAGAACTTGCACAATTGGTGGCTGACTAAATACTTTTTTGCCCCACTGTATCTGGGAGGAAGATGTCTCCTGTGTATCTGGGAGGAAGATGTCCCTCCTGTGTATCTGGTAGGAAGATGTCTCTCCTGTGTGTCTGGTAGGAAGATGTCTCTCCTGTGTGTCTGGTAGGAAGATGTCTCTCCTGTGTATCTGGTAGGAAGATGTCTCTCCTGTGTATCTGGGAGGAAGATGTCTTAGAAAACCCTTCTTTCCTATCTATCTGGGCGGTGGCCGTCTGTCCTATCTATCTGGGCGGTGGCTCTCTGTCCTATCTATCTGGGCGGTGGTGTCTGTCCTATCTATCTGGGCGGTGGCGTCTGTCCTATCTATCTGGGCGGTGGCAGTCTGTCCTGTGTATCTTGGCAGTGGCCGTCTGTCCTATCTTGGCAGTGGCTCTCTGTCCTGTGTATCTGGGTGGTGACCGTCTGTCCTATCTATCTGGGCAGTGGCGTCTGTCCTATCTATCTGGGCGGTGGCGTCTGTGCTATCTATCTGGGCAGTGGCGTCTGTCCTATCTATCTGGGCAGTGGCGTCTGTCCTATCTATCTGAACGGTGGCGTCTGTCCTATCTATCTGGGCGGTGGCGTCTGTCCTATCTATCTGGGCGGTGGCAGTCTGTCCTGTGTATCTTGGCAGTGGCCGTCTGTCCTATCTTGGCAGTGGCTCTCTGTCCTGTGTATCTGGGCGGTGGCCATCTGTCCTATCTATCTGGGCAGTGGCAGTCTGTCCTATCTATCTGGGCGGTGGCGTCTGTCCTGTGTATCTGGGCAGTGGCCGTCTGTCCTATCTATCTGGGCAGTGGCCGTCTGTCCTATCTATCTGGGCAGTGGCCGTCTGTCCTATCTATCTGGGCAGTGGCAGTCTGTCCTGTGTATCTTGGCAGTGGCGTCTGTCCTGTGTATCTGGGCGGTGGCGTCTGTCCTATCTATCTGGGCGGTGGTGTCTGTCCTATCTATCTGGGCGGTGGTGTCTGTCCTATCTATCTGGGCGGTGGCCATCTGTCCTATCTATCTGGGCGGTGGCGTCTGTGCTATCTATCTGGGCAGTTGGTGTCTGTCCTATCTATCTGGGCAGTGGCCGTCTGTCCTATCTATCTGGGCGGTGGCGTCTGTCCTATCTATCTGAGCGGTGGCGTCTGTCCTATCTATCTGGGCAGTTGGTGTCTGTCCTATCTATCTGGGCAGTGGCCGTCTGTCCTATCTATCTGGGCGGTGGCCATCTGTCCTATCTATCTGGGCGGTGGCGTCTGTGCTATCTATCTGGGCAGTTGGTGTCTGTCCTA
The DNA here is from genome assembly GCA_037306005.1 of Rhinophrynus dorsalis. Taxonomy (NCBI): domain Eukaryota; kingdom Metazoa; phylum Chordata; class Amphibia; order Anura; family Rhinophrynidae; genus Rhinophrynus; species Rhinophrynus dorsalis. The sequence continues at coordinate 2,247,958 of CM074725.1, read as the reverse complement.
TCTATCTGGGCAGTGGCCGTCTGTCCTATCTATCTGGGCAGTGGCCGTCTGTCCTATCTATCTGGGCGGTGGCGTCTGTCCTATCTGTCTGAGCGGTGGCTCTCTGTCCTATCTATCTGGACAGTTGGCGTCTGTCCTATCTGGGCGGTGGCTCTCTGTCCTATCTATCTGGACAGTTGGCGTCTGTCCTATCTATCTGGGCGGTGGCGTCTGTCCTATCTATCTGAGCGGTGGCTCTCTGTCCTATCTATCTGGACAGTTGGCGTCTGTCCTATCTGGGCGGTGGCTCTCTGTCCTGTGAAATCGCTGGATAAGGACAATGCCTGTGCTATTTGCTCTAATAAGTCTGTAGATTTCTTTACAAACAATTTAATGATTATTATTAGTCACCAGACCCCACTGCACAGTTACATGTTGTGAAATATGTGTGACACACCCAGGGGATATTGTCCAGCATTTCTCTGGTTAAGTCATTATATCATGTAACTAAATCTGCAGCGTTTGTGATCACGTCTCTACCCTGTGCCGCTGCTGGATCTTCCACTTGGCAGAATGTGGACATCCCCTGCCTAGGGGCACATTGTAATTACGGCAGGTGAGGCGCCGGGACCCATGGATAAAATGTAAACAACCTTTCAACACATGTGTCCTGAGGATTGGCATCCAGCAACAGTGCCAGGCCAAATGCACAAAACAGAGCAATCCGGGACAAAGGAGATGCATAAATAAAACATACCCAGGGAAATAAACAAGGCATTTTACTCTTTAACCCCTTAAGGACCATCATGGGTTGTTATACCCTTAAGGACCCATGCACGCTGTTCGGGGAGACGGATTCGGATTATTTATTAAAAAAAAAAAAAAAATGCTCCGTGGTCCTTAAGTGACCGCCGCTTGCGTGGCCGGTCCTTAAGGTGTTAAATGTTAGAGGCCGCCAACATATTGGTTTTCATTGCTTTGGAGACCTCAGCCTTATTAAACCAGTGTACAATTTGTCACATGAGCAGCTGGTTTCCTCTGACCCACTAAACAGGAAGTGACATCCCATGTGGATCCCCTAAACAGGAAGTGACATCACATCTGTACTATCACTGAATCCCAGTAGTTCAGCAACAATTGTTTTTGTAGCACATCACAACGGTCACTTTCAGTTAACGCAGTAAATTGTCAGTTCACCCTTTAATATTTCTATTGCTGGACCCAATCCGTGATGGCCCCACCTATCCTGAAATACACATGGAGTCTGGAGATATGATCTGTAGAACTGTATACTGTACTCTAGGTGATATCTTACCAGTGATCTATATAGTGATATTAGTACCTCTCTGTACCCTGGAGATATGGTCTGTAGAACTGTACACTGTACTCTAGGTGATATCTTACCAGTGATCTATATAGTGACATTAGTACCTCTCTGTACCCTGGAGATATGGTGTGTAGAACTGTACACTGTACTCTAGGTGATATCTTACCAGTGATCTATATAGTGACATTAGTACATCTCTGTACCCTGGAGCTATAGTGTGTAGAACTGTACACTGTACTCTAGGAGAGATCTTACCTGTGATCTATATAGTGATATTAGTACCTCTCTGTACCCTGGAGATATAGTGTGTAGTACTGTACACTGTACTCTAGGTGAGATCTTACCAGTGATCTATATAGTAATATTTTTATCTCTCTGTACCCTGGAGATATGGTGTGTAGAACTGTACACTGTACTCTAGGTGATATCTTACCAGTGATCTATATAGTGACATTAGTACATCTCTGTACCCTGGAGCTATAGTGTGTAGAACTGTACACTGTACTCTAGGAGAGATCTTACCTGTGATCTATATAGTGATATTAGTACCTCTCTGTACCCTGGAGATATAGTGTGTAGTACTGTACACTGTACTCTAGGTGAGATCTTACCAGTGATCTATATAGTAATATTGATATCTCTCTGTACCCTGGAGATATAGTGTGTAGTACTGTACACTGTACTCTAGGTGAGATCTTACCAGTGATCTATATAGTAATATTGATATCTCTCTGTACCCTGGAGATATAGTGTGTAGTACTGTACACTGTACTCTAGGTGAGATCTTACCAGTGATCTATATAGTAATATTGATATCTCTCTGTACCATGACAATCTGTAGAACTGTACTCTGCAAAAGTTATACCCTTAAATGAGTCAAGTAATGTCAATGAGAAAGTCATTGAAAAGAACATGGCCTAGCACTAATCTCTGAGGTACCAGTAACCCATCCTTCTTCTGATTGATTAATTGTTCTTAGTCTTTCCATCAGCCGGTTTGTTACCCAAACACTAGACATGCACCAGTAGAGTTTTGTGTGCTACTGTTCTCCAGTAGAAACATTCAGTGAGAGGTCATACAAAATCCTGAAGGACCCCCCCCCCGTGCCAAGATCAACATCCTGAGGCCCTCTGATCACACAATGTTCTAGCCTTTGTGGTGAAGAAGCGTGAAAAATAACAAGTCGGACAGCCAATGGTATTAAGAGTTCTTTTCTATTTCCATGCCAGGTGATGCTGTGGGCACAGACTAAATGCAACAAATAGGAGCACATAGTGGAATGGGGTGGAACTAATCCTCCTCTGAACTGGACTCCTCGTCTGACAGATCTGCCACTGGGAAGCGTAAAATGGCTGCCACTCCTGTCAGCTGGTTTAGTTCTAAAGAAAAAGAGAGATGATTGGTTAAGAGCTGCTCCTTTCCTAGCTATGTCCCTTCCTTTCTCCTTGTGTCACCCACATCATACTGACCTGTGTCCACTCATGCTGTCACTTCCCCAGGTCATCTGTAGATAACTCTCCTGATATCTGCACCCCAGACTAGGTCCCAGGGCCTTGTTCTTCCTCCTCCCATGATCCACCCGTGCCCCAAGCATTCACTTGGGTCTCCTGTTGCCTGCTGGGTCTTAATACTTCTCATGACCTGCTTCTTTCTCCTCTATTCTCCCTCTCCATCCCCCCACTGGTTACAGACACTTCCATACACCATGTTGAAGGAGCAGACCTTTCTGTCCTTCCAGGTAACTCCCATTTGATTGTCAAAGACGGTTTGTAAATGGGATGAGATAACAACCATTCTGAATATACAGTTAGGGAAAAAATTATTTGATCCCCTGCTGATTTTGTACGTTTGCCTACTGACAAAGAAATGATCAGTCTATAATTTTAATGGTAGGTTTATTTGAACAGTGAGAGACAGAATAACAACAAAAAAATCAAGAAAAAATGCATTTCAAAAAAGTTATACATTGATTTGCATTTTACTGAGTGAAATAAGTATTTGACCCCTTTGCAAAACATGACTTGGTGGCAAAACCCTTGTTGGCAATCACAGAGGTCAGACGTTTCTTGTAGTTGACCACCAGGTTTGCACACATCTCAGGAGGGATTTTGTCCCACTCCTCTTTGCAGATCCTCTCCAGTTCATTAAGGTTTTGAAGCTGACGTTTGGAAACTCGAACCTTCGGTTCCCTCCACAGATTTTCTATGGGATTAAGGTCTGGAGACTGGCTAGGCCACTCCAGGACCTTAATGTGCTTCTTCTTGAGCCACTCCTTTGTTGCCTTGGCCATGTGTTTTGGGTCATTGTCATGCTGCAGTACCCATCCACTACCCATTTTCAATGCCCTGGCTGAGGGAAGGAGGTTCTCACCCAAGATTTGACTGTACATGGCCCCGTCCATCGTCCCTTTGATGCAGTGAAGTTGTCCTGTCCCCTTAGCAGAAAAACACCCCCAAAGCATAATGTTTCCACCTCCATGTTTGGCAGTGGGGATGGTGTTCTTGGGGTCATAGGCAGCATTCCTCCTCCTCCAAACACGGCGAGTTGAGTTGATGCCAAAGAGCTCGATTTTGGTCTCATCTGACCACAACACTTTCACCCAGTTCTCCTCTGAATCTTTCAAATGTTCATTGACAAATTTCAGATTGGCCTGTATATGTGCTTTCTTGAGCAGGGGGACCTTGTGGGCACTGCAGGATTTCAGTCCTTCATGGCGTAGTGTTACCAAGTGTTTTCTTGGCGAGTGTGGCCCCAGCTGCCTTGAGATCATTGACAAGATCCTCCCGTGTAGTTCTGCGCGGATTCCTCACCGTTCTCATGATCATTGAAACTCCACGAAGTGAGATCTTGCATGGAGCCCCAGACCGAGGGAGCCTGACAGTTATTTTGCGTTTCTTCCATTTGCGAATAATCACACCAACTGTTGTCACCTTCTCACCAAGCTGCTTGGAGATGGTCTTGTAGCCCATTCCAGCCTTCTGTAGGTCTACAGTCTTGTCCCTGACATCCTTGGGCAGCTCTTTGGTCTTGGCCATGGTGGAGAGTTTGGAATCTGATTGATTGATTGCTTCTGTGGACAGGTGTCTTTTATACAGGTAACAATCTGAGATTAGAAACATTCCCTTTAAGAGAATGATCCTAATCTCAGCTTGTTACCTGTATAAAAGACAACTGGAAGACAGAAATCTTGATGATTGATAGGGGGATCAAATACTTATATCACTTAGTAAAATGCAAATCAATTTATAACTGTTTTTGAAATATGTTTTTCTGGATTTTTTTTGTGTCTCACTGTTCAAATAAACCTACCATTAAAATTATAGACTGATCATTTCTTTGTCAGTGGGGAAACGTACAAAATCAGCAGGGGATCAAATAATTTTTCCCCTCACTGTACAAGCAGTGGACATAAACTCTTCTTACAAACAGTTAATAAATGTTCTCTGACTCAGAGGATTTAATGCTGCAGGAAAAGGCAATTTTACAATTAGATTTTAGCGATTTAATAGGAATTATTAATTTTTCGTATGCTAGCTGTGTTTGCCCCATGGGATCTCCTCACATCCCCCCATATGCCCTACGGATTTCCTTTATACCCACTTCAATACCTCGTTGTTCTTCTTACCCCCACCCCCCGCACACGCCTTAGCTCTACCCTCATTGTCCTACTGGCTGCCTCCTGTATAAAGGCAGCTCCTACACAACTGGTGCCCAGCCAGCCTCCTTACTCCTCCGGTGCCATGATAGCCCTCCTTACTCCTCCGGTGCCCCGCTAGCTCGCCTTACGTCTCTGGTGTCCATCTAGCCCTCCTTTCACCTCTGGTGCCCCTCTAGCTCTCCTCACCCCCCAACTCCACTACTCTAGATAAGGATGCTCTTGACCTTTCCCCTTGTCTCTCCCTTCCTTCTGATTATTCCATTGCCCCCCTCCTCCCATCCAATGACCTTCCCCACGACACTTACGTTCTCCTGAGACATGTAAACTGGAGAAGATCCTGGGGAAGAGAGATAAAATAAAACCCCTATATATCAGTGATCACATAAACCCCACCTGACATCTCCTTAAAACAGAAATCAACCCTTATCTCAGCCCTCCCAAATTCCCACCTCAAGAATTACCCTAAATCCCTCAAATCTGCCTTCCCTTCTGTAGAATGCCTCAACCTCCCCTCAACTCTGCCTTCCCTTCTGTATAATACCTCAACCTCCCCTCAACTCTGCCTTCCCTTCCATATAATGCCTCAACCACCCCTCAACTCTGCCTTCCCTTCTGTATAATGCCTCAACCTCCCCTCAACTCTGCCTTCCCTTCTGTATAATACCTCAACCACCCCTCAACTCTGCCTTCCCTTCTGTATAATGCCTCAACTTTCCCTCAACTCTGCCTTCCCTTCTGTATAATGCCTCAACCTCCCCTCATCTCTGCCTTCCCTTCTGTATAATGCCTCAACTTCCCCTCAACTCTGCCTTCCCTTCTGTATAATACCTCAAACTCCCCTCAACTCTGCCTTCCCTTCTGTATAATACCTCAACCTCCCCTCAACTCTGCCTTCCCTTCCGTATAATACCTCATCCATCCCTCAACTCTGTCTTCCCTTCTGTATAATACCTCAACCACCCCTCAACTCTACCTTCCATTCTGTATAATGCCTCAACCTCCCCTCAACTCTGCCTTCCCTTCTGTATAATACCTCAACCACCCCTCAACTCTACCTTCCCTTCCGTATAATACCTCAACCACCCCTCAACTCTACCTTCCCTTCCGTATAATGCCTCAACCTCCCCTCAACTCTGCCATCCCTTCTGTAGAATACCTCAACCACCCCTCAACTCTACCTTCCTTTCTGTATAATACCTCAACCTCCCCTCAACTCTACCTTCCCTTCTGTATAATACCTCAACCTCCCCTCAACTCTGCCTTCCCTTCCGTATAATGCCTCAACCTCTCCTCAACTCTGCCTTCCCTTCCGTATACCTCAACCTCTCCTCAACTCTGCCTTCCCTTCTGTATAATGCCTCAACCTCTCCTAAACTCTGCCTTCCCTTCTGTATAATACCTCAACCTCCCATCATCTCTGCCTTCCCTTCTGTATAATACCTCAACCTCCCCTCAACTCTGCCTTCCCTTCTGTATAATGCCTCAACCACCCTTCAACTCTGTCTTCCTTTCTGTATAATACCTCAACCTCCCCTCATCTCTGCCTTCCCTTACGTATAATACCTCAACCTCCCCTCAACTCTGCCTTCCCTTCCGTATAATACCTCAACCTCCCATCATCTCTGCCTTCCCTTCCGTATAATGCCTCAACCTCCCCTCAACCTTCCCTTCCGTATAATACCTCAACCTCCCCTCATCTCTACCTTCCCTTCTGTATAATGCCTCAACCTCCCCTCAACTCTGCCTTCCCTTCTGTATAATACCTCAACCACCTCTCATCTCTGCCTTCCCTTCTGTATAATGCCTCAACCTCCCCTCAACTCTGCCTTCCCTTCTGTATAATGCCTCAACCTCCCCTCAACTCTACCTTCCATTCTGTATAATACCTCAACCTCTCCTCAACTCTGCCTTTCCTTCTGTATAATACCTCAACCTCCCCTCAACTCTGCCTTCCCTTCTGTATAATACCTCAACCACCCCTCAACTCTGCCTTTCCTTCTGTATAATACCTCAACCTCCCCTCAACTCTGCCTTCCCTTCCGTATAACGCCTCAACCTCCCCTCAACTCTGCCTTCCCTTCCGTATAACGCCTCAACCTCCCCTCAACTCTGCCTTCCCTTCTGTATAATACCTCAACCTCCCCTCAACTCTACCTTCCTTTCTGTATAATGCCTCAACCACCCCTCAACTCTACCTTCCCTTCTGTATAATACCTCAACCTCCCCTCAACTCTGCCTTCCCTTCCGTATAATGCCTCAACCACCCCTCAACTCTACCTTCCCTTCTGTATAATACCTCAACCTCCCCTCAACTCTGCCTTCCCTTCCGTATAACGCCTCAACCTCCCCTCAACTCTGCCTTCCCTTCTGTATAATACCTCAACCTCCCCTCAACTCTACCTTCCTTTCTGTATAATGCCTCAACCACCCCTCAACTCTACCTTCCCTTCCGTATAATGCCTCAACCTCCCCTCAACTCTGCCTTCCCTTCCGTATAATACCTCAACCTCCCCTCATCTCTGCCTTCCCTTCTGTATAATACCTCAACCTCCCCTCAACTCTACCTTCCCTTCTGTATAATACCACAACCTCCCCTCATCTCTGCCTTCCCTTCTGTATAACGCCTCAACCTCCCCTCAACACTACCTTCCCTTCTGTATAATTCCTCAACCTCCCCTCAACTCTGCCTTCCCTTCTGTATAATACCTCAACCTCCCCTCAACTCTGCCATCCCTTCTGTATAATACCTCAACCTCCCCTCAACTCTGCATTCCCTTCTGTATAATACCTCAACCTCCCCTCAACTCTGCCTTCCCTTCTGTATAATGCCTCAACCTCCCCTCAACTCTGCCTTCCCTTCTGTATAATACCTCATCCTCCCCTCAACTCTGCCATCCCTTCTGTATAATACCTCAACCTCCCCTCAACTCTGCCTTCCCTTCTGTATAATACCTCAACCTCTCCTCAACTCTGGCTTCCATTCTGTATAATACCTCATCCATCCCTCAACTCTACCTTCCCTTCTGTATAATGCCTCAACCTCCCCTCAACTCTGCCTTCCCTTCTGTATAATACCTCAACCTCCCCTCAACTCTACCTTCCCTTCTGTATAATACCTCAACCTCCCCTCATCTCTGCCTTCCCTTCTGTATAATTCCTCAACCTCCCCTCAACTCTGCCTTCCCTTCTGTATAATGCCTCAACCTCCCCTCAACTCTGCCTTCCCTTCTGTATAATACCTCAACCTCTCCTCAACTCTGCCTTCCCTTCCGTATAATGCCTCAACCTCCCCTCAACTCTGCCTTCCCTTCCGTATAATACCTCAACCACCCCTCAACTCTACCTTCCCTTCCGTATAACGCCTCAACCTCCCATCAACTCTACCTTCCCTTCCGTATAATGCCTCAACCTCCCCTCAACTCTGCCTTCCCTTCCGTATAATGCCTCAACCTCCCCTCAACTCTACCTTCCCTTCTGTATAATACCTCAACCTCCCCTCAACTCTACCTTCCATTCTGTATAATACCTCAACCTCACCTCAGCCTTCCCTTCTGTAGAATACCTCAACCACCCCTCAACTCTACCTTCCCTTCTGTATAATGCCTCAACCTCCCCTCAACTCTACCTTCCATTCTGTATAATACCTCAACCTCACCTCAACTCTGCCTTCCCTTCTGTATAATACCTCAACCACCCCTCAACTCTGCCTTCCCTTCTGTATAATGCCTCAACCTCTCCTCAACTCTGCCTTCCATTCTGTATAATACCTCATCCATCCCTCAACTCTGCCTTCCCTTCCGTATAATGCCTCAACCTCCCATCAACTCTGCCTTCCCTTCTGTATAATGCCTCAACCTCCCCTCAACTCTGCCTTCCCTTCTGTATAATACCTCAACCTCTCCTCAACTCTGCCTTCCCTTCTGTATAATGCCTCAACCTCCCCTCAACTCTGCCTTCCCTTCTGTATAATACCTCATCCTCCCCTCAACTCTGCCTTCCATTCTGTATAATGCCTCAACCTCCCATCAACTCTGCCTTCCCTTCTGTATAATGCCTCAACCTCTCCTCAACTCTGCCTTCCCTTCTGTATAATACCTCAACCTCCCCTCAACTCTGCCTTCCCTTCTGTATAATGCCTCAACCACCCCTCAACTCTGCCTTCCCTTCCGTATAATGCCTCAACCTCTCCTCAACTCTGCCTTCCCTTCTGTAAAAATGCCTCAACCTCCCCTCAACTCTGCCTTCCCTTCCGTATAATACCTCAACCTCCCCTCAACTCTGCCTTCCCTTCTGTATAATACCTCAACCTCTCCTCAACTCTGCCTTCCCTTCTGTATAATGCATAAATCACCCCTCAACTCTGCCTTCCCTTCTGTATAATACCTCAACCTCACCTCAACTCTGCCTTCCCTTCCGTATAATGCCTCAACCTCCCCTCAACTCTGCCTTCCCTTCTGTATAATACCTCAACCTCTCCTCAACTCTGCCTTCCCTTCTGTATAATACCTCAACCTCTCCTCAACTCTGCCTTCCCTTCTGTATAATGCCTCAACCTCCCCTCAACTCTGCCTTCCCTTCTGTATAATACCTCAACCTCTCCTCAACTCTGCCTTCCCTTCTGTATAATACCTCAACCTCCCCTCAACTCTGCCTTCCCTTCTGTATAATGCCTCAACCTCTCCTCAACTCTGCCTTCCCTTCTGTATAATACCTCAACCTCCCCTCAACTCTGCCTTCCCTTCTGTATAATACCTCAACCTCTCCTCAACTCTGCCTTCCCTTCTGTATAATGCCTCAACCACCGCTCATCTCTGCCTTCCCTTCTGTATAATACCTCAACCTCTCCTCAACTCTGCCTTCCCTTCTGTATAATACCTCAACCTCTCCTCAACTCTGCCTTCCCTTCTGTATAATGCCTCATCCATCCCTCAACTCTGCCTTCCCTTCTGTATAATACCTCAACCTCCCCTCAACACTACCTTCCCTTCTGTATAATGCCTCAACCACCCCTCAACTCTGCCTTCCCTTCTGTATAATGCCTCAACCACCGCTCATCTCTGCCTTCCCTTCTGTATAATGCCTCAACCTCCCCTCAACTCTGCCTTCCCTTCTGTATAATACCTCAACCTCCCCTCAACTCTGCCTTCCCTTCTGTATAATGCCTAAACCTAAAAAGGGGTATTGACTCAAAGGAGGAAGATATAATTATGCCTCTTTACAGGTCCATGGTAAGACCCCACCTAGAATATGCTGTTCAATTCTGGGCGCCCTTTCTGAAAAAGGACATTATGGAACTAGAGAAAGTGCAGAGGAGGGCTACAAAACTAGTAAGGGGAAGTAAGTGTCACCTCTCTGGCACTAAATGGTACCTCTGAAGCCTCTGCCCAGCTCACATAATTGTATTCCTGCCTCTTCTTACCTCACGGTGCCCCCATTGTCCCTCACACTGTCCACCAGTCTGACATATCGACTCCGCATTGCCACCTCCTGGTGTCTGCAACCACAGAGACAAATCAAGGTTAAAACAGAGAGACAGCAATGATACTGCAGACGGCTGAAAGACTGCAGAAAAAGAGACAAAAGCCGAGCTTAGACATCAGAAAATGTGTGAGAGAGAGAACAGAGAAAAAACTTGAGTAAAAGAGAGAGTGAAACAGGATGTGCGGGGCAGAAGAAGCATTAAGAGGCACAGCAGAGGGAGCAGTGTGAGGCATGATGCACAGCAGAGGAAGCAATGTGAGGCATGATGCACAGTAGGAAGTACTGCGAGGCAGGATGAAAAGCAGAGGGAGTAGTGCGAGGCAGGATGCACAGCAGAGGGAGTAGTGCAGGCAGGATTCACAGCAGAGGAAGTAGTGCGAGTCAGGATGCACAGCAGGAAGTAGTGCGAGTCAGGATGCACAGTAGGAAGTACTGCGAGTCAGGATGCACAGTAGGAAGTACTGCGAGGCAGGATGCACAGTAGGAAGTACTGCGAGTCAGGATGCACAGTAGGAAGTACTGCGAGGCAGGATGCACAGTAGGAAGTACTGCGAGGCAGGATGCACAGTAGGAAGTACTGCGAGGCAGGATGCACAGCAGGAAGTACTGCGAGGCAGGATGCACAGTAGGAAGTACTGCGAGGCAGGATGCACAGCAGGAAGTACTGCGAGGCAGGATGCACAGTAGGAAGTACTGCGAGGCAGGATGCACAGCAGAGGAAGTAGTGGGAGGCAGGATGCACAGCAGAGGAGGTAGTGCAAGTCAGGATGCACAGTAGGAAGTAGTGTGAGGCAGCATGCACAGTAGGAAGTACTGCGAGGCAGGATGCACAGTAGGAAGTACTGTGAGGCAGGATGCACAGTAGGAAGTAGTGTGAGGCAGGATGCACAGCAGAGAAAGTACTGCAAGGCAGGATGCACAGTAGGAAGTACTGCGAGGCAGGATGCACAGCAGAGGAAGTAGTGGGAGGCAGGATGCACAGTAGGAAGTACTGCGAGGCAGGATGCACAGCAGAGGAAGTACTGCAAGGCAGGATGCACAGTAGGAAGTACTGCGAAGCAGGATGCACAGCAGAGGAAGTAGTGGGAGGCAGGATGCACAGTAGGAAGTACTGCGAAGCAGGATGCACAGTAGGAAGTACTGCGAGGCAGGATGCACAGCAGAGGAAGTAGTGGGAGGAACATGACAGGAAGCAGTGGGAGGTGGTAAGTGGGTGAACATAATTCTAACACACTCACCTGAACAGCTCATCAGTAATTAGCAAAGTGTCGATGGCTAAAGCCTCATTAGCTCTCTCCACGTGCTTAATCCTTCAATAGAAGAGAGAGAGAGCAGCATGTGACAACAGAAACAGCAGAGAGACACGGATATACTAGACAGAAGGAACAGCAGAGAGATACAGCTGTACCAGACAGGAGGAACAGCAGAGAGACACAGCTGTACCAGACAGGAGGAACAGCAGAGAGACACAGCTGTACCAGACAGGAGGAACAGCAGAGAGACACAGCTGTACCAGACAGGAGGAACAGCAGAGAGACACAGCTGTGCCAGACAGGAGGAACAGCAGAGAGACACAACTATACCCGACAGGAGGAACAGCAGAGAGACACAGCTATACCAGACAGGAGGAACAGCAGAGAGACACAGCTGTACCAGACAGGAGGAACAGCAGAGAGACAAAGCTATACCAGACAGGAGGAACAGCAGAGACACAGCTGTACCAGACAGGAGGAACAGCAGAGACATGGCTGTACCAGACAGGAGGAACAGCAGAGAGACACAGCTATACCAGACAGGAGGAACAGCAGATAGACACAGCTATACCCGACAGGAGGAACAGCAGAGAGACACAGCTGTACCAGACAGGAGGAACAGCAGAGAGACACAGCTGTACCAGAGAGAAGGAACAGCAGAGAGACACAACTATGCCAGACAGGAGGAACAGCAGAGAGACACAGCTGTACCAGACAGGAGGAATAGCAGAGAGACACAGCTATGCCAGACAGGAGGAACAGCAGAGAGACACAGCTGCACCAGACAGGAGGAACAGCAGAGAGACACAGCTGTACCAGACAGAAGGAACAGCAGAGAGACACAACTGTACCAAACAGGAGGAACAGCAGAGAGACACAACTGTACCAGACAGGAGGAACAGCAGAGAGACACAACTGTACCAGACAGGAGGAACAGCAGAGAGACACAGCTGTACCAGACAGGAGGAACAGCAGAGAGACACAGCTGTACCAGACAGGAGGAACAGCAGAGAGACACAGCTATACCAGACAGGAGGAACAGCAGAGAGACACAGCTGTACCAGACAGGAGGAACAGCAGAGAGACACAGCTGTACCAGACAGGAGGAACAGCAGAGAGACACAGCTATACCAGACAGGAGGAACAGCAGAGAGACACAGCTGTACCAGACAGGAGGAACAGCAGAGAGACACAGCTATACCAGACAGGAGGAACAGCAGAGAGACACAGCTGTACCAGACAGGAGGAACAGCAGAGAGACACAGCTGTACCAGACAGGAGGAACAGCAGAGAGACACAGCTGTACCAGACAGGAGGAACAGCAGAGAGACACAGCTATACCAGACAGGAGGAACAGCAGAGAGACACAGCTGTACCAGACAGGAGGAACAGCAGAGAGACACAGCTGTACCAGACAGGAGGAACAGCAGAGAGACACAGCTGTACCAGACAGGAGGAACAGCAGAGACACAGCTATACCAGACAGGAGGAACAGCAGAGAGACACAGCTATACCAGACAGGAGGAACAGCAGAGAGACACAGCTATACCAGACAGGAGGAACAGCAGAGAGACACACAGCTGTACCAGACAGGAGGAACAGCAGAGAGACAGCTGTACCAGACAGGAGGAACAGCAGAGAGACACAGCTATACCAGACAGGAGGAACAGCAGAGAGACAGCTATACCAGACAGGAGGAACAGCAGAGAGACACAGCTGTACCAGACAGGAGGAACAGCAGAGAGACACAGCTGTACCAGACAGGAGGAACAACAGAGAGACACAGCTGTACCAGACAGGAGGAACAGCAGAGAGACACAGCTGTACCAGACAGGAGGAACAGCAGAGAGACACAGCTGTACCAGACAGGAGGAACAGCAGAGAGACACAGCTGTACCAGACAGGAGGAACAGCAGAGAGACACAGCTGTACCAGACAGGAGGAACTGCAGAGACACAGCTGTACCAGACAGGAGGAACAGCAGAGAGACACAGCTATACCAGACAGGAGGAACAGCACAGAGACACAGCTATACCAGACAGGAGGAACAGCAGAGACACAGCTATACCAGACAGGAGGAACAGCAGAGAGACACAGCTATACCAGACAGGAGGAACAGCAGAGAGACACAGCTATACCAGACAGGAGGAACAGCAGAGAGACACAGCTGTACCAGACAGGAGGAACAGCAGAGAGACACAGCTGTACCAGACAGGAGGAACAGCAGAGAGACACAGCTGTACCAGACAGGAGGAACAGCAGAGACACAGCTGTACCAGACAGGAGGAACAGCAGAGAGACACAGCTGTACCAGACAGGAGGAACAGCAGAGACACAGCTATACCAGACAGGAGGAACAGCAGAGAGACACAGCTATACCAGACAGGAGGAACAGCAGAGAGACACAGCTGTACCAGACAGGAGGAACAGCACAGAGACACAGCTGTACCAGACAGGAGGAACAGCAGAGAGACACAGCTATACCAGACAGGAGGAACAGCAGAGAGACACAGCTGTACCAGACAGGAGGAACAGCAGAGAGACACAGCTATACCAGACAGGAGGAACAGCAGAGAGACACAGCTATACCAGACAGGAGAAACAGCAGAGAGACACAGCTGTACCAGACAGGAGGAACAGCAGAGACACAGCTATACCAGACAGGAGGAACAGCAGAGAGACACAGCTGTACCAGACAGGAGGAACAGCAGAGACACAGCTGTACCAGACAGGAGGAACAGCAGAGACACAGCTATACCAGACAGGAGGAACAGCAGAGAGACACAGCTGTACCAGACAGGAGGAACAGCAGAGAGACACAGCTGTACCAGACAGGAGGAACAGCAGAGAGACACAGCTGTACCAGACAGGAGGAACAGCAGAGAGACACAGCTGTACCAGACAGGAGGAACAGCAGAGAGACACAGCTGTACCAGACAGGAGGAACAGCAGAGAGACACAGCTATACCAGACAGGAGGAACAGCAGAGAGACACAGCTATACCAGACAGGAGGAACAGCAGAGAGACACAGATGTACCAGACAGGAGGAACAGCAGAGAGACACAGCTATACCAGACAGGAGGAACAGCAGAGAGACACAGATGTACCAGACAGGAGGAACAGCAGAGAGACACAGCTGTACCAGACAGGAGGAACAGCAGAGAGACACAGCTATACCAGACAGGAGGAACAGCAGAGAGACACAGCTGTACCAGACAGGAGGAACAGCAGAGAGACAAAGCTGTACCAGACAGGAGGAACAGCAGAGAGACACAGCTGTACCAGACAGGAGGAACAACAGAGAGACACAGCTATACCAGACAGGAGGAACAGTAGAGAGACACAGCTATACCAGACAGGAGGAACAGCAGAGAGACACAGCTGTACCAGACAGGAGGAACAGCAGAGAGACACACAGCTGTACCAGACAGGAGGAACAGCAGAGAGACAAAGCTGTACCAGACAGGAGGAACAGCAGAGAGACACGGCTGTACCAGACAGGAGGAACAGCAGAGAGACACGGCTGTACCAGACAGGAGGAACAGCAGAGAGACACAGCTGCACCAGACAGGAGGAACAGCAGAGAGACACAGCTATACCAGACAGGAGGAACAGCAGAGACACACAGCTGTACCAGACAGAAGGAACAGTAGGGAGACATGGCTATACCAGACAGGAGGAACAGCAGAGAGACACAGCTGCACCAGACAGGAGGAACAGCAGAGAGACACAGCTATACCAGACAGGAGGAACAGCAGAGAGACACAGCTGTACCAGACAGGAGGAACAGCAGAGAGACACAACTGTACCAGACAGGAGGAACAGCAGAGAGACACAGCTATACCAGACAGGAGGAACAACAGAGAGACACAGCTGTACCAGACAGGAGGAACAGCAGAGACACAGCTATACCAGATAGGAGGAACAGCAGAGACACAGCTATACCAGACAGGAGGAACAGCAGAGAGACACAGCTGTACCAGACAGGAGGAACAACAGAGAGACACAGCTGTACCAGACAGGAGGAACAACAGAGAGACACAGCTGTACCAGACAGGAGGAACAACAGAGAGACACAGCTGCACCAGACAGGAGGAACAGCAGAGAGACACAGCTGTACCAGACAGGAGGAACAACAGAGAGACACAGCTGTACCAGACAGGAGGAACAGCAGAGAGACACAGCTATACCAGACAGGAGGAACAGCAGAGACACAGCTATACCAGACAGGAGGAACAGCAGAGAGACACAGCTGTACCAGACAGGAGGAACAGCAGAGAGACACAGCTGTACCAGACAGGAGGAACAGCAGAGACACAGCTATACCAGACAGGAGGAACAGCAGAGAGACACAGCTGTACCAGACAGGAGGAACAACAGAGAGACACAGCTGTACCAGACAGGAGGAACAACAGAGAGACACAGCTGTACCAGACAGGAGGAACAACAGAGAGACACAGCTGCACCAGACAGGAGGAACAGCAGAGAGACACAGCTGTACCAGACAGGAGGAACAGCAGAGAGACACAGCTGTACCAGACAGGAGGAACAGCAGAGAGACACAGCTATACCAGACAGGAGGAACAGCAGAGAGACACAGCTGTACCAGACAGGAGGAACAACAGAGAGACACAGCTGTACCAGACAGGAGGAACAGCAGAGAGACACAGCTATACCAGACAGGAGGAACAGCACAGAGACACAGCTGTACCAGACAGGAGGAACAGCAGAGAGACACAGCTATACCAGACAGGAGGAACAGCAGAGAGACACAGCTGTACCAGACAGGAGGAACAGCAGAGAGACACAGCTATACCAGACAGGAGGAACAGCAGAGAGACACAGCTGTACCAGACAGGAGGAACAGCAGAGACACAGCTATACCAGACAGGAGGAACAACAGAGAGACACAGCTATACCAGACAGGAGGAACAGCAGAGAGACACAGCTGTACCAGACAGGAGGAACAGCAGGGAGACACAGCTATACCAGACAGGAGGAACAGCAGAGACACAGCTATACCAGACAGGAGGAACAACAGAGAGACACAGCTGTACCAGACAGGAGGAACAGCAGAGAGACACAGCTATACCAGACAGGAGGAACAGCAGAGAGACACAGCTGTACCAGACAGGAGGAACAGCAGAGAGACACAGCTGTACCAGACAGGAGGAACAGCAGAGAGACACAGCTATACCAGACAGGAGGAACAGCAGAGAGACACAGCTGTACCAGACAGGAGGAACAACAGAGAGACACAGCTGTACCAGACAGGAGGAACAGCAGAGAGACACAGCTGTACCAGACAGGAGGAACAGCAGAGAGACACAGCTATACCAGACAGGAGGAACAGCAGAGAGACACAGCTATACCAGACAGGAGGAACAACAGAGAGACACAGCTGTACCAGACAGGAGGAACAGCAGAGAGACACAGCTGTACCAGACAGGAGGAACAGCAGAGAGACACAGCTGTACCAGACAGGAGGAACAGCAGAGAGACACAGCTGTACCAGACAGGAGGAACAGCAGAGAGACACAGCTATACCAGACAGGAGGAACAGCAGAGACACACAGCTGTACCAGACAGGAGGAACAGCAGAGAGACACAGCTATACCAGACAGGAGGAACAGCAGAGAGACACAGCTGTACCAGACAGGAGGAACAGCAGAGAGACACAGCTATACCAGACAGGAGGAACAGCAGAGACACACAGCTGTACCAGACAGGAGGAACAACAGAGAGACACAGCTGTACCAGACAGGAGGAACAGCAGAGAGACACGGCTGTACCAGACAGGAGGAAAGACAGGAGGAACAGTAGGGAGACATGGCTGCACCAGACAGGAGGAACAGCAGAGAGACACAGCTATACCAGACAGGAGGAACAGCAGAGAGACACGGCTGTACCAGACAGGAGGAATAGCAGAGAGACACAGCTGTACCAGACAGGAGGAACAGCAGAGAGACACAGCTGTACCAGACAGGAGGAACAGCAGAGACACAGCTGTACCAGACAGGAGGAACAGCAGAGAGACACAGCTATACCAGACAGGAGGAACAGCAGAGAGACATGGCTGCACCAGACAGGAGGAACAGCAGAGACATGGCTGTACCAGACAGGAGGAACAGCAGAGAGACACAGCTGCACCAGACAGGAGGAACAGCAGAGAGACACAGCTGTACCAGACAGGAGGAACAGCAGAGACACAGCTGTACCAGACAGGAGGAACAGCAGAGAGACATGGCTGCACCAGACAGGAGGAACAGCAGAGAGACACGGCTGTACCAGACAGGAGGAACAGCAGAGAGACACAGCTGCACCAGACAGGAGGAACAGCAGAGAGACACAGCTGCACCAGACAGGAGGAACAGCAGAGAGACACAGCTGCACCAGACAGGAGGAACAGCAGAGAGACACAGCTGTACCAGACAGGAGGAACAGCAGAGAGACACAGCTGCACCAGACAGGAGGAACAGCAGAGAGACACAGCTGCACCAGACAGGAGGAACAGCAGAGAGACACAGCTGCACCAGACAGGAGGAACAGCAGAGAGACACAGCTGCACCAGACAGGAGGAACAGCAGAGAGACACAGCTGCACCAGACAGGAGGAACAGCAGAGAGACACAGCTGCACCAGACAGGAGGAACAGCAGAGAGACACAGCTGCACCAGACAGGAGGAACAGCAGAGAGACACAGCTGCACCAGACAGGAGGAACAGCAGAGAGACACAGCTGTACCAGACAGGAGGAACAGCAGAGACACAGCTGCACCAGACAGGAGGAACAGCAGAGAGACACAGCTGTACCAGACAGGAGGAACAGCAGAGACACAGCTGTACCAGACAGAAGGAACAGTAGGGAGACACAGCTGTACCAGACAGGAGGAACAGCAGAGAGACACAGCTATACCAGACAGGAGGAACAGCAGAGAGACACAGCTATACCAGACAGGAGGAACAGCAGAGAGACACGGCTGTACCAGACAGGAGGAACAGCAGAGAGACACAGCTGCACCAGACAGGAGGAACAGCAGAGAGACACAGCTATACCAGACAGGAGGAACAGCAGAGAGACACGGCTGTACCAGACAGGAGGAACAGCAGAGAGACACAGCTGCACCAGACAGGAGGAACAGCAGAGAGACACAGCTGTACCAGACAGGAGGAACAGCAGAGAGACACAGCTATACCAGACAGGAGGAACAGCAGAGAGACACGGCTGTACCAGACAGGAGGAACAGCAGAGACACAGCTGTACCAGACAGGAGGAATAGCAGAGAGACATGGCTGCACCAGACAGGAGGAACAGCAGAGAGACACAGCTGTACCAGACAGGAGGAACAGCAGAGACACAGCTGTACCAGACAGGAGGAACAGCAGAGAGACACAGCTATACCAGACAGGAGGAACAGCAGAGAGACATGGCTATACCAGACAGGAGGAACAGCAGAGAGACAGCTGTACCAGACAGGAGGAACAGCAGAGAGACACAGCTATACCAGACAGGAGGAACAGCAGAGAGACAGCTATACCAGACAGGAGGAACAGCAGAGAGACACAGCTGTACCAGACAGGAGGAACAGCAGAGAGACACAGCTGTACCAGACAGGAGGAACAGCAGAGAGACACAGCTGTACCAGACAGGAGGAACAGCAGAGAGACACAGCTGTACCAGACAGGAGGAACAGCAGAGAGACACAGCTGTACCAGACAGGAGGAACAGCAGAGAGACACAGCTGCACCAGACAGGAGGAACAGCAGAGAGACACAGCTGCACCAGACAGGAGGAACAGCAGAGAGACACAGCTGCACCAGACAGGAGGAACAGCAGAGAGACACAGCTGCACCAGACAGGAGGAACAGCAGAGAGACACAGCTGTACCAGACAGGAGGAACAGCAGAGACACACAGCTGTACCAGACAGAAGGAACAGTAGGGAGACATGGCTGCACCAGACAGGAGGAACAGCAGAGAGACACAGCTGTACCAGACAGGAGGAACAGCAGAGAGACACAGCTATACCAGACAGGAGGAACAGCAGAGAGACACGGCTGTACCAGACAGGAGGAACAGCAGAGACACAGCTGTACCAGACAGGAGGAATAGCAGAGAGACATGGCTGTACCAGACAGGAGGAACAGCAGAGAGACACAGCTATACCAGACAGGAGGAACAGCAGAGACACACAGCTGTACCAGACAGGAGGAACAGCAGAGAGACACAACTGTACCAGATAGGAGGAACAGCAGAGAGACACAGCTGTACCAGACAGGAGGAACAACAGAGAGACACAGCTGTACCAGACAGGAGGAACAGCAGAGAGACACAGCTATACCAGACAGGAGGAACAGCAGAGAGACACAGCTATACCAGACAGGAGGAACAGCAGAGAGACACAGCTGTACCAGACAGGAGGAACAGCACAGAGACACAGCTATACCAGACAGGAGGAACAGCAGAGAGACACAGCTGTACCAGACAGGAGGAACAGCAGAGAGACACAGCTGCACCAGACAGGAGGAACAGCAGAGAGACACAGCTATACCAGACAGGAGGAACAACAGAGAGACACAGCTGTACCAGACAGGAGGAACAGCAGAGACACACAGCTGTACCAGACAGGAGGAACAGCAGAGACACAGCTATACCAGACAGGAGGAACAGCAGAGAGACACAGCTATACCAGACAGGAGGAACAGCAGAGAGACACAGCTGTACCAGACAGGAGGAACAGCACAGAGACACAGCTGTACCAGACAGGAGGAACAGCAGAGACACACAGCTGTACCAGACAGGAGGAACAGCAGAGACACAGCTATACCAGACAGGAGGAACAGCAGAGAGACACAGCTATACCAGACAGGAGGAACAGCACAGAGACACAGCTGTACCAGACAGGAGGAACAGCAGAGAGACACAGCTATACCAGACAGGAGGAACAGCAGAGAGACACAGCTGTACCAGACAGGAGGAACAGCAGAGAGACACAGCTATACCAGACAGGAGGAACAGCAGAGAGACACAGCTATACCAGACAGGAGGAACAGCAGAGACACACAGCTGTACCAGACAGGAGGAACAGCAGAGACACAGCTATACCAGACAGGAGGAACAGCAGAGAGACACAGCTATACCAGACAGGAGGAACAGCAGAGAGACACAGCTGTACCAGACAGGAGGAACAGCACAGAGACACAGCTGTACCAGACAGGAGGAACAGCAGAGAGACACAGCTATACCAGACAGGAGGAACAGCAGAGAGACACAGCTATACCAGACAGGAGGAACAGCAGAGACACACAGCTGTACCAGACAGGAGGAACAGCAGAGACACAGCTATACCAGACAGGAGGAACAGCAGAGAGACACAGCTATACCAGACAGGAGGAACAGCAGAGAGACACAGCTGTACCAGACAGGAGGAACAGCACAGAGACACAGCTGTACCAGACAGGAGGAACAGCAGAGACACACAGCTGTACCAGACAGGAGGAACAGCAGAGACACAGCTATACCAGACAGGAGGAACAGCAGAGAGACACAGCTATACCAGACAGGAGGAACAGCACAGAGACACAGCTGTACCAGACAGGAGGAACAGCAGAGAGACACAGCTATACCAGACAGGAGGAACAGCAGAGAGACACAGCTGTACCAGACAGGAGGAACAGCAGAGAGACACAGCTATACCAGACAGGAGGAACAGCAGAGAGACACAGCTGTACCAGACAGGAGGAACAGCAGAGAGACACAGCTATACCAGACAGGAGGAACAGCAGAGAGACACAGCTATACCAGACAGGAGGAACAGCAGAGAGACACAGCTATACCAGACAGGAGGAACAGCAGAGACACAGCTATACCAGACAGGAGGAACAACAGAGAGACACAGCTATACCAGACAGGAGGAACAGCAGAGAGACACAGCTGTACCAGACAGGAGGAATAGCAGAGAGACACAGCTATACCAGACAGGAGGAACAGCAGAGAGACACAGCTGTACCAGACAGGAGGAACAGCAGAGAGACACAGCTGTACCAGACAGGAGGAACAGCAGAGAGACACAGCTATACCAGACAGGAGGAACAGCAGAGAGACAGAGCTGTACCAGACAGGAGGAACAGCAGAGAGACACAGCTGTACCAGACAGGAGGAACAGCAGAGAGACACAGCTATACCAGACAGGAGGAACAGCAGAGACACAGCTATACCAGACAGGAGGAACAACAGAGAGACACAGCTGTACCAGACAGGAGGAACAGCAGAGAGACACAGCTGTACCAGACAGGAGGAACAGCAGAGAGACACAGCTATACCAGACAGGAGGAACAGCAGAGAGACACAGCTATACCAGACAGGAGGAACAACAGAGAGACACAGCTGTACCAGACAGGAGGAACAGCAGAGAGACACAGCTGTACCAGACAGGAGGAACAGCAGAGAGACACAGCTGTACCAGACAGGAGGAACAGCAGAGAGACAGCTATACCAGACAGGAGGAACAGCAGAGAGACACAGCTATACCAGACAGGAGGAACAGCAGAGAGACACAGCTGTACCAGACAGGAGGAACAGCAGAGAGACACACAGCTGTACCAGACAGGAGGAACAGCAGAGAGACACAGCTGTACCAGACAGGAGGAACAGCAGAGAGACACAGCTGTACCAGACAGGAGGAACAGCAGAGAGACAGCTATACCAGACAGGAGGAACAGCAGAGAGACACAGCTGTACCAGACAGGAGGAACAGCAGAGAGACACAGCTGTACCAGACAGGAGGAACAGCAGAGAGACACAGCTATACCAGACAGGAGGAACAGCAGAGACACACAGCTGTACCAGACAGGAGGAACAGCAGAGAGACACAGCTATACCAGACAGGAGGAACAGCAGAGAGACACAGCTGTACCAGACAGGAGGAACAACAGAGAGACACAGCTGTACCAGACAGGAGGAACAACAGAGAGACACAGCTGTACCAGACAGGAGGAACAGCAGAGAGACACGGCTGTACCAGACAGGAGGAACAGCAGAGAGACACAGCTGTACCAGACAGAAGGAACAGCAGAGAGACACAGCTGTACCAGACAGGAGGAACTGCAGAGACACAGCTGTACCAGACAGGAGGAACAGCAGAGAGACACAGCTATACCAGACAGGAGGAACAACAGAGAGACACAGCTGTACCAGACAGGAGGAACAGCAGAGAGACACGGCTGTACCAGACAGGAGGAACTGCAGAGACACAGCTATACCAGACAGGAGGAACAGCAGAGAGACACAGCTATACCAGACAGGAGGAACAGCAGAGACACAGCTGTACCAGACAGGAGGAACAGCAGAGAGACACAACTATACCAGACAGGAGGAACAGCAGAGAGACACAGCTGTACCAGACAGGAGGAACAGCAGAGAGACACAGCTGTACCAGACAGGAGGAACAGCTGGGAGACACAGCTGTACCAGACAGGAGGAACAGCAGAGAGACACAGCTATACCAGACAGGAGGAACAGCAGAGAGACACAGCTGTACCAGACAGGAGGAACAGCACAGAGACACAGCTGTACCAGACAGGAGGAACAGCAGAGAGACACAGCTATACCAGACAGGAGGAACAGCACAGAGACACAGCTGTACCAGACAGGAGGAACAGCAGAGACACAGCTACACCAGACAGGAGGAACAGCAGAGAGACACAGCTATACCAGACAGGAGGAACAGCAGAGAGACACAGCTGTACCAGACAGGAGGAACAGCAGAGAGACACAGCTATACCAGACAGGAGGAACAGCAGAGAGACACAGCTATACCAGACAGGAGGAACAGCAGAGAGACAGCTATACCAGACAGGAGGAACAGCAGAGAGACACAGCTGTACCAGACAGGAGGAACAGCAGAGACACAGCTATACCAGACAGGAGGAACAGCAGAGAGACACAGCTGTACCAGACAGGAGGAACAGCAGAGACACAGCTATACCAGACAGGAGGAACAGCAGAGAGACACAGCTGTACCAGACAGGAGGAACAGCAGAGAGACACAGCTATACCAGACAGGAGGAACAGCAGAGAGACACAGCTATACCAGACAGGAGGAACAGCAGAGAGACACAGCTGTACCAGACAGGAGGAACAGCAGAGAGACACAGCTGTACTAGACAGGAGGAACAGCAGAGACACAGCTATACCAGACAGGAGGAACAGCAGAGAGACACAGCTGTACCAGACAGGAGGAACAGCAGAGACACAGCTATACCAGACAGGAGGAACAGCAGAGACACAGCTATACCAGACAGGAGGAACAGCAGAGACACAGCTATACCAGACAGGAGGAACAGCAGGGAGACACAGCTGTACCAGACAGGAGGAACAGCAGAGAGACACAGCTGTACCAGACAGGAGGGACAGCAGAGAGACACAGCTATACCAGACAGGAGGAACAGCAGAGAGACACAGCTATACCAGACAGGAGGAACAGCAGAGAGACACAGCTGTACCAGACAGGAGGAACAGCAGAGAGACACAGCTGTACCAGACAGGAGGAACAGCAGAGAGACACAGCTGTACCAGACAGGAGGAACAGCAGAGAGACAAAGCTGTACCAGACAGGAGGAACAGCAGAGAGACACACAGCTGTACCAGACAGGAGGAACAGCAGAGAGACACGGCTGTACCAGACAGGAGGAACAGCAGAGAGACACAGCTGCACCAGACAGGAGGAACAGCAGAGAGACACAGCTGCACCAGACAGGAGGAACAGCAGAGAGACACAGCTGCACCAGACAGGAGGAACAGCAGAGAGACACAGCTGTACCAGACAGGAGGAACAGCAGAGACACACAGCTGTACCAGACAGGAGGAACAGTAGGGAGACATGGCTGCACCAGACAGGAGGAACAGCAGAGAGACACAGCTATACCAGACAGGAGGAACAGCAGAGAGACACGGCTGTACCAGACAGGAGGAATAGCAGAGAGACACAGCTGTACCAGACAGGAGGAACAGCAGAGAGACACAGCTATACCAGACAGGAGGAACAGCAGAGAGACATGGCTGCACCAGACAGGAGGAACAGCAGAGAGACACAGCTGTACCAGACAGGAGGAACAGCAGAGACACACAGCTGTACCAGACAGGAGGAACAGTAGGGAGACATGGCTATACCAGACAGGAGGAACAGCAGAGAGACACAGCTGTACCAGACAGGAGGAACAGCAGAGAGACACAGCTGTACCAGACAGGAGGAACAGCAGAGAGACACAGCTGTACCAGACAGGAGGAACAGCAGGGAGACATGGCTGTACCAGACAGGAGGAACAGCAGAGAGACACAGCTGTACCAAACAGGAGGAACAGCAGAGAGACACAGCTGTACCAGA
Organism: Rhinophrynus dorsalis; assembly: GCA_037306005.1. Lineage (NCBI taxonomy): Eukaryota > Metazoa > Chordata > Amphibia > Anura > Rhinophrynidae > Rhinophrynus > Rhinophrynus dorsalis. The sequence goes on along the minus strand of CM074725.1, from coordinate 2,222,877 downwards.
CAGGAGGAACAGCAGAGAGACACAGCTGTACCAGACAGGAGGAACAGCAGGGAGACATGGCTGTACCAGACAGGAGGAACAGCAGAGAGACACAGCTGTACCAAACAGGAGGAACAGCAGAGAGACACAGCTGTACCAGACAGGAGGAACAGCAGAGAGACACAGCTGTACCAGACAGGAGGAACAGCAGAGAGACACAGCTATACCAGACAGGAGGAACAGCAGAGAGACACAGCTATACCAGACAGGAGGAACAGCAGGGAGACATGGCTGTACCAGACAGGAGGAACAGCAGAGACACAGCTGTACCAGACAGGAGGAACAGCAGAGAGACACAGCTGTACCAGACAGGAGGAACAGCAGAGAGACACAGCTATACCAGACAGGAGGAACAGCAGAGAGACACAGCTATACCAGACAGGAGGAACAGCAGAGACACATGGGTGTACCAGACAGGAGGAACAGCAGGGAGACATGGCTGTACCAGACAGGAGGAACTGCAGCGAGAGACGGCTGTAAGTGCAGGAGAATTAGAGGGGAATTCCACTAGCAGTGATGTTAGACAGTTAGCTCTGCAGGGCAGGGTGCAGTGCCAGATCTGTGGGTGAGGTGCTGATTAGAAGCAATGATAAGGAACTTGGGGTGCGGCTGCAACTGACAAAACCAGAGGGGAAACAGCCAGAAGCTGTCATGTCCTGACGTGCGCCAGGGAGAAAGCAGCGCGTGAGTGTCTATAACTATGTGTGTGTGTGTGTATGTATAATATATATGCATGTGTGTGTATATATGTATGTGTGTGTAATATATATGTATATGTGTGTGTGTGTGTATCTGTATAAGTGTGTGTGTGTGTGTATAATATATATGTATGTGTGTGTGTATCTGTATAAGTGTGTGTGTGTATAATATATATGTATGTGTATGTGTATCTGTATAAGTGTGTGTATGTATAATATATATGTATGTGTGCACGTGTGTGTATGTATAATATATATGTATGTGTGTGTAATATATATGTGTGTGTGTGTGTGTGTAAATGTATAAGTGTGTGTATATATATATATATGTATGTATGTGTGTGTGCATGCATGTACCTATATATGTGTGTGTATATATGTATGTATATATCTATGTGTAAATGTGTATGTATGTATAAGTGTGTGTGTGTGTATGTATGTGTAAGTATGTATAAGTGTGTGTATGTATGTACGTATGTATGTATAAGTGTGTATGTACGTATGTATAAGTGTGTGTGTTTGTATGTACGTATGCATAAGTTTGCGTGTGTATGTATGTATAAGTGTGTGCATGTATGTATCCATGTATAAGTGTGTGTATGTATGTACGTATGTATGTATAAGTGTGTGTGTGTACGTATGTATGTATAAGTGTGTGTGTATGTGTGTGTACATATGTATGAATGAATGTATGTATGTATGTATGAAAGTATAAGTGCATATGTTTGCATTTATGTGTGTGTATATATCTATATATTATATATATATACACGTGTGACTGTGTGTGTATATATCTATATATTATATATACACGTGTGTGACTGTGTGTGTATATATCTATATATTATATATACGCGTGTGTGACTGTGTGTGTATATATCTATATATTATATATACACGTGTGTGACTGTGTGTATATATATATCTATATATTATATATACACGTGTGTGACTGTGTGTGTATATATCTATATATTATATATACGCGTGTGTGACTGTGTGTGTATATATCTATATATTATATATACACGTGTGTGACTGTGTGTGTATATATCTATATATTATATATACACGTGTGTGACTGTGTGTGTATATATCTATATATTATATATACGTGTGTGACTGTGTGTGTATATATCTATATATTATATATACACGTGTGTGACTGTGTGTGTATATATCTATATATTATATATACGTGTGTGTATATGTATCAATATGTCTTTTCAGCTATTGTTGATCCACTGCAGGATGAAACCTCCTCAGCAATCCTCCAGCAGTGTTACTCCTGTGCTTTTTGTAGCCGCTGTGTACCAGTGAATGTGGTCATTTCATCCACCCGTCTTGTCTTTGGTCTTCTTGGGAGTTTAGTATTAAGTGGAATCCATTCCCATCAGGTCTTCTTGCTGTGTGACCTGCCCATTTACATTTCAGGTGTTTTACTCTTTCATTGATGTCACAGACCTTTGTGGACGACACATTTTTCAGTCTCTTTTTGTTATGTTCAAAAGTTGCCGCTCCATACATCTCTGCGTAACCTCAAAGCGGAACTTTCAGACAGTACTAAGTCGCCATGTATTCATTAAGCACATGGCGACTAGCTTGGAAATCAAAGTCTTACCTGTAAAAAATAGTCAACTTCTCACAAGCTGCTTGGCGATGGTCTTGTAGCCCATTCCAGCCTTGTGTAGGTCTACAGTCTTGTCCTGACATCCTTGGGCAGCTCTTTGGTCTTGGCCATGGTGGAGAGTTTGGAATCTGATTGATTGCTTCTGTGGACAGGTGTCTTTTATACAGGTAACAAGCTGAGATAAGAAGTACTCCCTTTAAGAGAATGATCCTAATCTCAGCTTGTTACCTGTATAAAAGACACCTGGGAGCCAGAATTTTTGCTGTTTGATAGGGGGTCAATACTTATTTCACTCAGTAAAATGCAAATTAATTTATAACTTTTTTTAAATGTGTTTTTCTGGATTATTGTTGTTGTTATTCTGTCTCTCAATGTTCAAATAAACCTACCATTAAAATTATAGACCGATCATTTCCTTGTCAGTGGGGAAACGTGCAAAATCAGCAGGGGATCAGATAATTTTTCCCCTCACTGTACATAAGGACTGGAGGACACATGGGTCAAACACCCTTCACTTGAGGCAGAGTGGTAAATTTCTTTTAAAGACAATACCACTACGTTTTCCAAATGCTCACTATCCCAGTTTTATTCATTGCTCAATTTCCATCATGGTGTTTCCATCTGTTGACATTTCCAGTCCAAGGTAAACGTACTTGTCCATTGATAGTTCTTGTCCATCTGCGGTGATTTTCCTGCGTATTGTAGATTTGTTAAAGCGGAATTTTGAGATAATAGCCAGTTGCCATGTATTCATTAAATGCATGACGACTAGCTTGAAAATAGATGTCTTACTGTAAAAAAAAAACACTTGTGTGTAAAGGAATCCATCCCGTTTCGGGACTGACGGACAGGTTAGTGCGGTCTGTGCTCCTGCGCCGTCAGTCCCTTACGGTGACCATATGGTGCAAAGCAGTCTACTCTATGGAGACCAGGACTGACGGCGCAGGCGCACAGACAACATGTCTGCGCTCTAGCCCCAGTTCCGGTCTACAAACGGGACGGATTCCTTTAGACACACATTTTTTTTTATGGTAAGACATCTATTTTCAAGCTTGTCGCCATGTATTTAATGAATGAATAGCAACTGGCTATTATCTGAAAGTTCGGCTTTAAACATGACTTGCATTTTGTTGATATTCATCTTCAGACCTAAACGTTTGCTTTCCCGTTGTAGCTCTTCAATGTGTACCTGCCGTTCTTCAGCACTACTGGCAAAGAGAATGATATTGTCTGTAAAACATGATGTAGGTAGTCTCCATTGATCTTAACTCCTATCTTGTCCCAATCAAGTTTGCTGCAGATTTCTTCTAAACAAGCAGAAAATAGTTTTGGAGAGATTGTGTCTTTTTCTATGTTGATCTGGACTGTATCAGTCTTGACCTGTATTGATGCAGTTGCATTTTCATATATTGATTGGAGGATATTGATGTAAGATCTAAGCTCTACCTATTCTTTGGTTGATTAGAGCATCGATTATAGATTGATTTTTCACTGAGTCAAAGGCCTTTTCATAGTCAGTGAAGGATATGCATAATGGAAGGTTTTAACATCGTAATATAGCTGATGAGGCTGGAAAAGACATGCTCCAATCAAGTCCAGCCCATGCCAAAAACACCTCTGTTGATCCAAAGGATGGCAAAAAAAAAAAAAAAAGCCCTCTGAAGTAATTTCCAATTTAGCTCCAAGTGGGTAAAATATATTCCTCCCTGAATCCAAATGGCAGTCAGATATTTCCCTGGATCCCCAGCCTCTCTGCATTGGAGCCAACTGTCATAATGAGATTTTAGTTGTTGTGTCTCTCTATAACTTGCTGTACTATCTGAATATAAAGTTACTTTAGATTATTCCGTATTCTTTTTTATAATGCTCTGTACCGTAGTCCATGCCGATATCCTTTAGTCTTCTTAGTGTCCCCCTCCCACCCCTATTTCCTATGTCATGCACACTCCCCTCCCATCTGAAAGCTGGTGGCTTGACCGGACACATCACAATGAGGGACAATATATTCTGTATAATTAAAACCCTGCGCCCCTTGATGAAGAGAAGCAGGATTTTCGTTATGCTGACACAATATTGTCCCTCATTGCAATCTGTCCAGACTGGGGAGGGAGGAGAAAACTTTAACATTACAAGAAAATTACAAGGATTTTGGCACTGACTACGGAACAGAGCATTAAAAAAAAGAATACTGAATAATCAAGAGTAACCTTATGTGCTACCATTACTGTCTCTTGAAGTCCGTCTGTTCTTTAGGTTGTGCCACGTTAAGTATGGTGTCCATTTTACTGAAGCCTGCCTGTTCTTTAGGTTGTGTCACGTTAAGTATGGTGTCCATTTTACTGAAGTCTGCCTGTTCTTTAGGTTGTGTCATGTTAAGTATGGTGTCCATTTTACTGTAGCCTGCTTGTTCTTTAGCTGTCCATTCTTCTTGATGGGACCTTTGTGTACACCTTGAAGACAACTGGCAAAAGGCTTATTGGTAGGTAGTTTTTGACATCCGCCTTTTCACCTTTTTTGTGATGTAGGAGGACTTCTGCATTTTTCCATGTTTCAGGCAATTTGTAGAGTAGTAGGCATTTTGAAAATAGTTTAGCTAGGGCTTTGAATAGGGGTTCACCTTTCATTAGTAACTTTATGACATATGAGAGGTGAAATTTCCATGGAACTGACATTGTGTCACACAGCGGAGACGAACTACCGATCTCTATACAATCCTATCTGTGTGGGCTGCTGACATTGCGTCACACAGAGGAGACGCACTACCGATCTCTATACAATCCTATCTGTGTGGGCTGCTGACATTGCGTCACACAGAGGAGACGCACTACCGATCTCTATACAATCCTATCTGTGTGGGCTGCTGACATTGCGTCACACAGAGGAGACGCACTACCGATCTCTATACAATCCTATCTGTGTGGGCTGCTGACATTGCGTCACACAGAGGAGACGCACTACCGATCTCTATACAATCCTATCTGTGTGGGCTGCTGACATTGCGTCACACAGAGGAGACGCACTACCGATCTCTATACAATCCTATCTGTGTGGGCTGCTGACATTGCGTCACACAGAGGAGACGCACTACCGATCTCTATACAATCCTATCTGTGTGGGCTGCTGACATTGCGTCACACAGAGGAGACGACTACCGATCTCTATACAATCCTATCTGTGTGGGCTGCTGACATTGCGTCACACAGCGGAGACGCACTACCGATCTCTATACAATCCTATCTGTGTGGACTGCTGACATTGCGTCACACAGAGGAGACGCACTACCGATCTCTATACAATCCTATCTGTGTGGGCTGCTGACATTGCGTCACACAGCGGAGACGCACTACCGATCTCTATACAATCCTATCTGTGTGGACTGCTGACATTGCGTCACACAGAGGAGACGCACTACCGATCTCTATACAAACCTATCTGTGTGGGCTGCTGACATTGCGTCACACAGCGGAGACGCACTACTGATCTCTATACAATCCTATCTGTGTGGGCTGCTGACATTGCGTCACACAGCAGAGACGCACTACCGATCTCTATACAATCCTATCTGTGTGGGCTGCAATACTGTTCTTCACATGGGTTTATTACCAACTAAAAAAACACACTGTGGACACACTGACTACTGTTATAACATTGTAGTTACATTATTCTGAATAAAAAAAATGTTGCTATAATATTGCAGTCATATTGAACACAACTTCTCTGCACTATGTTTATTCCCGTACTGATATTCTGAGTTAATGATCTGATTTATATGTGAATATTTGTCCTCTCTTATATAATTTTATAGGGTGGTGCTTAAGTCAGCGCCTACTTCTGACTGTCTTTTTCTGCTTATTGAGGGAAAAACCTTTTATCAGGAGTTTTCCACTCATCCATAAGGATCTAATCAAGAGTATTATTGGGTGGAAAATGGTAGAAGACTTCTTACGCCTCTGGAAAATATCCGGAGATGGAGATCCCTCATCAGGTGTGTCAGAGACCTGAAGGTTCTCCAAGACTGCCCTGATGAGCCCCTCAACGGAGCGGATCAGCCTCATAGGAATCTCCATAGGTAGAATCCATGTTTCCATCTTAATCCTCTTATGGAGCTTATTCTTCCTCAGAGGAAACCCCAATAACCTACGAATGACCCCTAGAAATGGGGGCAATCTGCTTAACCGTAGGAATAGGCTTCCATGAATGTAGTATCCCCTTGGACAAAATACAGGATTTGGGACACTGAAGACAGTAATGTTTTGACCAATGCTGGCTCTTGATCAGTACTAGAGGGCCCCAGCGGAATCGTAGGGGCCACTGCACATGAGGGGAATAAAGACCTTAAATACGCTCTAGATAGACCTGTGTGGAAAAAGGAACAATGTGTGAGGGAAGTAAAGGTAGCCCCTGAGTACTTTGCCTTGGATTTACCCCCATGTCCCTTACAGTCCAATGCAAATCCCCTTAAAAGTGTCCTAAACACTAAAGAACATCCAGAGAATAAATGAGCACCCTTAATGCCTAGAAATACAATTATCTGGCAAGGACAGTCAGCTTCTGCACATGATAAGCAAGAGAAGAAAAATGGCCACTGCAATACTGTCAGCCAATCAGAAGAGAGCCCAGGAGATAGGCATTCTGGGTAATGTAGTCTTCTCCATTGCTTTTTGTATAACAACAACTACAACTCTGTTTGTGGATTGCCACAAGCCCCCTTGGACACTCAAAGTGGACTGGATGGTGGGGCACAAGGAGATGAAGAGATATGGCCCTCTCAGATCATTGTAGCTGAAACATTTGCAGAGATATGTCTCATAGAAGTTTCCCCCACAGAAGATAATGGAGCAAAGATGGTGCCTTGGGAAGGTAAGAAACTAAATTATAAGTAATGGGATGATGAAAATAACCTCCTCAAAGGACTCAAACAAAAAATAGAGATGTTAAACCAGCAGAAGAAAGCAGCCATCCTCACTCCAAACTCCTCTGAGATAAACCTGCAGTATAGAAAGGTACCCATAATAATTGCCAGCAGCCTACCAAGGCTCACATCAGCCCTCCTATGGAGGGGTAACAGTTTGGGACAGAAAGTGGACCAAGGCACTCAAAGAGTTACTCACCAGTTTTGTGGTTACCATCTTAGAAAGAGACCAGAGTCTCAAGAGACCCTGACATGAAGGAAATATTGGCAGCAATATTCCCTCAACAGGGCTAAATAGGTCCACACAACACCAATGAACTGGTCAGTCCTCTCCAGGGAAGCTCAGTGATGGTAACCAACCTAGTGGGGCTGTATACAGCCCCATATCTCACAGGACAAGAATAAAATGAAACCTAAGGAAAATAAAGAGGATGGCCATGCCCGTTCAGCTCCTAGTGGGACACATGGATTCTGGGAGTTAGTGGTTGGGGGGAAGGTTTGAACTGGAGGAGAGAGTCTCCATCCCAAATACCCTGTCTTTTATGAGGGACTCAACCCCATGGTACCTGTGTTTTATACTGGATTAAGAGAAATGAGTATTACCTTCCTGTTTTACCTGCTAATACACGGTAGAACCCTGTATATTCCCTTCTGCTAGAGATGCATCTAATCTTCTCTTAAATGTATCCATTGATTCTACCATTACTACAAACTTGGCCAGAGAATTCCACAATTTAACAGATCTTACTGTAAAAGGGCCCTTCCTCTGCAGAAGTTGAAACCTGCTTTCCTCTAATCTTAAGTGGTGGCCCCTAGATATTTGATCAGGTCTTGGAATGAAAATTCCAAGACAGATCCTTGTATTGACATACATCTGTTCTCTAGAGTAAATAAACCAAGTTTGTCTAGACGTTCCTCATACTTCAAATCCTCCATTCCATTAATTTTGATGCTCTTAAATGTGTGTTTGTGTGTATATATGTATGTATATGTGTTTCTATGTATGTATAAGTGTGTGTGTGCACATATGTATGTATGTACATGTATCTAAAAAAGGATTGTTCTATAGTTACAGATAAATCATTTTCTCTTAGTTCATATATATATAAAATCAGGAACCTTGGGGTAAAGTATCCTCTGACTAGGAGGGCAGAGCACAGAGTACTCCAAGCACCTAACCAGTGTTTGTGTCTGGCCATAAAAATATTTGAAGAAATCAGTGCTTTAGTTGATGAAGGCTCCCATTCAGCAGAGAAGGTATATTACTCACAGAAGAGATCAAGGCTTTAGTCGATGCAGGCTCCCATTCAGTAGCGAAGGTATATTACTCACAGAAGGTATCAAGGCCTTAATATATACAGGCTCCTGTTCAGTAGAGGAGGTATATTACTCACAGAAGGTATCAAGGCTTTAGTCGATGCAGACTCCTGTTCAGTAGAGACAGTATATTACTCACAGAAGGTATCAAGGCTTTAGTCGATGCAGGCTCCTGTTCAGTAGAGACAGTATGTTACTCACAGAAGGTATCAAGGCTTTAGTCGATGCAGGCTCCTGTTCAGTAGAGACAGCATGTTACTCACAGAAGGTATCAAGGCTTTAGTCGATGCAGGCTCCTGTTCAGTAGAGACAGTATATTACTCACAGAAGGTATCAAGGCTTTAGTCGATGCAGGCTCCTGTTCAGTAGAGGAGGTATATTACTCACAGAAGGTATGAAGGCTTTAGTCGATGCAGGCTCCTGTTCAGTAGAGGAGGTATATTACTGTCACGGAGTGACTAGGAAATAACAACACTGACAAAACTTTATTAAGTACAATAGAGCAGGTAAGATGACACAATGGTGGAAGCAGCAAATGACACAGTAGTGGCAGCAATGAGTGACACAAACGTGGCAGCAAGAGTGGCACACCTTCACAAGACCAGGGAGGAACAGTGAACTCACTTTCCTCACCCTTCACTAGGCAGGTGAGCAATAACGGAAAGGCCCTGGGATCACACAGGCAAGGTGGGAGGACAGTGCAGAGCACTTACACACACACACAGTTGGCAGGAAAATAGGAAGCGCAACAATACCCAAAACTATGCATAAAGTCGACAAGGTAACCTGCACTGGGGCTAGGTGAGGCAACACACAAACCGGAATGGCCACGGGAGGTCAGTACACGGACTGACCGACAAGCGCTGCAAGCGGAAGCCACAACTGGAAGGAAGGCACAGGCAGCAAGGATTCCTAACAAGGAATCACAATGGGAGCGCAACAGAGGATACTAAGAGGCAGCCAAGGGTCAGAGCTGGATCGGGTAGTCAGACGTTGCCAGTGGTCAGAGCCGGAACAGGTAGTCATACATAGCCAGGAGTCAGAGCTAGAATGAGTGGTCAGACGTAGCCAGGTGTCAGAGCCGGAACGGGTAGTCAGACGTAGCCAGGAGACAGAGCCGGATCGGGTAGTCAGACGTAGCCAGGAGACAGAGCCGGATCGGGTAGTCAGACGTAGCCAGGAGACAGAGCCGGATCGGGTAGTCAGACGTAGCCAGGAGACAGAGCCGGATCTGGTAGTCAGAAGTAGCCAGGAGACAGAGCCGGATCTGGTAGTCAGAGGTAGCAGGACTCGTACACAGGAACAGCAATGGACCAACACAGCACTAGGCTCAGGCACACCACGAAAGGGTGAAGGTAATGAGACAGGCTGAGGTGTAAAAGGCCTAGCAGGTGGGTGGAGTGATGACATCACCAGCATAGTGACCTATAAGAATAGCGAATCAGCGTAGAACGACAGTTTAGCAGTAACAATGTCGCTGAATAGCAAACCCGCATAGAGGCAATCATGGGCACCGTGATAATTACTCACAGAAGGTATCAAGGCCTTAATATATACAGGCTCCTGTTCAGTAGAGGAGGTATATTACTCACAGAAGGTATCAAGGCTTTAGTCGATGCAGACTCCTGTTCAGTAGAGACAGTATATTACTCACAGAAGGTATCAAGGCTTTAGTCGATGCAGGCTCCTGTTCAGTAGAGACAGTATGTTACTCACAGAAGGTATCAAGGCTTTAGTCGATGCAGGCTCCTGTTCAGTAGAGACAGCATGTTACTCACAGAAGGTATCAAGGCTTTAGTCGATGCAGGCTCCTGTTCAGTAGAGACAGTATATTACTCACAGAAGGTATCAAGGCTTTAGTCGATGCAGGCTCCTGTTCAGTAGAGGAGGTATATTACTCACAGAAGGTATGAAGGCTTTAGTCGATGCAGGCTCCTGTTCAGTAGAGGAGGTATATTACTGTCACGGAGTGACTAGGAAATAACAACACTGACAAAACTTTATTAAGTACAATAGAGCAGGTAAGATGACACAATGGTGGAAGCAGCAAATGACACAGTAGTGGCAGCAATGAGTGACACAAACGTGGCAGCAAGAGTGGCACACCTTCACAAGACCAGGGAGGAACAGTGAACTCACTTTCCTCACCCTTCACTAGGCAGGTGAGCAATAACGGAAAGGCCCTGGGATCACACAGGCAAGGTGGGAGGACAGTGCAGAGCACTTACACACACACACAGTTGGCAGGAAAATAGGAAGCGCAACAATACCCAAAACTATGCATAAAGTCGACAAGGTAACCTGCACTGGGGCTAGGTGAGGCAACACACAAACCGGAATGGCCACGGGAGGTCAGTACATGGACTGACCGACAAGCGCTGCAAGCGGAAGCCACAACTGGAAGGAAGGCACAGGCAGCAAGGATTCCTAACAAGGAATCACAATGGGAGCGCAACAGAGGATACTAAGAGGCAGCCAAGGGTCAGAGCTGGATCGGGTAGTCAGACGTTGCCAGTGGTCAGAGCCGGAACAGGTAGTCATACATAGCCAGGAGTCAGAGCTAGAATGAGTGGTCAGACGTAGCCAGGTGTCAGAGCCGGAACGGGTAGTCAGACGTAGCCAGGAGACAGAGCCGGATCGGGTAGTCAGACGTAGCCAGGAGACAGAGCCGGATCGGGTAGTCAGACGTAGCCAGGAGACAGAGCCGGATCGGGTAGTCAGACGTAGCCAGGAGACAGAGCCGGATCGGGTAGTCAGACGTAGCCAGGAGACAGAGCCGGATCTGGTAGTCAGAAGTAGCCAGGAGACAGAGCCGGATCTGGTAGTCAGAGGTAGCAGGACTCGTACACAGGAACAGCAATGGACCAACACAGCACTAGGCTCAGGCACACCACGAAAGGGTGAAGGTAATGAGACAGGCTGAGGTGTAAAAGGCCTAGCAGGTGGGTGGAGTGATGACATCACCAGCATAGTGACCTATAAGAATAGCGAATCAGCGTAGAACGACAGTTTAGCAGTAACAATGTCGCTGAATAGCAAACCCGCATAGAGGCAATCATGGGCACCGTGATAATTACTCACAGAAGGTATCAAGGCTTTAATATATACAGGCTCTTGTTCAGTAGAGATAGTATATTACTCACAGAAGGTATCAAGGCTTTAGTCGATGCAGGCTCCTGTTCAGTAGAGAAGGTATATCACTCACAGAAGGTATCAAGGCTTTAGTCGATACAGGCTCCTGTTCAGTAGAGATAGTATATCACTCACAGAAGGTATCAAGGCTTTAGTCGATGCAGGCTCCTGTTCAGTAGAGATAGTATATCACTCACAGAAGGTATCAAGGCTTTAGTCGATGCAGGCTCCTGTTCAGTAGAAGAGGTATATTACTCACAGAAGGTATCAAGGTTTTAGTTGATGCAGGCTCCTGTTCATTACAGACAGTATGTTACTCACAGAAGGTGTCAAGGCTTTAGTCGATGCAGGCTCCTGTTCAGTAGAGAAGGTATATTACTCACAGAAGGTATCAAGGCTTTAGTCGATGCAGGCTCCTGTTCAGTAGAGAAGGTATATTACTCACAGAAGGTATCAAGGCTTTAGTCGATGCAGACTCCTGTTCAGTAGAGACAGTATGTTACTCACAGAAGGTATCAAGGCTTTAGTCGATGCAGACTCCTGTTCAGTAGAGAAGGTATATTACTCACAGAAGGTATCAAGGCTTTAGTCGATGCAGGCTCCTGTTCAGTAGAGAAGGTATATTACTCACAGAAGGTATCAAGTCTTTAGTCGATGCAGACTCCTGTTCAGTAGAGGAGGTATATTACTCACAGAAGGTATCAAGGCTTTAGTCGATGCAGGCTCCTGTTCAGTAGAGAAGGTATATTACTTACAGAAGGTATCAAGGCTTTAGTCGATGCAGACTCCTGTTCAGTAGAGAAGGTATATTACTCACAGAAGGTATCAAGGCTTTAGTTGATGCAGGCTCCTGTTCATTACAGACAGTATATTACTCACAGAAGGTATCAAGGCTTTAGTCGATGCAGGCTCCTGTTCAGTAGAGAAGGTATATCACTCACAGAAGGTATCAAGGCTTTAGTCGATGCAGACTCCTGTTCAGTAGAGACAGTATGTTACTCACAGAAGGTATCAAGGCTTTAGTCGATGCAGGCTCCTGTTCAGTAGAGAAGGTATATTACTCACAGAAGGTATCAAGTCTTTAGTCGATGCAGACTCCTGTTCAGTAGAGACAGTATGTTACTCACAGAAGGTGTCAAGGCTTTAGTCGATGCAGGCTCCTGTTCAGTAGAGAAGGTATATTACTCACAGAAGGTATCAAGTCTTTAGTCGATGCAGACTCCTGTTCAGTAGAGACAGTATGTTACTCACAGAAGGTATCAAGTCTTTAGTCGATGCAGACTCCTGTTCAGTAGAGAAGGTATATTACTCACAGAAGGTATCAAGGCTTTAGTCGATGCAGACTCCTGTTCAGTAGAGACAGTATGTTACTCACAGAAGGTATCAAGGCTTTAGTCGATGCAGGCTCCTGTTCAGTAGAGACAGTATGTTACTCACAGAAGGTATCAAGGCTTTAGTCGATGCAGACTCCTGTTCAGTAGAGACAGTATATTACTCACAGAAGGTATCAAGGCTTTAGTCGATGCAGGCTCCTGTTCAGTAGAGGACGTATATTACTCACAGAAGGTGTCAAGGCTTTAGTCGATGCAGGCTCCTGTTCAGTAGAGGAGGTATATTACTCACAGAAGGTATCAAGGCTTTAGTCGATGCAGGCTCCTGTTCAGTAGAGAAGGTATATTACTCACAGAAGGTATCAAGTCTTTAGTCGATGCAGACTCCTGTTCAGTAGAGAAGGTATATCACTCACAGAAGGTATCAAGGCTTTAGTCGATGCAGGCTCCTGTTCATTACAGACAGTATATCACTCACAGAAGGTATCAAGTCTTTAGTCGATGCAGGCTCCTGTTCAGTAGAGACAGTATATTACTCACAGAAGGTATCAAGGCTTTAGTCGATGCAGACTCCTGTTCAGTAGAGAAGGTATATTACTCACAGAAGGTATCAAGGCTTTAGTCGATGCAGGCTCCTGTTCATTACAGACAGTATATCACTCACAGAAGGTATCAAGTCTTTAGTCGATGCAGGCTCCTGTTCATTACAGACAGTATGTTACTCACAGAAGGTATCAAGGCTTTAGTCGATGCAGGCTCCTGTTCAGTAGAGAAGGGTCCAGAATCTGTGTAAGGGCCACAGGAAGACCAATCTGGCATGAGAACCAAAGGGTAAATGGGGAGACTCCCCCTTAATGCCTGATGGTTTTTGACTTGCTCACGTCTCTTTTGGGCTCAGACAGCCAGGAAACTCCTACATAAAGAAAACAGAACAGAAATGTCATAGAAAAATACTTATCTGCCTGAAGGGGTTAAAAGAGAAGGAGGGGGAGTGTGGTAGGAAAAGAGGAAGAGGGTACACGTAGAACCTCCCCTTCCCACACCCTGAGTCCTGGGAAAAACAGGGCCTTCTGGGGAATGTAGTCTGAATTCCCCCCATAAACTAACTGTGAAGTGGCTTTCCAACCGTCACATTTACTTGCCGCCTTGGTAGTATAGGGTGTGCTTAAGGGCATCCCCTAACTGTACTAAGACACAGTATGTCCACCAGAAAGCACCCGGCGTGGAAGAAAACACAACTTTATTGTTGGTGCCCCATCCAGTATGGCTGCCATGAGCGCCCATTTCTTAAAGGAGCCGCTGACCCATAATGAAGTGAAGTGAAATTCAGTAAGGGTTTGATACAGGCCAGCTTTGGAGAGAAGGGGAATGGAAATGCAGATGACAGAAAGGAAGAGCAGAGTGCAGAACTAGCAGTATTACCACGGACCACTGGATTGTGGCTGCTAGACAGACAGACAGGGACACACTGACAGGACACGTGCACTCTGGAACTGGACACACTGACAGGACACGTGCACTCTCTTCAGTCTGTATACATATTGTTCTCAGGTAAAAAGGCTGACAGAGCGAGCCACTGTATAGTGACCCAGGTCCTGTAACAGCCTGCATTCTGGTCATTATCCATCAGGGAGCCAGAGACAGGAGCCAGCCGGATTACACAGCCCCATGGAAGACAATAAATAGAAAATCTTTGTGATGATGCACCTCCTGTGAGGACACTTCTAAAACTAAACAAGACTGAGTCAGAAAGGCAGATGCCCTGCTCTCCTGGTTAGAGGATACTTTATCCCACTGTATAACAATTGTATGCAAAATGTGTCCACCGCTGGACAAACAACATGTTTTGTTGCTATTCTAAATATATAGAAATTAACACACCTCTGTAGTGACCAAACTTAACATATTTCTGCATATTTTAAAGTGGAACTACCACCAATTTTAAACTTTATGGAAAACAATTACCCATCTGGTGACTAGCTGCTCAGTAGTGCTAGTCGCCAGAATAATTACCTGGTTAATGAGAATTATACACTGCTTCGGAGCGGACAGGCAGTAGGGAGCACAGACATCTTTCTACACGTCTGCGCACCTGCAATGTCAGTCCCTTTTGGAGCCGAGCAGCTCCCTGCAACGCCTCCTAGAGTCAGACAGGACTGACAGTGCAGGCGCGCAGACGTCACTATGGAAAGAGGTCTGCGCGCTCTACTGCCTGTCAGCCCTGGAGCAGGGTATAATTCTCATTAACCAGGTAATTATTCTGGCGACTAGCACTACTGAGCAACTAGTCGCCAGATGGGTAATTATTTGCCATAAAGTTTAAAATAGGTGGTAGTTCTGCTTTAATGCACAATTAGTATTTATTTGCTGAATATCACAGATTGAAAAAACACAAAACAGAAAAATGAGCTACGTGCAATACTCTGCTCCACTAATGTTATTGTTTTTTGTAAGGGGTCAGAACTTAATGGACTCACTAGGCCTTAATCTAAGTTAGATGATCATTCCAGAGGTCAAAAAATTCCTTAACTCTTTAGACCTTTCAGGGTGTTGTGCTTACATACAAATGTCCCATAGAACCACTCAAAATGGTCAGAAAAGCAAATCAAAACCCCCTATATCACTGCAATGGACCTGCAGGAACGTTCAGCTGGAACCGGATTAGTGGTGCACCAATCCACTGGGCGGCATTGCTTGAACCAACACGATCTGCACGAAGGAGGTGTTTTGGACCAAAGTGCTGTGGTCTGATGAAGTTAAAATAGAACTCTGGCTATAATCACCAAAGATATGTATGTAGAAAAAAGAAGCATTTGAAGAAAAGAACACCTTGCCAACTGTTAAGCATAAGCGTGGATCTGTTAGTTTAGCCCACTGCCCTAAAGCCTAAAGAAAAGGGATACAGTAGAGCGATACAAAGGGGAAGGAACAGCTTCCTCTCAGGTGTTCACCATTCCTCCAGGAGTACCTGGTCTAGGAAATGATAAAAAAGAAAAATGGCAGCCTCCTTTTGCATATCAGGGGAAGAACTAGAATCTGAGGCTTCTGAGACTTCAAAGATCTCCAGCCCAAACAGTACCCTCAGCAAAAGAACCAGGGTCTTCCTCAACAGAATCCCTAGCAGAGAATGACAAATCCAGATCGTCCACCTCCTATTCCCCTGCTTGAGGAGGAACCCCCAGAAATGAGACATCACCCCCTGTAAATAGATAAAGTGCCTTTTGAGGGGAGGGGACAAGATAATCCTTTAATAGAGTAATGGACAGAACTCATTGTGGAGATTAAGGTCTGAAACCCATGCAGGCTCCTGCTCATTAAAAGAAGGCTCTGAGGGTTATGTGGGGGCCACAGAGCATGAGGAATAGTGAGTACCAGAAGAATGTACCACTTGTACCACTCTACAGATGGTAAGGCATTCCAGCATTCACATACAAGTGAAAGAACGCAAGTCAAGGCTCATGTGACAAGTACATGGAATACGTTGTACACATCCTTTACGGCTTGTGTAGTCTCTCTACATAGGGAAGAACACTACCTTCCTCAAGGACACGATACCAAACCACAGCTCATCAATCAACTCTGGATTCAGGTAAATTGGACAAGCCCAGGGCACAATATTTTTGGAAAAACAGCACAATCTTCCACCAATAAGATCGATAATAACTGACCAAGTTTTCCCTCTGGGCTAAACCAGAAGCTCGGTCTGGCATGTTTCTTTAGAAGTATTCACCATAAAGTGAGCATCATAATATAAAAAAAATAATATAGCTAATAATATAGCTAATTAGAGGAAACGCACCATAATATTGGGTTACTTGGCTGATGACTTCTGGGACACCTGGCACACCTCCAGTGTGGGTGTCAATCGGAGATAAATGAGGGGGGGAGGACACATTTGTGGTGGCTGATATGAAGATCAAGGCTGATGGGAAGCACGGTACCTCTGTACTCATCTCCTCTGGGCAGCGACTTTGTATCTAGTTTCTTTATGTATTATTTACATCTTAACGGGTAATGCTCACTCTTTATCGCAGAACGGGAGCACCACTAACCAGCAGAATCTGGGTGGAGGGTCCACATCTTATATGAGGTTATTTCATGTGACTGGAGTAATGATCAGAGGAAAAAATGTAACACGTTCATATCACTAGTGTTTATCCAAAGGAAAAGGGTGTGTTTATCCGAAATGTTGACCTTTAAGTAAAGGATATTCTAAAAAGAGATCAATATCTCTCATATCAATGTACATCACATATCTATATCTCTCTCATACTGATGTATAGCTCATATAGGTCTATGTATCTCATATCTATATATATCACTCATACAGATGTATATCTCACATCTGTCTATGTATTTATCTGTCATATCTATATAAATCTCATATCGTTGTATGTCTCATATCTGTCTATCACATATCTAAATATCACTCATATAGATGTATAGCTAATATAGTCTATGTATTTATCTATGTCATATCTATATATATCACTCATATAGATGTATATCTCATCTGTCTATGTATTTATCTATGTCATATCTACATATATCACTCATATAGATGTATATCTCATATCTGTCTATCACATATCTATATATCTCTCATACAGATGTATAGCTCATATCTGTCTATGTATTTATCTTTACACATATATGTAATTTGTGTTTGTGCACATGCAGAAATGTGTGTGTATGTGTGAGTGTGTGTATATGTATGTGTGTGTATATATATATATATATGTGTGCGTGTGTGTGTGTGGGTGTGTACATGTCTGGGTAAGAAGACAACGGTACAGCACTAAAGGTAACCATGGAGGGATGTGACAGTCTCACCCGTAGAACGCTCGGTCTGGTTCATGTTGCAGCATCTTGTAGAAATCTCCTAGAGCTTTAATCTCTGCAGCGGCCTAAAAAGAGAGAGAGGAGAAATCAAAGAGAGAGAGAGAAAAGAGAGACTGGAGAGAGGAGAAGAGAGATCGGAGAGAGGGAGAAGAGGGATCAGAGAGCGGGCGAAGAGAGATCGGAGAGCGGGAGAAGAGAGATCGGAGAGCGGGAGAAGAGGGATCGGAGAGCGGGAGAAGAGGGATCAGAGAGCGGGAGAAGAGAGATCAGAGAGCGGGAGAAGAGAGATCAGAGAGCGGGAGAAGAGAGATCGGAGAGCGGGAGAAGAGAGTTCAGAGAGCGGGAGAAGAGAGATCAGAGAGCGGGAGAAGAGAGATCAGAAAGCGGGAGAAGAGAGAGCGGGAGAAGAGAAATCAGAGAGCGGGAGAGATCAGAAAGAGGGAGAAGAGAGATCAGAGAGCGGGAGAAGAGAGAGCGGGAGAAGAGAGAGCGGGAGAAGAGAGAGCGGGGAGCGGGAGAAGAGAAATCAGAAAGAGGGAGAAGAGAGATCGGGGAGCGGGAGAAGAGAAATCAGAAAGAGGGAGAAGAGAGATCGGGGAGCGGGGGAAGAGAAATCAGAAAGAGGGAGAAGAGAGATCGGAGAGCGGGAGAAGAGAGGTCGGAGAGCGGGAGAAGAGAGGTCGGAGAGCAGGAAAAGAGAGATCGGAGAACGGGAAAAGAGAGATCGGAGAACGGGAAAAGAGAGCGGGAGAAGAGAGATCGGGGAGAGGGAGAAGAGAAATCAGAAAGAGGGAGAAGAGAAATCAGAAAGCGGGAGAAGAGAGATCGGAGAGCGGGAAAAGAGAGATCGGAGAACAGGAGAAGAGAGATTGGAGAGTGGGAAAAGAGAGATCGGAGAACAGGAGAAGAGAGATCGGAGAGTGGGAAAAGAGAGATCGGAGAGCGGGAGAAGAGAGAATGGCGAGCCGGTGTCATGGAGTGACTATGGAATAACGAAACTGACAAGTACAGATACAGTAAAATCAATAGTACAGAAAAGATACGGAAAGCACTTCCCCAACCCTCACAGGAACAGGTGTGTAGACAGTGCACAAGCACTTCCCCAACCCTCACTAGCCAGGTATGGAGACAGCACAGGATCCACTGACAGAAGAGAGGCTGATCCCAGTCTGACTACAGACGGTAATTGTAGCAAGGATAGTAGTAGCTACTAGTTCGGGTGAAGCGGAAACGCCCAAACAGAATGAGAGAAACTCCCCTAGAACGCCAAGGTAAACCTAGAGGCAATGGTGACTAAGGGTACCCCAGAACACTAGGGTAGCGATAGGCAATGGTGACTGAAATCCCTACGATGCTAGGGAATACCCAAAGGCACTAACCGTTAGTAACAAGCAGAATGCAATAGCCAGAGACACTGTCCGGCACAGCGGGAGGAACGCAGCTTGTACCAGAGGAAACAGCTAGAGCACGGTCTAGCGAGAGAGCGGAGTCAGTCAGGCCAAGGGTCGTAAACACAGAGTAGTAAGTCAGCCAAGCCAAGGTAAGTACCGTATCGGATAGTCAGCCAGAGCCGGGTTCAGCATAGAGCAGGTAGTCAGATGGAGCCAAGGGTCAGACCGGAGCGTATAGTCAGAAGGAGCCAAGGGTCAGACCAGAGAGGATAGTCCAGTGGAGCCAAGGGTCAGACCGGAGCGGAAGGACCTTAACCTGTTCCCCAGGCAGAGGGGTTAGTACCTGCCCAGCAGAGACTTTGTAGCAGAGGGGACAATACCTGCTCGCAGTGACCTGTTCCAGTGGGTAGAAGTGCGAGTCCCTACCCAGGTCACTGCTCCCCATTGGTTTGGCTGCACCTGGAGGTCTTCCAATCCGGTTGACCGTTCCTCCTCTGGGTGGTGCAGCTAGATCCAGTGGCAAACGGCCCAGGTCTGTCCAGTGGTCCTCTGAGGCCGGTCCGGTGTAAATGACCTAGTAGGCGCCCCACTAACGCTACAGGGGCGGGTGCCTGCCACGGGGGCCGTCACAGTGGGAGCTCCCAGTTTGGTGCAAGTCGAGACTCAAACCTTGGCTTACGGTCTTTAAAAGGGAATCTTTCCCTGATGCGATTATCAATCAGTATAGCAAAGAAAATAAACTGATCCAGATCCTCAGGCAGCTCACGGGTTGCAGTCTCATCTTTGATAATATCATTAAGCTCTTGTGAGAAAGCCGCCACCAGAGCCTCGTTGTTCCAGCCTACCTCTGCCGCTAATGTACTAAATTCAATAGCATATTCTGCTACTGTACGGGCGCCCTGGCGAATGGTCATAAGTTTTTTTTGCGGCAGAGGTTGCTCGGCCTG
This sequence comes from Rhinophrynus dorsalis, assembly GCA_037306005.1. Taxonomy (NCBI): domain Eukaryota; kingdom Metazoa; phylum Chordata; class Amphibia; order Anura; family Rhinophrynidae; genus Rhinophrynus; species Rhinophrynus dorsalis. The sequence goes on along the minus strand of CM074725.1, from coordinate 2,202,638 downwards.
GAACAGCAAATACTTTACAAAAGGCATCCATAAATTCTGTGAAGTTAGAAGTTATGGGTTTAGCCATCTCCCATAACAGATTGGCCCATGCCAATGCTCTGCCACTCAGCAGGGAAACCACGAAGCCCAATATACTTCTTTCAGTCTGGAATGCATTAAGTACCACTTCCCAAAAAATTCCGAGCCAATTTATGATTCTACGACACAATGTGGGTTCCCCATCATATCTTAGTCGGAGTGGGGAGGCTCCGGACAGCCCTCTATGTATCGTGTTTTTAACCTGAGTCGTTACTACCGAGGCTAAGACAGGAAGGGCCACCGGTAGTTGCGCAGGCTTATCAAGATGCACTGTACAGTTAAGGAGCGTCTACATTGCCATAGACAACTGGTCAATACGCTGTTCCTGAATATTCATTCTGGAAAGGATATTAGGCAACTGTCGGCTACCAGTATCTGTACTTTCAGAGTTCATGACCCTTTTGTACTGTCACAGAGTGACTATGGAATAACGACACTGACAAGTACAGATACAGTAAAATCAATAATCTTTATTAAAATAAGTACAGAAATGATACGGAAAGCACTTCCCCAACCCTCACAGGACCAGGTGTGGAGACAGTGCACAATCACTTCCCCAACCCTCACTAGCCAGGTATGGAGACCGCACAGGATCCACTGACAGAAGAGAGGCTGATCCCAGTCTGACTACAGATGGTAATTGTAGCAAGGATAGTAGTAGCTACTAGTGCGTGTGAAGTGGAAATGCGCAAGCAGAATGAGAGAAACTCCCCTAGAATGGTAGGGTAAGCCAACAGGCAATGGTAACTAAGGGTACCCCAGAACGCTAGGGTAGTGACTGAAATCCCTAGGACGCTAGGGAATATCCAAAGGCAGTAACCGTTGGTAACAAGCAGAATGAAATAGCCAGAGACAATGTCTGGCACAGTGGGAGGAACACAGCTTATAGCAGAGGGATCAGCTAGAGCACAGTCTAGCAATACAGCGGAGTCAGTCAGGCTAAGGGTCGTAAACACAGATTATTAAGTCAGCAACGCCAAGGTCATTACCGTATCAGATAGTCAGCCAGAGCCGGGGTCAGCACAGAGAGGGTAGTCAGACTGGAGAGGATAGTCAGAAGGAGCCAAGGGTCAGACCGGAGCAGATAGTCAGACGAAGCCAAGGGCCAGACCGGAGCGGATAGTCAGACGAAGCCAAGGGCCAGACAGGAGCGGAAGACAACAAGTCAGGAATCAAAATGTAGCCGGAGTCAAACGTAGCCAGAGTTCATACACAGATCAGAGCATAGGAATATCACAAGAGCTAGCACACAGGTACACCACAAAAGGGCAAAGGAGTACTGGCAGACTGAGGCCTATAAGGCCTAGCAAGTAGGCGGCGACTCACTCTGCCAACTACCATAGGCCTATAAGAATAGCGAATGTGCATAAGCGCGACACTCAGGAAGAGACAGACAATGTCACTCGCACACCGCAACAGCTCTCTCGGAGGGCAATCACGGGCACCGTGATAACCAGAGAAGAGAGATCAGATAGAGGGAGATCAGAGGGAGAAGCGAGATCAGAGAGAGGGAGACATCAGAGGGAGAAGAGATATCAGAGAGAGGGAGACAAGAGATCAGACAGAGGGAGATCAGAGGGAGAAGAGAGATCAGATAGAGAGAGACATCAGAGGGAGAAGAGAGATCATACAAAGGGAGACATCAGAGGGAGAAGAGCGATCAGATAGAGGGAGACATCAGAGGGAGAAGAGAGATCAGACAGAGGGAGACATCAGAGGGAGAAGAGAGATCAGACAGAGGGAGACATCAGAGGGAGAAGAGAGATCAGACAGAGGGAGACATCAGAGGGAGACGAGAGAGGTCAGATAAAGGGAGACATCAGAGGGAGAAGAGAGATCAGATAGAGGGAGACATCAGAGGGAGAAGAGAGAGATCAGATAGAGGGAGACATCAGAGGGAGAAGAGAGATCAGATAGAGGGAGAAGAGAGATATAAAGCGAGAGGAAGAAAGAGGAGAGACCAAGGAGGGCAGAGAAAACTGAAAGGATCATGGGAAAGTGCAGGGTCAGAGTGGAGAGGTGAAAGTTATACAGGCACATACTCAGATACACCTATATACACAGAAGTGCACACACTCAGATACACCTATATACACAGAAGTGCACACACTCAGATACACCTATATACACAGAAGTGCACACACTCAGATACACCTATATACACAGAAATGCACACATCAGCTTGGGAGCACCTCACATACACACAAGTGCACACAAATATCACAGATAGACACACACTAACACACCCCTATACAAAGACACATCCAATGGACATACACAATGCTACACCTGCACAAATATACACTCCTGCGTCCACCCACATCCCCCACATGGTAAAGCCTCATCAAGAATATGGAGTACAATTTTGGGCACCAGTTCTTAAAATAGGCGTTACTGAACCTGAAAAAGATCAGAGAAGTGCAACAAAACTGATACAGGGATTGGAGGATCTGAGTTATAAAGAGAGACTAGCCAACCTGGGTTTGTTTACATTAGAGAAGAGACGTCTAAGTGGGGACATGGTTACCATTTACACTTATATTCAAGGTCAATACAAAGCACCCTCCAATAAATTATTTATACAATAACCAAGAACTAGAGGTCATCCATTAATACCAGAGGAAAGGAGCTTTTGACTTAAACAAAGGCAGGGATTTTTTACATTAAGGGCAGTAAAGTTATGGAACTCTTTGCCTTTGCATGTTGTGTTTGCAGATACTGTAGTGGATTTCTAATGGATACCTTTCTAGCACAGAATAATTTTGAGAATTGTGACAGTTGGTTTCCCAGCAGATAGGAAGTTCATTCAGGGAAAGTTCCAACAGCCATTAGGACCCAGGGTGTAATTTTTCTTTACCCTCATGGGGCTTAACTGGAAATGGCTTAATTTTTTTTTTTTTTGCCTTCCTCTGGATCAATAGGTGTGAGATGGCACGGGCTGGACTTAATGAACACATCTTTTTTTCAGCCTCGTCAACAAGGATACCCTCATGTGCACACACATAGGTCTGGAAATATTTGGACACGGACACAATTTTCATAATTTTGCGCTGTACGCCACCACAATGGATTTGAAATGAAACAACTGGGATGCAATCGAAGTGCAGACTTTCAGCTTTAATTCAAGGGGCTGAACAAAAATATTGTATGAAACATTTAAGAATTGCAACCATTTTCATACACAGTCCCCTTATTTCAGGGGCTTAAATGTAATTGGACAAATTAACACATTCATATATAAAATGTTAATTTTTAATACTTTGTAGAGAATCCTTTACAGGCAATGACTGCTTGAAGTCTGAAAAGCATGGACATCACCAAACGCTGGGTTTCCTCCTTTGTGATGCTTTGCCAGGCCTTTACTGCAGCTGTCTTCAGTTCTTGTTTGTTTGTGGGTCTTTCTACCTTAAGTTTTGTCTCCAACAAGTGAAATGCAAGCTCAGTAGGGTTAAGATCAGGCGATTGACTCGGCCATTGCAGAATATTCCACTTCCTTGCCTTAAAAAACTCCCGAGTTGCTTTCACAGTATGTTTGGGGTCATTGTCCATCTGTAAAGTGAAGAGCTGTCCAATCAGCTTTACTGAATTTAGCTGAATCTGAGCAGACAATATATCCCTATACACTTCAGAATTCGTCCTGCTGCTTTTGTCTTCTGTTACATCATCAATAAACACTAGTGACCCAGTGCCACTGGAAGCCATGCATGCCCATGCCATCACACTGCCTCCACCGTGTTTTACAGATGATGCGGTATGCTTCAGATCATGAGCTGTTCCAAGCCTTCTCCATACTTTATTCTTCTCATCATTCTGGTACAGGTTGATCTTAGATTCATCTGTCCAAGGAATGCAGTTCCAGAAATGAGTTGGATTTTTTAGATGTTTTTTGGCAAAGTCTAATCTGGCCTTTCTATTCTTGAGGCTTGTGAATGGTTTGCACCTTGTAGTGAACCCTCTGTATTTGCTCTTGTGAAGCCTTCTCTTTATGGTAGACCTGGATTATGATAGGCCTACCTCCTGGAGAGTGTTCTACACTTGGCTGGATGTTGTGAAGGGGTGTTTCTTTACCATGGAAAGGATCCTACGATCATCCATCACTGTTGTCTTCTGATGATGTCCAGGCCTTTTTGTGTTGCAGAGCTCCCCAGTGCGTTCTTTTTTTCTCAGAATGTACCAAACAGTTGATTTGGCCACTCCTAATGTTCCTGCTATCTCTCTGATGGATTTTTTTTCTTTGTAGCCTAGGGATGGCCTGTTTCACTTGCACTGAGAGCTCCATTGATCACATGTGGTGGGTGTGACAGCCCCCGCGGCAGGCACCCGCCCCTGTATCGTTAGGGGGGCGCCTACCAGGTCATTTACACCGGACCGGCCTCAGAGGACCACCGGACAGACCTGGGCCGTTTGCCACTGGATCTAGCTGCACCACCCAGAGGAGGAGCAGTCAACCGGATTGGAAGACCTCTAGGTGCAGCCAGCCCAATGGAGAGCAGTGACCTAGGTAGGGACTCGCACTTCTACCCACTGGAACAGGTCACTGCTGAGCAGGTATCGTCCCCTCTGCTGCGAAGTCTCTGCTAGGCAGGCACTAACCCCTCTGCCTTGTCCTGGGGAACAGGTTCAGGTCCCTCTGTGAAGACACCGCCTCCTCCTGGCAGGAACTTGCCCCTCTGCCCAGGTAAAACAACACCACCTTTAACAAGGAGCTTTTGGCTACACAGGCCTGGCGTCATTTAACCCCGCCTCCCCCAATAACAGAGCCTAAACATGTGCTTTAGGGGTAGGGAAACACATAAGTTTATTGAAATGGAATACCAGGCCTTTCACAGACATACAACAAACATAACAGGGTCTAACAATTTTAGGATGGAAGATGGGGGAGTATAATGAAAACACTGGAGAGAAACTGAAGGTCCCAGAATGCAACACTGACATATTTGCATACTCACATGTGACACAACAATGCTGCAATGTAGGTCACCAACCAATAGATGGCAGTGCATAGTAAAATGCTGCAATGCCAGGTTCAACCAATAGATGGCGAGGTTGAGTTCAAAGGACTTGAAACAGAAAAAGTCCATAGCAGATGTATTGCTGGAATGTCCATGTAGTCCCACAGTCCTCATATCACAGGGACATGAAAGTCTAACCTCCTGTTTCTTCACAGTGGGTTCAAAGCAACAGCTTCCAAATGCGAACTCCACACCTGGTATCATCTCCAGATCTTTTACCTGCTTAATTGATGAAGAAATAACAAAGGAAGAGCCCACACCTGTCCATGAAACAGCTTTTCAGTCAATTGTCCTAATACTTTTGGTCCCTTGATAAAGAGGGGGCTACATATTAAAGAACTGTAATTCCTAAATCCTTCCTCCAATTTGGATGTAAATACCCTCAAATTAAAGCTGAGATACTGTACTTTATGCCCATATTCATTATTTAACTGTAACTTGAATTTATTTTGGTAAACTGCCAAAATAACAAAACTTGTGTCAGTGTCCAAATATTTCCGGACCTAAGTGCATACACACAAAGAGAATTACACCAGTTCTTAGTACATCATCCTCATTATAAATGTTTATCTCATTATAATACTTCTAATTAATTTTATAAAATGACCAATGAAAAATCAGATCACCAAACACCACATATATACACACACACACACAAAGATACATCCCAACATATACCCACAAAGATACATCCCAACATATATACAGGTACCCAGGCACCCTCATGAGCAGATACAAACACAGAGACACTCATGTGAACTTGCACACACATCCACCCACCTTCATGTGACCAAACACAAGCACTTTAATCTAGAGAGATATATATACTCACGTCTTAACGCACACATGTACACAGAGATATACACACTCATGTCTTACCACACACACGCGTACACAAAGATACACACACACAGAAATACATATTAACTTGTATATACAGATACACACACAAATCTGAACACACTAACCTTAGTATCTGCCAGGCGCGCCGTGACTGCGGGATCACTCAGAACCTCTGCAAAAGACACACTTATCTAGTAATGAACTATAAGCAGATGACTTCAGTGAGTGCAGGTCAGTGTACTGGTGAGTGTAGGTTATTGTACTGTACTGGTGAGTGCAGGTTATTGTACTGTACTGGTGAGTGCAGGTTACTGTACTATACTGGTGAGTGCAGGTTACTGTACTATACTGGTGAGTGTAGGTTATTGTACTGTACTGGTGAGTGAAGGTTATTGTACTGTACTGGTGAGTGAAGGTTATTGTACTATACTGGTGAGTGCAGGTTATTGTACTATACTGGTGAGTGCAGGTTATTGTACTATACTGGTGAGTGCAGGTTATTGTACTATACTGGTGAGTGCAGGTTACTGTACTATACTGGTGAGTGCAGGTTACTGTACTATACTGGTGAGTGCAGGTTACTGTACTGGTGAGTGAAGGTTATTGTATTATACTGGTGAGTGCAGGTTATTGTACTATACTGGTGAGTGCAGGTTACTGTACTATACTGGTGAGTGTAGGTTATTGTTCTATACTGGTGAGTGTAGGTTATTGTTCTATACTGGTGAGTGTAGATTATTGTACAATACAGGTGAGTGAAGGTTATTGTACAATACTGGTGAGTGTAGGTTATTGTACAATACTGGTGAGTGTAGGTTATTGTTCTGTACTGGTGAGTGTAGGTTATTGTACTGTACTGGTGATTGCAGGTTATTGTACTGTACTGGTGAATCCATTTATTGTATTGTACTATACTGGGCGAGTGCAGGTCATTGTACTATACTGGTGAATCAATTTATTGTATTGTACTATACTGGTCAGTGCAGTTTATTGTACTATACTGCTGAGTCCATTTATTGTATTGTTCTGTACTGGTGAGTGTAGGTTATTGTACTATACTGGTAAATGCAGGTTATTGTACTATACTGGCAAATCCATTCATTGTATTGTACTATACTGGTGAGTCTATTTATTGTATTGTACTGTACTGGTCAGTGCAGGTTATAGTACTGTACTGGGGAGCACATTTATTGTACTATACTGGCGAATGCAGGTATACTGTACTGGTACTGTACTGGTGAGGAAACAAAACCTTTATTGGATCCTAAAAGAAGAAGCTGCCTGAAACTATCAGTCTGCTGATGGCAGATTGTATGACATCCTGCTCGTTCCTGAATCCTGAAGCAACAACAAACAGTCTAAGGGTCTTCCTCAAAGCAGTTTCTTGGGCATCTGACAGGACTCAGGTGGAAGGAGAAGAGCAGGTGTGAATTCCGATACGTCAGTTCCTCTCAGAATATTCATGCCACGAGGTGAAAAGATTGAGGGGCAGGATATCGGATGGGACCTTCTGGGAGAGATGCTTCTCGTGAGGTTGAATCTATGGCTCCTGTATTGTTGTGTGAAACAGAGATGGAAACCATGGCTTCTGAAGCCATCGGGGAATAATCGTAATAGCTTACCCTTGCCCTTCTGGATCCCCTGAATTTTTTTGCGATCGTAGGAAAATTAGGAAAAAAAACAAAACACACAAGCTCTCTTCACCATACGCCCTCCCCCCTGGACTCTCTCGGCACTCCCGCTGCTTCTGGGGAAAAGTTCTTGGGAAGAATTTATTCACTTTCACATTTAACAAGTCTTCCATCAGACCAATTGGGGGTCAGTCCCATCTGTGCGTTATCTTCTAACTCAAGTCCCAGGAACCGGGCTCCAAAAAGGGATGACTCAAAGTCTTCCTGCATGTTTCTCCTCACTTGGATATAACCTGATGTGAAATCTGACAGGTACATTGAGGCCATTCCAAGATAGGAAAGACTTCTGGCATTAGAGATGGACTTCTTGTTCCACCTTGTCTTTTGATGTATGATGCTGTCGTGACACTGTCTTGATGCATTTCTAACTGTGGGAATAATGCAGTAGAGCCCTGAAGGTGGCCCTTAGCTACAAGATGTATGAGGGAATGTCGGGAAAAGGTCCAAGCTACAATCCCTTTGCTGGTTGGTCTTTTTTCTTTGGAAAGAGAAACATTCCCTTGAAAAATGACAAACTGGGCTCTCAGATCATTTGTCTTAAGACACGTACATGATTTTTGGAAAAGTTGACCTGCCAACCCAGTTGATTCAGGAACTGAATACACTCTGAATACAACCTGGGTCCAGTCAGATGCCCCACAAAAAACAGTATTTTGAGGAAGACCTTTTAAATTAAATCTGCCATCAGCAGCAGATGGATAGTTTCCTGTATCAAGAAAATGTATACATCCAAAGAAGTTCCAGTTCCATAAGGTCTAAAAGTGCATTATTACTTCATGGGCAGCTCAGGCACCATTTTTGGGTGACCTTTAAGGCGGCAGCATAGTGTTCTATCTCCACCTTTGTGAAGCATTACAGTTTGGCTGTCCAGGCAGTGATTCTTCCTCCTCTGCTTTTCCTTTCCTGGGTAGAACATGTAGGAGGAGATGTGAACACACAAACATAAGGCGTACCCTTCCTCTCCAATCTTTTCCTTTCCTGGGTAGAACATGTAGGAGGAGCTGTGAACACACAAACAGAAGGCGTACCCTTCCTCTCCAATCTTTTCCTTTCCTGGGTAGAACATGTAGGAGGAGATGTGAACACAAAAACATAAGGCATACCCTTCCTCTCCAGTCTTTTCCTTTCCCGGGTAGAACATGTAGGAGGAGATGTGAACGCACAAACAGAAGGCGTACCCTTCCTGTCCAATCTTTTCCTTTCCTGGGTAGAACATGTAGGAGGAGCTGTGAACACAAAAACATAAGGCGTACCCTTCCTCTCCAGTCTTTTCCTTTCCCGGGTAGAACATGTAGGAGGAGATGTGAACGCACAAACAGAAGGCGTACCCTTCCTGTCCAATCTTTTCCTTTCCTGGGTAGAACATGTAGGAGGAGCTGTGAACACACAAACAGAAGGCGTACCCTTCCTCTCCAATCTTTTCCTTTCCTGGGTAGAACATGTAGGAGATGTGAACTCACAAACAGAAGGCGTACCCTTCCTCTCCAGTCTTTTCCTTTCCCGGGTAGAACATGTAGGAGATGTGAACTCACAAACAGAAGGCGTACCCTTCCTCTCCAATCTTTTCCTTTCCTGGGTAGAACATGTAGGAGGAGATGTGAACGCACAAACAGAAGGCGTACCCTTCCTCTCCAATCTTTTCCTTTCCTGGGTAGAACATGTAGGAGATGTGAACTCACAAACAGAAGGCGTACCCTTCCTCTCCAATCTTTTCCTTTCCTGGGTAGAACATGTAGGAGGAGATGTGAACGCACAAACAGAAGGCGTACCCTTCCTGTCCAATCTTTTCCTTTCCTGGGTAGAACATGTAGGAGATGTGAACTCACAAACAGAAGGCGTACCCTTCCTCTCCAGTCTTTTCCTTTCCTGGGTAGAACATGTAGGAGGAGCTGTGAACACAAAAACAGAAGGCGTACCCTTCCTCTCCAATCTTTTCCTTTCCAGGGTAGAACATGTAGGAGGAGATGTGAACACAAAAACAGAAGGCGTACCCTTCCTCTCCAATCTTTTCCTTTCCTGGATAGAACATGTAGGAGGAGATGTGAACACAAAAACATAAGGCGTACCCTTCCTCTTCGATCTTTTCCTTTCCTGGATAGAACATGTAGAAGGAGATGTGAACACACAAACATAAGGCGTACCCTTCCTCTCCAATCTTTTCCTTTCCTGGATAGAACATGTAGAAGGAGATGTGAACACACAAACATAAGGCGTACCCTTCCTCTCCAATCTTTTCCTTTCCTGGATAGAACATGTAGGAGGAGATGTGAACGCACAAACATAAGGCGTACCCTTCCTCTCCAATCTTTTCCTTTCCTGGGTAGAACATGTAGGAGGAGATGTGAACACACAAACATAAGGCGTACCCTTCCTCTCCAATCTTTTCCTTTCCTGGATAGAACATGTAGAAGGAGATGTGAACACACAAACATAAGGCGTACCCTTCCTCTCCAATCTTTTCCTTTCCTGGATAGAACATGTAGGAGGAGATGTGAACACACAAACAGAAGGCGTACCCTTCCTCTCCGATCTTTTCCTTTCCTGGATAGAACATGTAGAAGGAGATGTGAACACACAAACAGAAGGCGTACCCTTCCTCTCCAGTCTTTTCCTTTCCTGGGTAGAACATGTAGGAGGAGATGTGAACACACAAACATAAGGCGTACCCTTCCTCTCCAATCTTTTCCTTTCCTGGGTAGAACATGTAGGAGGAGATGTGAACACACAAACAGAAGGCGTACCCTTCCTCTCCAATCTTTTCCTTTCCTGGATAGAACATGTAGGAGGAGATGTGAACACAAAAACATAAGGCGTACCCTTCCTCTCCGATCTTTTCCTTTCCTGGATAGAACATGTAGAAGGAGATGTGAACACACAAACATAAGGCGTACCCTTCCTCTCCAATCTTTTCCTTTCCTGGATAGAACATGTAGAAGGAAATGTGAACACACAAACATAAGGCGTACCCTTCCTCTCCAATCTTTTCCTTTCCTGGATAGAACATGTAGGAGGAGATGTGAACGCACAAACATAAGGCATACCCTTCCTCTCCAATCTTTTCCTTTCCTGGGTAGAACATGTAGGAGGAGATGTGAACACACAAACATAAGGCGTACCCTTCCTCTCCAATCTTTTCCTTTCCTGGATAGAACATGTAGAAGGAGATGTGAACACACAAACATAAGGCGTACCCTTCCTCTCCAATCTTTTCCTTTCCTGGATAGAACATGTAGGAGGAGATGTGAACACACAAACAGAAGGCGTACCCTTCCTCTCCGATCTTTTCCTTTCCTGGATAGAACATGTAGAAGGAGATGTGAACACACAAACAGAAGGCGTACCCTTCCTCTCCAATCTTTTCCTTTCCTGGGTAGAACATGTAGGAGGAGATGTGAACACACAAACATAAGGCGTACCCTTCCTCTCCAATCTTTTCCTTTCCTGGGTAGAACATGTAGGAGGAGATGGAAACACACAAACAGAAGGCGTACCCTTCCTCTCCAATCTTTTCCTTTCCTGGATAGAACATGTAGGAGGAGATGTGAACACACAAACATAAGGCGTACCCTTCCTCTCCGATCTTTTCCTTTCCTGGATAGAACATGTAGGAGGAGATGTAAACACACAAACAGAAGGCGTACCCTTCCTCTCCAATCTTTTCCTTTCCTGGATAGAACATGTAGGAGGAGATGTGAACACAAAAACAGAAGGCGTACCCTTCCTCTCCAATCTTTTCCTTTCCTGGGTAGAACATGTAGGAGGAGATGTAAACGCACAAACAGAAGGCGTACCCTTCCTCTCCAATCTTTTCCTTTCCTGGGTAGAACATGTAGGAGGAGATGTAAACACACAAACAGAAGGCGTACCCTTCCTCTCCAATCTTTTCCTTTCCTGGGTAGAACATGTAGGAGGAGATGTGAACACACAAACAGAAGGCGTACCCTTCCTCTCCGATCTTTTCCTTTCCTGGGTAGAACATGTAGGAGGAGATGTGAACACACAAACAGAAGGCGTACCCTTCCTCTCCGATCTTTTCCTTTCCTGGGTAGAACATGTAGGAGATGTGAAAGCACAAACATAAGGCGTACCCTTCCTCTCCAATCTTTTCCTTTCCTGGATAGAACATGTAGGAGGAGATGTAAACACACAAACAGAAGGCGTACCCTTCCTCTCCAATCTTTTCCTTTCCTGGATAGAACATGTAGGAGATGTGAACACACAAACATAAGGCGTACCCTTCCTCTCCGATCTTTTCCTTTCCTGGATAGAACATGTAGGAGGAGATGTGAATGCACAAACAGAAGGCGTACCCTTCCTCTCCAATCTTTTCCTTTCCTGGATAGAACATGTAGGAGGAGATGTGAACACACAAACAGAAGGCGTACCCTTCCTCTCCAATCTTTTCCTTTCCTGGATAGAACATGTAGGAGGAGATGTGAACGCACAAACATAAGGCGTACCCTTCCTCTCCAATCTTTTCCTTTCCTGGGTAGAACATGTAGGAGGAGATGTGAACACACAAACATAAGGCGTACCCTTCCTCTCCAATCTTTTCCTTTCCTGGATAGAACATGTAGAAGGAGATGTGAATACACAAACATAAGGCGTACCCTTCCTCTCCAATCTTTTCCTTTCCTGGATAGAACATGTAGGAGGAGATGTGAACACACAAACAGAAGGCATACCCTTCCTCTCCGATCTTTTCCTTTCCTGGATAGAACATGTAGAAGGAGATGTGAACACACAAACAGAAGGCGTACCCTTCCTCTCCAATCTTTTCCTTTCCTGGGTAGAACATGTAGGAGGAGATGTGAACACACAAACATAAGGCGTACCCTTCCTCTCCAATCTTTTCCTTTCCTGGGTAGAACATGTAGGAGGAGATGTGAACACACAAACAGAAGGCGTACCCTTCCTCTCCAGTCTTTTCCTTTCCTGGGTAGAACATGTAGGAGGAGATGTGAACACACAAACATAAGGCATACCCTTCCTCTCCGATCTTTTCCTTTCCTGGATAGAACATGTAGGAGGAGATGTGAACACACAAACAGAAGGCGTACCCTTCCTCTCCAATCTTTTCCTTTCCTGGGTAGAACATGTAGGAGGAGATGTGAACACACAAATATAAGGCATACCCTTCCTCTCCGATCTTTTCCTTTCCTGGATAGAACATGTAGGAGGAGATGTGAACACACAAACAGAAGGCGTACCCTTCCTCTCCAATCTTTTCCTTTCCTGGGTAGAACATGTAGGAGGAGATGTGAACACACAAACAGAAGGCGTACCCTTCCTCTCCAATCTTTTCCTTTCCTGGGTAGAACATGTAGGAGGAGATGGAAACACACAAACAGAAGGCGTACCCTTCCTCTCCGATCTTTTCCTTTCCTGGATAGAACATGTAGGAGGAGATGTGAATGCACAAACAGAAGGCGTACCCTTCCTCTCCGATCTTTTCCTTTCCTGGATAGAACATGTAGGAGGAGATGTGAATGCACAAACAGAAGGCGTACCCTTCCTCTCCGATCTTTTCCTTTCCTGGATAGAACATGTAGGAGGAGATGTGAACGCACAAACAGAAGGCGTACCCTTCCTCTCCGATCTTTTCCTTTCCTGGGTAGAACATGTAGGAGATGTGAAAGCACAAACATAAGGCGTACCCTTCCTCTCCAATCTTTTCCTTTCCTGGATAGAACATGTAGGAGGAGATGTAAACACACAAACAGAAGGCGTACCCTTCCTCTCCAATCTTTTCCTTTCCTGGATAGAACATGTAGGAGGAGATGTGAACACAAAAACAGAAGGCGTACCCTTCCTCTCCAATCTTTTCCTTTCCTGGATAGAACATGTAGGAGGAGATGTGAACTCACAAACAGAAGGCGTACCCTTCCTCTCCAGTCTTTTCCTTTCCTGGGTAGAACATGTAGGAGGAGATGTGAACACAAAAACAGAAGGCGTACCCTTCCTCTCCAATCTTTTCCTTTCCTGGATAGAACATGTAGGAGGAGATGTGAACTCACAAACAGAAGGCGTACCCTTCCTCTCCAATCTTTTCCTTTCCTGGATAGAACATGTAGGAGGAGATGTGAACTCACAAACAGAAGGCGTACCCTTCCTCTCCAATCTTTTCCTTTCCTGGATAGAACATGTAGGAGGAGATGTGAACTCACAAACAGAAGGCGTACCCTTCCTCTCCAGTCTTTTCCTTTCCTGGGTAGAACATGTAGGAGGAGATGTGAACACAAAAACAGAAGGCGTACCCTTCCTCTCCAATCTTTTCCTTTCCTGGATAGAACATGTAGGAGGAGATGTGAACTCACAAACAGAAGGTGTACCCTTCCTCTCCAATCTTTTCCTTTCCTGGATAGAACATGTAGGAGGAGATGTGAACTCACAAACAGAAGACGTACCCTTCCTCTCCAATCTTTTCCTTTCCTGGGTAGAACATGTAGGAGGAGATGTGAACGCACAAACAGAAGGCGTACCCTTCCTCTCCAATCTTTTCCTTTCCTGGGTAGAACATGTAGGAGGAGATGTGAACACACAAACAGAAGGCGTACCCTTCCTCTCCAATCTTTTCCTTTCCTGGATAGAACATGTAGGAGGAGATGTGAACGCACAAACAGAAGGCGTACCCTTCCTCTCCAATCTTTTCCTTTCCTGGATAGAACATGTAGGAGGAGATGTGAACGCACAAACAGAAGGCGTACCCTTCCTCTCCAATCTTTTCCTTTCCTGGATAGAACATGTAGGAGGAGATGTGAACACACAAACAGAAGGCGTACCCTTCCTCTCCAGTCTTTTCCTTTCCTGGATAGAACATGTAGGAGGAGATGTAAACACACAAACAGAAGGCGTACCCTTCCTCTCCAGTCTTTTCCTTTCCTGGGTAGAACATGTAGGAGGAGATGTGAACACAAAAACAGAAGGCGTACCCTTCCTCTCCAATCTTTTCCTTTCCTGGATAGAACATGTAGGAGGAGATGTGAACTCACAAACAGAAGGCGTACCCTTCCTCTCCAATCTTTTCCTTTCCTGGATAGAACATGTAGGAGGAGATGTAAACACACAAACAGAAGGCGTACCCTTCCTCTCCAGTCTTTTCCTTTCCTGGGTAGAACATGTAGGAGGAGATGTGAACACAAAAACAGAAGGCGTACCCTTCCTCTCCAATCTTTTCCTTTCCTGGATAGAACATGTAGGAGGAGATGTGAACTCACAAACAGAAGGCGTACCCTTCCTCTCCAATCTTTTCCTTTCCTGGATAGAACATGTAGGAGGAGATGTGAACTCACAAACAGAAGGCGTACCCTTCCTCTCCAGTCTTTTCCTTTCCTGGGTAGAACATGTAGGAGGAGATGTGAACACAAAAACAGAAGGCGTACCCTTCCTCTCCAATCTTTTCCTTTCCTGGATAGAACATGTAGGAGGAGATGTGAACTCACAAACAGAAGGTGTACCCTTCCTCTCCAATCTTTTCCTTTCCTGGATAGAACATGTAGGAGGAGATGTGAACTCACAAACAGAAGACGTACCCTTCCTCTCCGATCTTTTCCTTTCCTGGGTAGAACATGTAGGAGGAGATGTGAACGCACAAACAGAAGGCGTACCCTTCCTCTCCAATCTTTTCCTTTCCTGGGTAGAACATGTAGGAGGAGATGTGAACACACAAACAGAAGGCGTACCCTTCCTCTCCAATCTTTTCCTTTCCTGGATAGAACATGTAGGAGGAGATGTGAACGCACAAACAGAAGGCGTACCCTTCCTCTCCAATCTTTTCCTTTCCTGGATAGAACATGTAGGAGGAGATGTGAACGCACAAACAGAAGGCGTACCCTTCCTCTCCGATCTTTTCCTTTCCTGGGTAGAACATGTAGGAGGAGATGTGAACACACAAACATGAGGCGTACCCTTCCTCTCCAATCTTTTCCTTTCCTGGGTAGAACATGTAGGAGGAGATGTGAACGCACAAACAGAAGGTGTACCCTTCCTCTCCGATCTTTTCCTTTCCTGGGTAGAACATGTAGGAGGAGATGTGAACACACAAACAGAAGGCGTACCCTTCCTCTCCAATCTTTTCCTTTCCTGGATAGAACATGTAGGAGGAGATGTGAACACACAAACAGAAGGCGTACCCTTCCTCTCCGATCTTTTCCTTTCCTGGATAGAACATGTAGGAGGAGATGTGAACGCACAAACAGAAGGCGTACCCTTCCTCTCCAATCTTTTCCTTTCCTGGATAGAACATGTAGGAGGAGATGTGAACACAAAAACAGAAGGCGTACCCTTCCTCTCCGATCTTTTCCTTTCCTGGATAGAACATGTAGGAGGAGATGTGAACACAAACATAAGGCGTACCCTTCCTCTCCAATCTTTTCCTTTCCTGGGTAGAACATGTAGGAGGAGATGTGAACACAAACAGAAGGCGTACCCTTCCTCTCCAGTCTTTTCCTTTCCTGGATAGAACATGTAGGAGGAGATGTGAACACAAAAACAGAAGGCGTACCCTTCCTCTCCGATCTTTTCCTTTCCTGGATAGAACATGTAGGAGGAGATGTGAACACAAACATAAGGCGTACCCTTCCTCTCCAATCTTTTCCTTTCCTGGGTAGAACATGTAGGAGGAGATGTGAACACAAACAGAAGGCGTACCCTTCCTCTCCAGTCTTTTCCTTTCCTGGATAGAACATGTAGGAGGAGATGTGAACACACAAACAGAAGGCGTACCCTTCCTCTCCAATCTTTTCCTTTCCCGGGTAGAACATGTAGGAGGAGATGTGAACACAAACAGAAGGCGTACCCTTCCTCTCCAATCTTTTCCTTTCATTCAAAATGACACCCCACATTACCTCATGCGGTGGAAAGGTAAGGATGTTCCTATGGGAGGAGAACATATGTTCAGAGGTAACTCAGTCAGCATTTTCAGAAATATTTAGAGTAAGCCGCATCGCCCAAATCAAAGACTCAAAAGAGAGGTAGCAGCCCCAACGGCTTTTCACATCCCAGATCATATTCTTCATCCTAAAGGAGAACCCAAAGAGTCTTTGTAAAGTCTGAAGTACTGAAGGGATTCATGTGAGGAATGAAGCAGATGCTCTGCATGTTCCCAGTATCTAGGTCTCATTTTTGGCTGCAAATTGGAGGTTTTTTGTAGACCTTGAGAAAATGCATGTAAAACAAGACACATAGAATATGATGGACAAGGAGCGGTTGTATCCTTTTACAGTCTAAAAGCTGCAAGACCCTATCATTTTGGGAACTTTGTACCAGATTACTTGAGGCACAGTCTGCAACTGTTTATGAAATTATTGTTACAAGTGATGTACCTCATTGGAATAGGATGTCTTACAGGCTGTGAGATCTAGTAGTACTTCCACTTTTTTTTTAAGTTTTGAAAGCTTTATTAGAGAACAATAGAGATGTACAACAATATAATAAGAAAAGTGCCATTCACAATCACAGTACCAAGATATGCAAATAAGAGTGTGTTAGTATAGATGAACACTGCATCATTATCATAGCTGAACCCCAAAGAGCAATTAACAAGCAGATTATTATGGTCATTGCTGGTGTAAGCGAAGAAATATGTCACGTCATTATAATCATGACAACAAAAATGAAAAAAGGCAATAGGAATCGAAACAGAGAGATAGTAGAGGCACTCCACATCCAAGATGCATTTTAATTCAAGCTCACAGTCCGAAGTGGATGGCGTCAGGGCCGAGCCCTATTTCCTGGGGATACAGTCCCTTGCTGCCTCAACTAACAGAAGCCAACATTGCATACGTTCCTCTAAGAGTCTTAGCTGGAACCGTAGGGACAGAGAGAGGGGAGAGAAAAATTGAGAGGAGTAGAGTTTGTGGGGTGAAAGGGGACGGTACTCGAGTTCCTGGGCTTGCCTGTGTTCCTCCAACCAAAAAGAGCAAATCAGGGGACAAGACTACAAAACATGGAGGAGAGAGCCTTCAGGGTCTCCGCACCACCAAAAAGCACTCGACCGATCTGGGTAAATTTTTGCCAGCTGTGCCAGGGAGGGAGGTACCATCTCGTCATGAGCTTGTAGCTGGTTTCCCTCACAGAAGTCCAAGTGTGAAGAGTGTTATGTATCTTGCATGCTAAACAAGATACAAGTGTGCCTAAATCCTTGTCCCAAGCCCATCTGTATGAAACGGGAGCGCTGATCGGAGTGTAGAGTATAAAGTTGAGACACATTTATCCGATAGTTTGTGAGACAGCATAAGTTTCTGTTACGGTTGGCAAGCAAAACCAGGAGTCAAACGGTATAGTTGAGAGAACCTTTATTTTGAGAATAATAACACTAATGCAATTGTCACGGTAATGCAAGAAAACTCAGGACAAATACTAGTAGCTAACACCAACTTCATTAGGCAGCAACAATGAAACAGGAATATCAAAACTAACGGTATAAAGAGAAGCGCACAACGGAGCCAGCAACAACTACCAGAAATAGAAGACTGCTTCTGTGTGATTCTCTTGAGATAGGTCTCAGTGATGGGACAAGGGGTAGTCTGCAATGCCACAGGTCCGCACCTGGGAGGAGCCAGACAAAATAGGAAGGCCACCAGGAGTAAGTGTGCCAGAGGCACAAGCCCGCACCAGGTTGGGTATGTAACTTCACGGAAGGCAACCCAAGAGGATAGTTAGATAGACCCACAGGTCAGCTCCAGAATGGGTGGTCAGACAAGTCAGAGGTCATGCACGGAGCGGGTAGTTAGCCAGAGCCACAGGTTCGCACCAAAAAGGATGTCCACTGAAGCGTTGGTATGCTGGAGATGCAGTGGACAGAGCCCCAGGTCAACACCAGAGCGGGTAGTCAGACAAGCCAGGTCATACACCAGAATGGTTTTCCAACTAAGCAAAGGGTCAAACATGGAGAGGATAGTCAGACAGAGCCACAGGTCAGCACCAGGTCGGGTAGTCAGACAAACCAGATAATATACGGAAAACACCAAGAACTAGAACTGCACTGGCCACCAACGAAAGGGCGACTAAACCCTGTGTCCAGGCAGTTTAAGTACAGTTGTAGGCAGGAAGAGGAGTAAAAAACAAGTGTCTGTCCCTTTAAATGGAGCGCACATCCATGCCCTTGGACGTGCGCCCATAGCTGACGTCGCCAGCCAAGCAGAGGAGCTGACAGCAGAAGCGGCATGAGCCAAGCATGGAACTAGAAGGCGGCAGAGCTGCTAGGATGCGGTGACGGAGGCTCAGGATCTGGCTGAAGCCACTGGAAGATTAATGTGGTTTGCTGGAGCAGCCGCCACACAGGTACCTTGACAGCAATATATATGTATATACACACAGTGGTTGATCGAAGAGGCGAGTACTGTATCAGGAATAGCAGTCTCCCTGCTGTCCGAGACTAGGCTTCAGCCTACTGGAGTCTCGTGGTATGGTAACGCCCAGATCTAGCACTGACTCAACCTGCAGTCAGTCTAGGAGCGGAGTCTATATCATATGCAACACGGAAGCTACTGACTCAGTCAGAAGCTGGGAGTCTGATAGCCCCAGGTCAGTACTAGGAAGGATGTCCGAGGAATGGAACCAACACACGGAGCAAACAGACAGGGCCATCTAGTAAGTACTAGATAGGACAGTCAGACAAGCCAGGTCATACACGGAGCGAATAGTCAGCCAGAGGCACAGGTTTGCACCAGATAGGATATCCACTGAAGCGATGGTGTGCTGGATGCGCAGTGGAGAGAGCTCCAGGTCAACACCAGAGTGGGTAGTCGGGCAAGCCTAGGTTATACATGGAGCAGGTAGTCAGCCAGAGCCACAGGTTTGCAACAGAAAGGATACCTGAGCCAAATAGAAGCGCACAAAGATAATAGTCAGACAGAGCCACAGGTCAGCACCAGAATGGATGGACAGACAAGCCGGATCATACACAGGAATCAGGAATACTAGAAAATGAACTGCTCAGAAAACAACGTAAGGGTAACCGAGTCAGGAATCAGTCTGCCCATTAAACCCCTCCACAGGAAGTAGGTAGGAGGAGCAGCTAGAGGGAGGAAGTAGGTAGGAGGAGATTACAGGCCTCAAACACATAAAACAGAGGCCTGCAGCATGCTGAAACCTCGCGCCTGCAGATGAGGCATCTAGCTTTGATGCGTCCAACCTCTCGTGGAAATGATGCTGGAGTGTCAATGTGAGCATCACTGTACGAAGTCCTCCCCCATCGCTCCTGCCCCGTGCTGAGGAAAGCAAAATAAAAATGAAGGATGATAGTAGAGGTGGGAAGAATTTATTACTTTGGGAAGAGCTTCCTGTCAATCAGCTGGGAAAAGAGTTAACCCTTTGGTGAAGACTGACGTTCACAGCCAGACATCATCATCTTCTTAACAGTTTATTTTACTAGAAATAGGAATGTTTCTAATACGCGCATCTGTTGAATATTAAAGCATTACAGCGGTTGCGGGCAGGTATTTATCTATCCTTACAATAACTATAGATTTCCTGATACAGCACATAAAAGTATCTATAGGAAGTCCTGCACCTCGGGGAACAGTCTGTACTATGTGAGTAGTGTAAGTGTAGTTAACTGGGAGTACTATGTGAGAAGTGTCAGTGTAGTTAACTGGGAGTACTATGTGAGAAGTGTCAGTGTAGTTAACCGGGAGTACTATGTGAGAAGTGTCAGTGTAGTTAACCGGGAGTACTATGTGAGAAGTGTCAGTGTAGTTAACTGGGAGTACTATGTGAGAAGTGTCGGTGTAGTTAACCGGGAGTACTATGTGAGAAGTGTCAGTGTAGTTAACTGAGAGTACTATGTGAGAAGTGTCAGTGTAGTTAACCGGGAGTGCAAGTGTAGTTAACCGGGAGTACTATGTGAGAAGTGTCAGTGTAGTTAACTGGGAGTACTATGTGAGAAGTGTAAGTGTAGTTAACCGGGAGTACTATGTGAGAAGTGTCAGTGTAGATAACTGGGAGTACTATGTGAGAAGTGTCAGTGTAATTAACAGGGAATACTATGTGAGAATGTCAGTGTAATTAACAGGGAATACTATGTGAGAAGTGTCGGTGTAGTTAACCGGGAGTACTATGTGAGAAGTGTCAGTGTAGTTAACTGAGAGTACTATGTGAGAAGTGTCAGTGTAGTTAACCGGGAGTGCAAGTGTAGTTAACCGGGAGTACTATGTGAGAAGTGTCAGTGTAGTTAACTGGGAGTACTATGTGAGAAGTGTAAGTGTAGTTAACCGGGAGTACTATGTGAGAAGTGTCAGTGTAGATAACTGGGAGTACTATGTGAGAAGTGTCAGTGTAATTAACTGGAAGTACTATGTGTGAATGTCAGTGTAATTAACAGGGAATACTATGTGAGAAGTGTCAGTGTAATTAACTGGAAGTACTATGTGTGAATGTCAGTGTAATTAACAGGGAGTACTATGTGTGAATGTCAGTGTAGTTAACGGGGAGTACTATGTGAGAAGTGTAAGTGTAATTAACCGGGAGTACTATGTGAGAAGTGTAAGTGTAATTAACAGGGAGTACTATCTGAGAAGTGTCAGTGTAGTTAACTGGGAGTACTATGTGAGAAGTGTAAGTGTAGTTAACCGGGAGTACTATCTGAGAAGTGTCAGTGTAGTTAACTGAGAGTACTATGTGAGAAGTGTCAGTGTAATTAACAGGGAGTACTATGTGAGAAGTGTCAGTGTAATTAACTGGGAGTACTATGTGTGAATGTTAGTGTAATTAACAGGGAGTACTATGTGTGAATGTCAGTGTAGATAACTGGGAGTACTATGTGAGAAGTGTCAGTACTATGTAAGAAGTGTCAGTGTAATTAACTGGGAGTACTATGTGAGAAGTGTCAGTGAAATTAACTGGGAGTACTATGTGAGAAGTGTCAGTGTAGATAACTGGGAGTACTATGTGAGAAGTGTCAGTGTAGTTAACAGGAAGTACTATGTGAGAAGTGTCAGTGTAGTTAACTGGGAGTACTGTGTGTGAATGTCAGTGTAGTTAACTGGAAGTACTATGTGAGAAGTGTCAGTGTAGTTAACAGGAAGTACTATGTGAGAAGTGTCAGTGTAGTTAACTGGAAGTACTGTGTGTGAATGTCAGTGTAGTTAACAGGAAGTACTATGTGAGAAGTGTCAGTGTAGTTAACTGGAAGTACTGTGTGTGAATGTCAGTGTAGTTAACAGGAAGTACTATGTGAGAAGCGTCAGTGTAATTAACTGGGAGTACTATGTGTGAATGTCAGTGTAGTTAACAGGAAGTACTATGTGAGAAGCGTCAGTGTAATTAACTGGGAGTACTATGTGTGAATGTCAGTGTAGTTAAAGGGATAGTAATGTCAGAAAAAAAGTATTAACTATATGGAATATACAATTAAAAGAGAGTACTTGCACTTATTCGTTTCTCTCAATCTGTTATGGTTTGAGAGATATAGGTAAATAAAGTTCTCCGCTCCCTCACATTTCTGCTTGACGCGCTGTAAAGCTGTCAGAAGCAGATTCTGGTCACTTGACCAGATGTGGCTCTTCAGCAGCGCCGATATAACGATATCTAAAGACAAATACTTCATTTAGAACAGTCTACAGAGTGTGCCTGGTTTGCAAGCACACTTTGTAGAATGTTCCAATTAAGTATTTATTTCTAAATAGCGTGATTTCAGCTCTGCTGAAGAGCCTCTGTCTGGTCAAATGACTGGAATCTGCAGCTGTCAGCTAGATGGCAGACTTGAGTAAAACAGCCAGGAAAAGGTCACTTTAGCAAGTTATATCTCTCAAACCATAAAGGTTTGAGAGATAAGACTTACATAGATGTTAATCTTTTTTTGTCTACAGTATTAAATCAACTTAAAATTAACCATTACTATCCCTTTAACTGGGAGTACTATGTGTGAATGTCAGTGTAGTTAACTGGGAGTACTATGTGTGAATGTCACTGTAGTTAACTGGGAGTACTATGTGAGAAGTGTCAGTGTAATTAACTGGGAGTACTATGTGAGAAGTGTCAGTGTAATTATCTGGAAGTACTATGTGAGAAGAGTCAGTGTAGTTAAATGGGAGTACTATGTGAGAAGTGTCAGTGTAGTTACCTGTGAGTGAATAGTGTATGTGTGCGATGAGTGTGAATGATCACAGATAAGTAAGGGTGGGTACTAGGAGTAATTAGAATACTTGTACTTACCTGTCAGTGAGTACTTGTGCCCAGATGAGCTGTGAACTTGTACAAATTTCCCACGGTTTTCCAGCAGAAGTTTCAAATCTTGTTTCACTGCGCGAAGGAAGAGAAACTCACAGAACTGCTCACGGACAAACCCAGGGGATGCCACAAGGACCACTTTAACCACTAGGACCACAAGAGAAAGACAGACCACTTTATCCACTAGGACCACAAGAGAAAGACAGACCACTTTATCCACTAGGACCACAAGAGAAAGACAGACCACTTTATCCACTAGGATCACAAGAGAAAGACAGTCCACTTTATCCACTAGGATCACAAGAGAAAGACAGTCCACTTTATCCACTAGGACCACAAGAGAAAGACAGACCACTTTATCCACTAGGACCACAAGAGAAAGACAGACCACTTTATTCACTAGGACCACAAGAGAAAGACAGACCACTTTATCCACTAGGACCACAAGAGAAAGACAGACCACTTTATCCACTAGGACCACAAGAGAAAGACAGACCACTTTATCCACTAGGATCACAAGAGAAAGACAGACCACTGTAACCACTAGGATCACAAGAGAAAGACAGACCACTGTAACCACTAGGATCACAAGAGAAAGACAGACCACTGTAACCACTAGGATCACAAGAGAAAGACAGACCACTTTATCCACTAGGACCACAAGAGAAAGACAGATCACTTTATTCACTAGGACCACAAGAGAAAGACAGACCACTTTATTCACTAGGACCACAAGAGAAAGACAGACCACTTTATCCACTAGGACCACAAGAGAAAGACAGACCACTGTAACCACTAGGACCACAAGAGAAAGACAGACCACTGTAACCACTAGGACCACAAGAGAAAGACAGACCACTTTATCCACTAGGACCACAAGAGAAAGACAGATCACTTTATTCAC
This sequence comes from Rhinophrynus dorsalis, assembly GCA_037306005.1. Classification (NCBI taxonomy): domain Eukaryota; kingdom Metazoa; phylum Chordata; class Amphibia; order Anura; family Rhinophrynidae; genus Rhinophrynus; species Rhinophrynus dorsalis. Next base: position 2,178,939 of record CM074725.1, on the reverse strand, counting down.
TAGGACCACAAGAGAAAGACAGACCACTTTATTCACTAGGATCACAAGAGAAAGACAGACCACTTTATTCACTAGGATCACAAGAGAAGACAGACCACTTTATCCACTAGGACCACAAGAGAAGACAGGCCACTTTATCCACTAGGACCACAAGAGAAAGACAGACCACTTTATCCACTAGGACCACAAGAGAAGACAGACCACTTTATCCACTAGGATCACAAGAGAAAGACAGACCACTTTATCCACTAGGACCACAAGAGAAAGACAGACCACTTTATTCACTAGGATCACAAGAGAAAGACAGACCACTTTATCCACTAGGACCACAAGAGAAAGACAGACCACTTTATCCACTAGGATCACAAGAGAAAGACAGTCCACTTTATCCACTAGGACCACAAGAGAAAGACAGACCACTTTATCCACTAGGACCACAAGAGAAAGACAGACCACTTGATCCACTAGGACCACAAGAGAAAGACAGACCACTGTAACCACTAGGATCACAAGAGAAAGACAGACCACTTTATCCACTAGGACCACAAGAGAAAGACAGACCACTTTATCCACTAGGACCACAAGAGAAAGACAGACCACTTTATCCACTAGGATCACAAGAGAAAGACAGACCACTGTAACCACAAGAGAAAGACAGACCAATGTATCCACTAGGATCACAAGAGAAAGACAGTCCACTTTATCCACTAGGACAACAAGAGAAAGACAGACCACTGTAACCACTAGGACCACAAGAGAAAGACAGACCACTTTATCCACTAGGACCACAAGAGAAAGACAGACCACTTTATCCACTAGGACCACAAGAGAAAGACAGACCACTGTAACCACTAGGACCACAAGAGAAAGACAGACCACTTTATCCACTAGGACCACAAGAGAAAGACAGACCACTTTATCCACTAGGACCACAAGAGAAAGACAGACCACTTTATCCACTAGAACCACAAGAGAAAGACAGACCACTGTAACCACTAGGACCACAAGAGAAAGACAGACCACTTTATCCACTAGGACCACAAGAGAAAGACAGACCACTTTATCCACTAGGACCACAAGAGAAAGACAGACCACTTTATCCACTAGGACCACAAGAGAAAGACAGACCACTTTATCCACTAGGACCACAAGAGAAAGACAGACCACTGTAACCACTAGGATCACAAGAGAAAGACAGACCACTTTATCCACTAGGACCACAAGAGAAAGACAGACCACTTTATCCACTAGGACCACAAGAGAAAGACAGACCACTTTATCCACTAGGACCACAAGAGAAAGACAGACCACTTTATCCACTAGGATCACAAGAGAAAGACAGTCCACTTTATCCACTAGGATCACAAGAGAAAGACAGTCCACTTTATCCAATAGGACCACAAGAGAAAGACAGACCACTTTATCCACTAGGACCACAAGAGAAAGACAGACCACTTTATCCACTAGGACCACAAGAGAAAGACAGACCACTTTATCCACTAGGACCACAAGAGAAAGACAGACCACTTTATCCACTAGGACCACAAGAGAAAGACAGACCACTTTATCCACTAGGATCACAAGAGAAAGACAGACCACTGTAACCACTAGGATCACAAGAGAAAGACAGACCAATTTAACCACTAGGACCACAAGAGAAAGACAGACCACTGTAACCACTAGGATCACAAGAGAAAGACAGACCACTTTATCCACTAGGACCACAAGAGAAAGACAGATCACTTTATTCATTAGGACCACAAGAGAAAGACAGACCACTTTATTCACTAGGACCACAAGAGAAAGACAGACCACTTTATCCACTAGGAACACAAGAGAAAGACAGACCACTGTAACCACTAGGACCACAAGAGAAAGACAGACCACTGTAACCACTAGGACCACAAGAGAAAGACAGACCACTTTATCCACTAGGACAACAAGAGAAAGACAGATCACTTTATTCACTAGGACCACAAGAGAAAGACAGACCACTTTATTCACTAGGATCACAAGAGAAAGACAGACCACTTTATTCACTAGGATCACAAGAGAAGACAGACCACTTTATCCACTAGGACCACAAGAGAAGACAGACCACTTTATCCACTAGGACCACAAGAGAAAGACAGACCACTTTATCCACTAGGACCACAAGAGAAGACAGACCACTTTATCCACTAGGATCACAAGAGAAAGACAGACCACTTTATCCACTAGGACCACAAGAGAAAGACAGACCACTGTAACCACTAGGATCACAAGAGAAAGACAGACCACTTTATCCACTAGGATCACAAGAGAAAGACAGACCACTTTATCCACTAGGACCACAAGAGAAAGACAGACCACTTTATTCACTAGGATCACAAGAGAAAGACAGACCACTTTATCCACTAGGACCACAAGAGAAAGACAGACCACTTTATCCACTAGGATCACAAGAGAAAGACAGTCCACTTTATCCACTAGGACCACAAGAGAAAGACAGACCACTTTATCCACTAGGACCACAAGAGAAAGACAGACCACTTGATCCACTAGGACCACAAGAGAAAGACAGAGCACTGTAACCACTAGGACCACAAGAGAAAGACAGACCACTTTATCCACTAGGACCACAAGAGAAAGACAGACCACTTTATCCACTAGGACCACAAGAGAAAGACAGACCACTTTATCCACTAGGACCACAAGAGAAAGACAGACCACTTTATCCACTAGGACCACAAGAGAAAGACAGACCACTTTATCCACTAGGATCACAAGAGAAAGACAGACCACTGTAACCACAAGAGAAAGACAGACCAATTTATCCACTAGGATCACAAGAGAAAGACAGTCCACTTTATCCACTAGGACCACAAGAGAAAGACAGACCACTGTAACCACTAGGACCACAAGAGAAAGACAGACCACTTTATCCACTAGGACCACAAGAGAAAGACAGACCACTTTATCCACTAGGACCACAAGAGAAAGACAGACCACTGTAACCACTAGGACCACAAGAGAAAGACAGACCACTTTATCCACTAGGACCACAAGAGAAAGACAGACCACTTTATCCACTAGGACCACAAGAGAAAAAGACAGACCACTTTATCCACTAGGATCACAAGAGAAAGACAGACCACTGTAACCACAAGAGAAAGACAGACCACTTTATCCACTAGGATCACAAGAGAAAGACAGACCACTTTATCCACTAGGATCACAAGAGAAAGACAGACCACTGTAACCACTAGGATCACAAGAGAAAGACAGACCACTTTATCCACTAGGATCACAAGAAAAAGACAGACCACTTTATCCACTAGGACCACAAGAGAAAGACAGACCACTTTATCCACTAGGATCACAAGAGAAAGACAGACCACTTTATCCACTAGGACCACAAGAGAAAGACAGAACACTTTATCCACTAGGATCACAAGAGAAAGACAGACCACTTTATCCACTAGGATCACAAGAGAAAGACAGACCACTTTATCCACTAGGATCACAAGAGAAAGACAGACCACTTTATCCACTAGGACCACAAGAGAAAGACAGGTCACTTTATCCACCAGGACCACAAGAGAAAGACAGACCACTTTATCCACTAGGACCACAAGAGAAAGACAGACCACTTTATCCACTAGGATCACAAGAGAAAGACAGTCCACTTTATCCACTAGGATCACAAGAGAAAGACAGTCCACTTTATCCACTAGGACCACAAGAGAAAGACAGACCACTTTATCCACTAGGACCACAAGAGAAAGACAGACCACTTTATTCACTAGGACCAAAAGAGAAAGACAGACCACTTTATCCACTAGGACCACAAGAGAAAGACAGACCACTTTATCCACTAGGACCACAAGAGAAAGACAGACCACTTTATCCACTAGGATCACGAGAGAAAGACAGACCACTGTAACCACTAGGATCACAAGAGAAAGACAGACCAATTTAACCACTAGGACCACAAGAGAAAGACAGACCACTGTAACCACTAGGATCACAAGAGAAAGACAGACCACTTTATCCACTAGGACCACAAGAGAAAGACAGATCACTTTATTCACTAGGACCACAAGAGAAAGACAGACCACTTTATTCACTAGGACCACAAGAGAAAGACAGACCACTTTATCCACTAGGACCACAAGAGAAAGACAGACAACTGTAACCACTAGGACCACAAGAGAAAGACAGACCACTGTAACCACTAGGACCACAAGAGAAAGACAGACCACTTTATTCACTAGGATCACAAGAGAAAGACAGACCACTTTATCCACTAGGACCACAAGAGAAAGACAGACCACTTTATCCACTAGGATCACAAGAGAAAGACAGACCACTGTAACCACAAGAGAAAGACAGACCACTTTATCCACTAGGATCACAAGAGAAAGACAGACCACTGTAACCACTAGGATCACAAGAGAAAGACAGACCACTTTATCCACTAGGATCACAAGAGAAAGACAGACCACTTTATCCACTAGGACCACAAGAGAAAGACAGACCACTTTATCCACTAGGATCACAAGAGAAAGACAGACCACTTTATCCACTAGGACCACAAGAGAAAGACAGAACACTTTATCCACTAGGATCACAAGAGAAAGACAGACCACTTTATCCACTAGGATCACAAGAGAAAGACAGACCACTTTATCCACTAGGATCACAAGAGAAAGACAGACCACTTTATCCACTAGGACCACAAGAGAAAGACAGGTCACTTTATCCACTAGGACCACAAGAGAAAGACAGACCACTTTATCCACTAGGACCACAAGAGAAAGACAGACCACTTTATCCACTAGGACCACAAGAGAAAGACAGACCACTGTAACCACTAGGACCACAAGAGAAAGACAGACCACTTTATCCACTAGGACCACAAGAGAAAGACAGACCACTTTATCCACTAGGACCACAAGAGAAAGACAGACCACTTTATCCACTAGGACCACAAGAGAAAAACAGACCACTTTATCCACTAGGACCACAAGAGAAAGACAGACCACTTTATCCACTAGGATCACAAGAGAAAGACAGACCACTTTATCCACTAGGACCACAAGAGAAAGACAGACCACTTTATCCACCAGGACCACAAGAGAAAGACAGACCACTTTATCCACTAGGACCACAAGAGAAAGACAGACCACTTTATCCACTAGGACCACAAGAGAAAGACAGACCACTGTAACCACTAGGACGACAAGAGAAAGACAGACCTCTTTATCCACTAGGACCACAAGAGAAAGACAGACCACTTTATCCACTAGGATCACAAGAGAAAGACAGACCACTTTATCCACTAGGATCACAAGAGAAAGACAGACCACTTTATCCACTAGGATCACAAGAGAAAGACAGACCACTTTATCCACTAGGATCACAAGAGAAAGACAGACCACTTTATCCACTAGGACCACAAGAGAAAGACAGGTCACTTTATCCACCAGGACCACAAGAGAAAGACAGACCACTTTATCCACTAGGACCACAAGAGAAAGACAGACCACTTTATCCACTAGGATCACAAGAGAAAGACAGTCCACTTTATCCACTAGGATCACAAGAGAAAGACAGTCCACTTTATCCACTAGGACCACAAGAGAAAGACAGACCACTTTATCCACTAGGACCACAAGAGAAAGACAGACCACTTTATTCACTAGGACCAAAAGAGAAAGACAGACCACTTTATCCACTAGGACCACAAGAGAAAGACAGACCACTTTATCCACTAGGACCACAAGAGAAAGACAGACCACTTTATCCACTAGGATCACAAGAGAAAGACAGACCACTGTAACCACTAGGATCACAAGAGAAAGACAGACCAATTTAACCACTAGGACCACAAGAGAAAGACAGACCACTGTAACCACTAGGATCACAAGAGAAAGACAGACCACTTTATCCACTAGGACCACAAGAGAAAGACAGATCACTTTATTCACTAGGACCACAAGAGAAAGACAGACCACTTTATTCACTAGGACCACAAGAGAAAGACAGACCACTTTATCCACTAGGACCACAAGAGAAAGACAGACAACTGTAACCACTAGGACCACAAGAGAAAGACAGACCACTGTAACCACTAGGACCACAAGAGAAAGACAGACCACTTTATTCACTAGGATCACAAGAGAAAGACAGACCACTTTATCCACTAGGACCACAGGAGAAAGACAGACCACTTTATCCACTAGGATCACAAGAGAAAGACAGACCACTGTAACCACAAGAGAAAGACAGACCACTTTATCCACTAGGATCACAAGAGAAAGACAGACCACTGTAACCACTAGGATCACAAGAGAAAGACAGACCACTTTATCCACTAGGATCACAAGAGAAAGACAGACCACTTTATCCACTAGGACCACAAGAGAAAGACAGACCACTTTATCCACTAGGATCACAAGAGAAAGACAGACCACTTTATCCACTAGGACCACAAGAGAAAGACAGAACACTTTATCCACTAGGATCACAAGAGAAAGACAGACCACTTTATCCACTAGGATCACAAGAGAAAGACAGACCACTTTATCCACTAGGATCACAAGAGAAAGACAGACCACTTTATCCACTAGGACCACAAGAGAAAGACAGGTCACTTTATCCACTAGGACCACAAGAGAAAGACAGACCACTTTATCCACTAGGACCACAAGAGAAAGACAGACCACTTTATCCACTAGGACCACAAGAGAAAGACAGACCACTGTAACCACTAGGACCACAAGAGAAAGACAGACCACTTTATCCACTAGGACCACAAGAGAAAGACAGACCACTTTATCCACTAGGACCACAAGAGAAAGACAGACCACTTTATCCACTAGGACCACAAGAGAAAGACAGACCACTTTATCCACTAGGATCACAAGAGAAAGACAGACCACTGTAACCACTAGGATCACAAGAGAAAGACAGACCACTTTATCCACTAGGACCACAAGAGAAAGACAGACCACTTTATCCACCAGGACCACAAGAGAAAGACAGACCACTTTATCCACTAGGACCACAAGAGAAAGACAGACCACTTTATCCACTAGGACCACAAGAGAAAGACAGACCACTGTAACCACTAGGACGACAAGAGAAAGACAGACCTCTTTATCCACTAGGACCACAAGAGAAAGACAGACCACTTTATCCACTAGGACCACAAGAGAAAGACAGACCACTTTATCCACTAGGATCACAAGAGAAAGACAGACCACTTTATCCACTAGGACCACAAGAGAAAGACAGACCACTTTATTCACTAGGATCACAAGAGAAAGACAGACCACTTTATCCACTAGGACCACAAGAGAAAGACAGACCACTTTATCCACTAGGATCACAAGAGAAAGACAGTCCACTTTATCCACTAGGACCACAAGAGAAAGACAGACCACTTTATCCACTAGGACCACAAGAGAAAGACAGACCACTTGATCCACTAGGACCACAAGAGAAAGACAGAGCACTGTAACCACTAGGACCACAAGAGAAAGACAGACCACTTTATCCACTAGGACCACAAGAGAAAGACAGACCACTTTATCCACTAGGACCACAAGAGAAAGACAGACCACTTTATCCACTAGGACCACAAGAGAAAGACAGACCACTTTATCCACTAGGACCACAAGAGAAAGACAGACCACTTTATCCACTAGGATCACAAGAGAAAGACAGACCACTGTAACCACAAGAGAAAGACAGACCAATTTATCCACTAGGATCACAAGAGAAAGACAGTCCACTTTATCCACTAGGACCACAAGAGAAAGACAGACCACTTTATCCACTAGGACCACAAGAGAAAGACAGACCACTGTAACCACTAGGACCACAAGAGAAAGACAGACCACTTTATCCACTAGGACCACAAGAGAAAGACAGACCACTTTATCCACTAGGACCACAAGAGAAAGACAGACCACTTTATCCACTAGGATCACAAGAGAAAGACAGACCACTGTAACCACAAGAGAAAGACAGACCACTTTATCCACTAGGATCACAAGAGAAAGACAGACCACTTTATCCACTAGGATCACAAGAGAAAGACAGACCACTGTAACCACTAGGATCACAAGAGAAAGACAGACCACTTTATCCACTAGGATCACAAGAAAAAGACAGACCACTTTATCCACTAGGACCACAAGAGAAAGACAGACCACTTTATCCACTAGGATCACAAGAGAAAGACAGACCACTTTATCCACTAGGACCACAAGAGAAAGACAGAACACTTTATCCACTAGGATCACAAGAGAAAGACAGACCACTTTATCCACTAGGATCACAAGAGAAAGACAGACCACTTTATCCACTAGGATCACAAGAGAAAGACAGACCACTTTATCCACTAGGACCACAAGAGAAAGACAGGTCACTTTATCCACTAGGACCACAAGAGAAAGACAGACCACTTTATCCACTAGGACCACAAGAGAAAGACAGACCACTTTATCCACTAGGATCACAAGAGAAAGACAGTCCACTTTATCCACTAGGATCACAAGAGAAAGACAGTCCACTTTATCCACTAGGACCACAAGAGAAAGACAGACCACTTTATCCACTAGGACCACAAGAGAAAGACAGACCACTTTATTCACTAGGACCAAAAGAGAAAGACAGACCACTTTATCCACTAGGACCACAAGAGAAAGACAGACCACTTTATCCACTAGGACCACAAGAGAAAGACAGACCACTTTATCCACTAGGATCACAAGAGAAAGACAGACCACTGTAACCACTAGGATCACAAGAGAAAGACAGACCAATTTAACCACTAGGACCACAAGAGAAAGACAGACCACTGTAACCACTAGGATCACAAGAGAAAGACAGACCAATTTAACCACTAGGACCACAAGAGAAAGACAGACCACTGTAACCACTAGGACCACAAGAGAAAGACAGACAACTGTAACCACTAGGACCACAAGAGAAAGACAGACCACTGTAACCACTAGGACCACAAGAGAAAGACAGACCACTTTATCCACTAGGACCACAAGAGAAAGACAGATCACTTTATTCACTAGGACCACAAGAGAAAGACAGACCACTTTATTCACTAGGATCACAAGAGAAAGACAGACCACTTTATCCACTAGGACCACAAGAGAAAGACAGACCACTTTATCCACTAGGATCACAAGAGAAAGACAGACCACTGTAACCACAAGAGAAAGACAGACCACTTTATCCACTAGGATCACAAGAGAAAGACAGACCACTGTAACCACTAGGATCACAAGAGAAAGACAGACCACTTTATCCACTAGGACCACAAGAGAAAGACAGACCACTGTAACCACTAGGACGACAAGAGAAAGACAGACCTCTTTATCCACTAGGACCACAAGAGAAAGACAGACCACTTTATCCACTAGGACCACAAGAGAAAGACAGACCACTTTATCCACTAGGATCACAAGAGAAAGACAGACCACTTTATTCACTAGGATCACAAGAGAAAGACAGACCACTTTATCCACTAGGACCACAAGAGAAAGACAGACCACTGTAACCACTAGGACCACAAGAGAAAGACAGACCACTGTAACCACAAGAGAAAGACAGACCAATTTATCCACTAGGATCACAAGAGAAAGACAGTCCACTTTATCCACTAGGACCACAAGAGAAAGACAGACCACTGTAACCACTAGGACCACAAGAGAAAGACAGACCACTTTATCCACTAGGACCACAAGAGAAAGACAGACCACTTTATCCACTAGGACCACAAGAGAAAGACAGACCACTGTAACCACTAGGACCACAAGAGAAAGACAGACCACTTTATCCACTAGGACCACAAGAGAAAGACAGACCACTTTATCCACTAGGACCACAAGAGAAAGACAGACCACTTTATCCACTAGGATCACAAGAGAAAGACAGACCACTGTAACCACAAGAGAAAGACAGACCACTTTATCCACTAGGATCACAAGAGAAAGACAGACCACTTTATCCACTAGGATCACAAGAGAAAGACAGACCACTGTAACCACTAGGATCACAAGAGAAAGACAGACCACTTTATCCACTAGGATCACAAGAGAAAGACAGACCACTTTATCCACTAGGACCACAAGAGAAAGACAGACCACTTTATCCACTAGGATCACAAGAGAAAGACAGACCACTTTATCCACTAGGACCACAAGAGAAAGACAGACCACTTTATCCACTAGGATCACAAGAGAAAGACAGACCACTTTATCCACTAGGATCACAAGAGAAAGACAGACCACTTTATCCACTAGGATCACAAGAGAAAGACAGACCACTTTATCCACTAGGACCACAAGAGAAAGACAGGTCACTTTATCCACTAGGACCACAAGAGAAAGACAGACCACTTTATCCACTAGGACCACAAGAGAAAGACAGACCACTTTATCCACTAGGACCACAAGAGAAAGACAGACCACTGTAACCACTAGGACCACAAGAGAAAGACAGACCACTTTATCCACTAGGACCACAAGAGAAAGACAGACCACTTTATCCACTAGGACCACAAGAGAAAGACAGACCACTTTATCCACTAGGACCACAAGAGAAAGACAGACCACTTTATCCACTAGGATCACAAGAGAAAGACAGACCACTGTAACCACTAGGATCACAAGAGAAAGACAGACCACTTTATCCACTAGGACCACAAGAGAAAGACAGACCACTTTATCCACCAGGACCACAAGAGAAAGACAGACCACTTTATCCACTAGGACCACAAGAGAAAGACAGACCACTTTATCCACTAGGACCACAAGAGAAAGACAGACCACTGTAACCACTAGGACGACAAGAGAAAGACAGACCTCTTTATCCACTAGGACCACAAGAGAAAGACAGACCACTTTATCCACTAGGATCACAAGAGAAAGACAGACCACTTTATCCACTAGGATCACAAGAGAAAGACAGACCACTTTATTCACTAGGATCACAAGAGAAAGACAGACCACTTTATCCACTAGGACCACAAGAGAAAGACAGACCACTTTATCCACTAGGACCACAAGAGAAAGACAGACCACTTTATCCACTAGGACCACAAGAGAAAGACAGACCACTTTATCCACTAGGACCACAAGAGAAGACAGACCACTTTATCCACTAGGACCACAAGAGAAAGACAGACCACTGTAACCACTAGGACCACAAGAGAAAGACAGACCACTTTATCCACTAGGACCACAAGTGAAAGACAGACCACTTTATCCACTAGGACCACAAGAGAAAGACAGACCACTTTATCCACTAGGACCACAAGAGAAAGACAGACCACTTTATCCACTAGGACCACAAGAGAAAGACAGACCACTTTATCCACTAGGATCACAAGAGAAAGACAGACCACTGTAACCACTAGGATCACAAGAGAAAGACAGACCACTTTATCCACTAGGACCACAAGAGAAAGACAGACCACTTTATCCACCAGGACCACAAGAGAAAGACAGACCACTTTATCCACTAGGACCACAAGAGAAAGACAGACCACTTTATCCACTAGGACCACAAGAGAAAGACAGACCACTGTAACCACTAGGACGACAAGAGAAAGACAGACCTCTTTATCCACTAGGGCCACAAGAGAAAGACAGACCTCTTTATCCACTAGGACCACAAGAGAAAGACAGACCACTTTATCCACTAGGATCACAAGAGAAAGACAGACCACTTTATTCACTAGGATCACAAGAGAAAGACAGACCACTTTATCCACTAGGACCACAAGAGAAAGACAGACCACTGTAACCACTAGGACCACAAGAGAAAGACAGACCACTTTATCCACTAGGACCACAAGAGAAAGACAGACCACTTTATTCACTAGGACCACAAGAGAAAGACAGACCACTTTATCCACTAGGTCCACAAGAGAAAGACAGACCACTTTATCCACTAGGACCACAAGAGAAAGACAGACCACTTTATCCACTAGGACCACAAGAGAAAGACAGACCACTGTAACCACTAGGATCACAAGAGAAAGACAGACCACTGTAACCACTAGGACCACAAGAGAAAGACAGACCACTTTATCCACTAGGACCACAAGAGAAGACAGACCACTTTATCCACTAGGACCACAAGAGAAAGACAGACCACTGTAACCACTAGGACCACAAGAGAAAGACAGACCACTTTATCCACTAGGACCACAAGAGAAAGACAGACCACTTTATCCACTAGGACCACAAGAGAAAGACAGCCCACTGTAACCACTAGGACCACAAGAGAAAGACAGACCACTTTATCCACTAGGACCACAAGAGAAAGACAGACCACTTTATCCACTAGGACCACAAGAGAAAGACAGACCACTTTATCCACTAGGACCACAAGAGAAAGACAGACCACTGTAACCACTAGGACCACAAGAGAAAGACAGACCACTTTATCCACTAGGACCACAAGAGAAAGACAAACCACTTTATCCACTAGGACCACAAGAGAAAGACAGACCACTTTATCCACTAGGACCACAAGAGAAGACAGACCACTGTAACCACTAGGACCACAAAAGAAAGACAGACCACTTTATCCACTAGGATCACAAGAGAAAGACAGACCACTTTATCCACTAGGACCACAAGAGAAGACAGACCACTGTAACCACTAGGACCACAAGAGAAAGACAGACCACTTTATTCACTAGGATCACAAGAGAAAGACAGACCACTTTATCCACTAGGACCACAAGAGAAAGACAGACCACTTTATCCACTAGGACCACAAGAGAAAGACAGACCACTGTAACCACTAGGATCACAAGAGAAAGACAGACCACTTTATCCACTAGGATCACAAGAGAAAGACAGACCACTTTATCCACTAGGACCACAAGAGAAAGACAGACCACTTTATCCACTAGGACCACAAGAGAAAGACAGACCACTGTAACCACTAGGACCACAAGAGAAAGACAGACCTCTTTATCCACTAGGACCACAAGAGAAAGACAGACCACTTTATCCACTAGGACCACAAGAGAAAGACAGACCACTTTATCCACTAGGACCACAAGAGAAAGACAGACCACTGTAACCACTAGGACCACAAGAGAAAGACAGACCACTTTATCCACTAGGACCACAAGAGAAAGACAGACCACTTTATCCACTAGGACCACAAGAGAAAGACAGACCACTGTAACCACTAGGACCACAAGAGAAAGACAGACCACTGTAACCACTAGGACCACAAGAGAAAGACAGACCACTGTAACCACTAGGACCACAAGAGAAAGACAGACCACTTTATCCACTAGGACCACAAGAGAAAGACAGACCACTGTAACCACTAGGACCACAAGAGAAAGACAGACCACTTTATCCACTAGGACCACAAGAGAAAGACAGACCACTTTATCCACTAGGACCACAAGAGAAAGACAGACCACTGTAACCACTAGGACCACAAGAGAAAGACAGACCACTTTATCCACTAGGATCACAAGAGAAAGACAGACCACTGTAACCACTAGGACCACAAGAGAAAGACAGACCACTTTATCCACTAGGACCACAAGAGAAAGACAGACCACTGTAACCACTAGGACCACAAGAGAAAGACAGACCACTGTAACCACTAGGACCACAAGAGAAAGACAGACCACTTTATCCACTAGGACCACAAGAGAAGACAGACCACTTTATCCACTAGGACCACAAGAGAAAGACAGACCACTGTAACCACTAGGACCACAAGAGAAAGACAGACCACTTTATCCACTAGGACCACAAGAGAAAGACAGACCACAAAGACAGACCACTTTATCCACTAGGATCACAAGAGAAAGACAGACCACTTTATCCACTAGGACCACAAGAGAAAGACAGACCACTTTATCCACTAGGATCACAAGAGAAAGACAGACCACTTTATCCACTAGGATCACAAGAGAAAGACAGACCACTGTAACCACTAGGACCACAAGAGAAAGACAGACCACTTTATCCACTAGGACCACAAGAGAAAGACAGACCACTTTATCCACTAGGACCACAAGAGAAAGACAGACCACTGTAACCACTAGGACCACAAGAGAAAGACAGACCACTTTATCCACTAGGACCACAAGAGAAAGACAGACCACTTTATCCACTAGGACCACAAGAGAAAGACAGACCACTTTATCCACTAGGACCACAAGAGAAAGACAGACCACTTTATCCACTAGGATCACAAGAGAAAGACAGACCACTTTATCCACTAGGATCACAAGAGAAAGACAGACCACTGTAACCACTAGGATCACAAGAGAAAGACAGACCACTTTATCCACTAGGATCACAAGAGAAAGACAGACCACTTTATCCACTAGGACCACAAGAGAAAGACAGACCACTTTATCCACTAGGATCACAAGAGAAAGACAGACCACTTTATCCACTAGGACCACAAGAGAAAGACAGACCACTTTATCCACTAGGATCACAAGAGAAAGACAGACCACTTTATCCACTAGGATCACAAGAGAAAGACAGACCACTTTATCCACTAGGACCACAAGAGAAAGACAGACCACTTTATCCACTAGGACCACAAGAGAAAGACAGGTCACTTTATCCACTAGGACCACAAGAGAAAGACAGACCACTTTATCCACTAGGACCACAAGAGAAAGACAGACCACTTTATCCACTAGGACCACAAGAGAAAGACAGACCACTGTAACCACTAGGACCACAAGAGAAAGACAGACCACTTTATCCACTAGGACCACAAGAGAAAGACAGACCACTTTATCCACTAGGACCACAAGAGAAAGACAGACCACTTTATCCACTAGGACCACAAGAGAAAGACAGACCACTTTATCCACTAGGACCACAAGAGAAAGACAGACCACTTTATCCACTAGGATCACAAGAGAAAGACAGACCACTGTAACCACTAGGATCACAAGAGAAAGACAGACCACTTTATCCACTAGGACCACAAGAGAAAGACAGACCACTTTATCCACCAGGACCACAAGAGAAAGACAGACCACTTTATCCACTAGGACCACAAGAGAAAGACAGACCACTTTATCCACTAGGACCACAAGAGAAAGACAGACCACTGTAACCACTAGGACGACAAGAGAAAGACAGACCTCTTTATCCACTAGGACCACAAGAGAAAGACAGACCACTTTATCCACTAGGACCACAAGAGAAAGACAGACCACTTTATCCACTAGGATCACAAGAGAAAGACAGACCACTTTATTCACTAGGATCACAAGAGAAAGACAGACCACTTTATCCACTAGGACCACAAGAGAAAGACAGACCACTGTAACCACTAGGACCACAAGAGAAAGACAGACCACTTTATCCACTAGGACCACAAGAGAAAGACAGACCACTTTATCCACTAGGACCACAAGAGAAAGACAGACCACTGTAACCACTAGGACCACAAGAGAAAGACAGACCATTGTAACCACTAGGACCACAAGAGAAAGACAGACCACTTTATCCACTAGGACCACAAGAGAAAGACAGACCACTGTAACCACTAGGACCACAAGAGAAAGACAGACCACTTTATCCACTAGGACCACAAGAGAAAGACAGACCACTTTATCCACTAGGACCACAAGAGAAAGACAGACCACTTTATCCACTAGGACCACAAGAGAAAGACAGACCACTGTAACCACTAGGATCACAAGAGAAAGACACACCACTGTAACCACTAGGATCACAAGAGAAAGACACACCACTGTAACCACTAGGACCACAAGAGAAGACAGACCACTTTATCCACTAGGACCACAAGAGAAAGACAGACCACTGTAACCACTAGGACCACAAGAGAAAGACAGACCACTTTATCCACTAGGACCACAAGAGAAAGACAGACCACTTTATCCACTAGGACCACAAGAGAAAGACAGACCACTGTAACCACTAGGACCACAAGAGAAAGACAGACCACTTTATCCACTAGGACCACAAGAGAAAGACAGACCACTTTATCCACTAGGACCACAAGAGAAAGACAGACCACTTTATCCACTAGGACCACAAGAGAAAGACAGACCACTGTAACCACTAGGACCACAAGAGAAAGACAGACCACTTTATCCACTAGGACCACAAGAGAAAGACAGACCACTTTATCCACTAGGACCACAAGAGAAAGACAGACCACTTTATCCACTAGGACCACAAGAGAAAGACAGACCACTTTATCCACTAGGACCACAAGAGAAAGACAGACCACTTTATCCACTAGGACCACAAGAGAAAGACAGACCACTGTAACCACTAGGATCACAAGAGAAAGACAGACCACTGTAACCACTAGGACCACAAGAGAAAGACAGACCACTTT
This sequence comes from Rhinophrynus dorsalis, assembly GCA_037306005.1. Lineage (NCBI taxonomy): Eukaryota > Metazoa > Chordata > Amphibia > Anura > Rhinophrynidae > Rhinophrynus > Rhinophrynus dorsalis. Next base: position 2,162,544 of record CM074725.1, on the reverse strand, counting down.
ATCCACTAGGACCACAAGAGAAGACAGACCACTTTATCCACTAGGACCACAAGAGAAAGACAGACCACTGTAACCACTAGGACCACAAGAGAAAGACAGACCACTTTATCCACTAGGACCACAAGAGAAAGACAGACCACTTTATCCACTAGGACCACATGAGAAAGACAGACCACTGTAACCACTAGGACCACAAGAGAAAGACAGACCACTTTATCCACTAGGACCACAAGAGAAAGACAGACCACTTTATCCACTAGGACCACAAGAGAAAGACAGACCACTTTATCCACTAGGACCACAAGAGAAAGACAGACCACTTTATCCACTAGGACCACAAGAGAAAGACAGACCACTGTAACCACTAGGACCACAAGAGAAAGACAGACCACTTTATCCACTAGGACCACAAGAGAAAGACAGACCACTTTATCCACTAGGACCACAAGAGAAAGACAGACCACTTTATCCACTAGGACCACAAGAGAAGACAGACCACTGTAACCACTAGGACCACAAAAGAAAGACAGACCACTTTATCCACTAGGATCACAAGAGAAAGACAGACCACTTTATCCACTAGGACCACAAGAGAAGACAGACCACTGTAACCACTAGGACCACAAGAGAAAGACAGACCACTTTATTCACAAGGATCACAAGAGAAAGACAGACCACTTTATCCACTAGGACCACAAGAGAAAGACAGACCACTTTATCCACTAGGACCACAAGAGAAAGACAGACCACTGTAACCACTAGGATCACAAGAGAAAGACAGATCACTTTATCCACTAGGATCACAAGAGAAAGACAGACCACTTTATCCACTAGGACCACAAGAGAAAGACAGACCACTTTATCCACTAGGACCACAAGAGAAAGACAGACCACTGTAACCACTAGGACCACAAGAGAAAGACAGACCTCTTTATCCACTAGGACCACAAGAGAAAGACAGACCACTTTATCCACTAGGACCACAAGAGAAAGACAGACCACTTTATCCACTAGGACCACAAGAGAAAGACAGACCACTGTAACCACTAGGACCACAAGAGAAAGACAGACCACTTTATCCACTAGGACCACAAGAGAAAGACAGACCACTTTATCCACTAGGACCACAAGAGAAAGACAGACCACTGTAACCACTAGGACCACAAGAGAAAGACAGACCACTGTAACCACTAGGACCACAAGAGAAAGACAGACCACTGTAACCACTAGGACCACAAGAGAAAGACAGACCACTTTATCCACTAGGACCACAAGAGAAAGACAGACCACTGTAACCACTAGGACCACAAGAGAAAGACAGACCACTTTATCCACTAGGACCACAAGAGAAAGACAGACCACTTTATCCACTAGGACCACAAGAGAAAGACAGACCACTTTATCCACTAGGACCACAAGAGAAAGACAGACCACTTTATCCACTAGGACCACAAGAGAAAGACAGACCACTTTATCCACTAGGACCACAAGAGAAAGACAGACCACTGTAACCACTAGGACCACAAGAGAAAGACAGACCACTTTATCCACTAGGACCACAAGAGAAAGACAGACCACTTTATCCACTAGGACCACAAGAGAAAGACAGACCACTGTAACCACTAGGACCACAAGAGAAAGACAGACCACTTTATCCACTAGGATCACAAGAGAAAGACAGACCACTGTAACCACTAGGACCACAAGAGAAAGACAGACCACTTTATCCACTAGGACCACAAGAGAAAGACAGACCACTGTAACCCTTAGGACCACAAGAGAAAGACAGACCACTGTAACCACTAGGACCACAAGAGAAAGACAGACCACTTTATCCACTAGGATCACAAGAGAAAGACAGACCACTGTAACCACTAGGACCACAAGAGAAAGACAGACCACTTTATCCACTAGGACCACAAGAGAAAGACAGACCACTGTAACCCTTAGGACCACAAGAGAAAGACAGACCACTGTAACCACTAGGACCACAAGAGAAAGACAGACCACTTTATCCACTAGGACCACAAGAGAAAGACAGACCACTTTATCCACTAGGACCACAAGAGAAAGACAGACCACTTTATCCACTAGGACCACAAGAGAAAGACAGACCACTTTATCCACTAGGACCACAAGAGAAAGACAGACCACTGTAACCACTAGGACCACAAGAGAAAGACAGACCACTTTATCCACTAGGACCACAAGAGAAAGACAGACCACTTTATCCACTAGGACCACAAGAGAAAGACAGACCACTTTATCCACTAGGACCACAAGAGAAGACAGACCACTGTAACCACTAGGACCACAAAAGAAAGACAGACCACTTTATCCACTAGGATCACAAGAGAAAGACAGACCACTTTATCCACTAGGACCACAAGAGAAGACAGACCACTGTAACCACTAGGACCACAAGAGAAAGACAGACCACTTTATTCACAAGGATCACAAGAGAAAGACAGACCACTTTATCCACTAGGACCACAAGAGAAAGACAGACCACTTTATCCACTAGGACCACAAGAGAAAGACAGACCACTGTAACCACTAGGATCACAAGAGAAAGACAGATCACTTTATCCACTAGGATCACAAGAGAAAGACAGACCACTTTATCCACTAGGACCACAAGAGAAAGACAGACCACTTTATCCACTAGGACCACAAGAGAAAGACAGACCACTGTAACCACTAGGACCACAAGAGAAAGACAGACCTCTTTATCCACTAGGACCACAAGAGAAAGACAGACCACTTTATCCACTAGGACCACAAGAGAAAGACAGACCACTTTATCCACTAGGACCACAAGAGAAAGACAGACCACTGTAACCACTAGGACCACAAGAGAAAGACAGACCACTTTATCCACTAGGACCACAAGAGAAAGACAGACCACTTTATCCACTAGGACCACAAGAGAAAGACAGACCACTGTAACCACTAGGACCACAAGAGAAAGACAGACCACTGTAACCACTAGGACCACAAGAGAAAGACAGACCACTGTAACCACTAGGACCACAAGAGAAAGACAGACCACTTTATCCACTAGGACCACAAGAGAAAGACAGACCACTGTAACCACTAGGACCACAAGAGAAAGACAGACCACTTTATCCACTAGGACCACAAGAGAAAGACAGACCACTTTATCCACTAGGACCACAAGAGAAAGACAGACCACTTTATCCACTAGGACCACAAGAGAAAGACAGACCACTTTATCCACTAGGACCACAAGAGAAAGACAGACCACTTTATCCACTAGGACCACAAGAGAAAGACAGACCACTGTAACCACTAGGACCACAAGAGAAAGACAGACCACTTTATCCACTAGGACCACAAGAGAAAGACAGACCACTTTATCCACTAGGACCACAAGAGAAAGACAGACCACTGTAACCACTAGGACCACAAGAGAAAGACAGACCACTTTATCCACTAGGATCACAAGAGAAAGACAGACCACTGTAACCACTAGGACCACAAGAGAAAGACAGACCACTTTATCCACTAGGACCACAAGAGAAAGACAGACCACTGTAACCCTTAGGACCACAAGAGAAAGACAGACCACTGTAACCACTAGGACCACAAGAGAAAGACAGACCACTTTATCCACTAGGACCACAAGAGAAGACAGACCACTTTATCCACTAGGACCACAAGAGAAAGACAGACCACTGTAACCACTAGGACCACAAGAGAAAGACAGACCACTTTATCCACTAGGACCACAAGAGAAAGACAGACCACAAAGACAGACCACTTTATCCACTAGGATCACAAGAGAAAGACAGACCACTTTATCCACTAGGACCACAAGAGAAAGACAGACCACTTTATCCACTAGGATCACAAGAGAAAGACAGACCACTTTATCCACTAGGATCACAAGAGAAAGACAGACCACTGTAACCACTAGGACCACAAGAGAAAGACAGACCACTTTATCCACTAGGACCACAAGAGAAAGACAGACCACTTTATCCACTAGGACCACAAGAGAAAGACAGACCACTGTAACCACTAGGACCACAAGAGAAAGACAGACCACTTTATCCACTAGGACCACAAGAGAAAGACAGACCACTTTATCCACTAGGACCACAAGAGAAAGACAGACCACTTTATCCACTAGGACCACAAGAGAAAGACAGACCACTTTATCCACTAGGATCACAAGAGAAAGACAGACCACTGTAACCACAAGAGAAAGACAGACCACTTTATCCACTAGGATCACAAGAGAAAGACAGACCACTTTATCCACTAGGATCACAAGAGAAAGACAGACCACTGTAACCACTAGGATCACAAGAGAAAGACAGACCACTTTATCCACTAGGACCACAAGAGAAAGACAGACCACTTTATCCACCAGGACCACAAGAGAAAGACAGACCACTTTATCCACTAGGACCACAAGAGAAAGACAGACCACTTTATCCACTAGGACCACAAGAGAAAGACAGACCACTGTAACCACTAGGACGACAAGAGAAAGACAGACCACTGTAACCACTAGGACGACAAGAGAAAGACAGACCACTTTATCCACTAGGACCACAAGAGAAAGACAGACCACTTTATCCACTAGGATCACAAGAGAAAGACAGACCACTTTATCCACTAGGATCACAAGAGAAAGACAGACCACTTTATCCACTAGGACCACAAGAGAAAGACAGGTCACTTTATCCACTAGGACCACAAGAGAAAGACAGACCACTTTATCCACTAGGACCACAAGAGAAAGACAGACCACTTTATCCACTAGGACCACAAGAGAAAGACAGACCACTTTATCCACTAGGACCACAAGAGAAAGACAGACCACTGTAACCACTAGGACCACAAGAGAAAGACAGACCACTTTATCCACTAGGACCACAAGAGAAAGACAGACCACTTTATCCACTAGGACCACAAGAGAAAGACAGACCACTTTATCCACTAGGACCACAAGAGAAAGACAGACCACTTTATCCACTAGGACCACAAGAGAAAGACAGACCACTTTATCCACTAGGATCACAAGAGAAAGACAGACCACTGTAACCACTAGGATCACAAGAGAAAGACAGACCACTTTATCCACTAGGACCACAAGAGAAAGACAGACCACTTTATCCACCAGGACCACAAGAGAAAGACAGACCACTTTATCCACTAGGACCACAAGAGAAAGACAGACCACTTTATCCACTAGGACCACAAGAGAAAGACAGACCACTGTAACCACTAGGACGACAAGAGAAAGACAGACCTCTTTATCCACTAGGACCACAAGAGAAAGACAGACCACTTTATCCACTAGGACCACAAGAGAAAGACAGACCACTTTATCCACTAGGATCACAAGAGAAAGACAGACCACTTTATTCACTAGGATCACAAGAGAAAGACAGACCACTTTATCCACTAGGACCACAAGAGAAAGACAGACCACTGTAACCACTAGGACCACAAGAGAAAGACAGACCACTTTATCCACTAGGACCACAAGAGAAAGACAGACCACTTTATCCACTAGGACCACAAGAGAAAGACAGACCACTGTAACCACTAGGACCACAAGAGAAAGACAGACCATTGTAACCACTAGGACCATAAGAGAAAGACAGACCACTTTATCCACTAGGACCACAAGAGAAAGACAGACCACTGTAACCACTAGGACCACAAGAGAAAGACAGACCACTTTATCCACTAGGACCACAAGAGAAAGACAGACCACTTTATCCACTAGGACCACAAGAGAAAGACAGACCACTTTATCCACTAGGATCACAAGAGAAAGACAGACCACTGTAACCACAAGAGAAAGACAGACCACTTTATCCACTAGGATCACAAGAGAAAGACAGACCACTTTATCCACTAGGATCACAAGAGAAAGACAGACCACTGTAACCACTAGGATCACAAGAGAAAGACAGACCACTTTATCCACTAGGACCACAAGAGAAAGACAGACCACTTTATCCACCAGGACCACAAGAGAAAGACAGACCACTTTATCCACTAGGACCACAAGAGAAAGACAGACCACTTTATCCACTAGGACCACAAGAGAAAGACAGACCACTGTAACCACTAGGACGACAAGAGAAAGACAGACCACTTTATCCACTAGGACCACAAGAGAAAGACAGACCACTTTATCCACTAGGATCACAAGAGAAAGACAGACCACTTTATCCACTAGGATCACAAGAGAAAGACAGACCACTTTATCCACTAGGATCACAAGAGAAAGACAGACCACTTTATCCACTAGGACCACAAGAGAAAGACAGGTCACTTTATCCACTAGGACCACAAGAGAAAGACAGACCACTTTATCCACTAGGACCACAAGAGAAAGACAGACCACTTTATCCACTAGGACCACAAGAGAAAGACAGACCACTGTAACCACTAGGACCACAAGAGAAAGACAGACCACTTTATCCACTAGGACCACAAGAGAAAGACAGACCACTTTATCCACTAGGACCACAAGAGAAAGACAGACCACTTTATCCACTAGGACCACAAGAGAAAGACAGACCACTTTATCCACTAGGACCACAAGAGAAAGACAGACCACTTTATCCACTAGGATCACAAGAGAAAGACAGACCACTGTAACCACTAGGATCACAAGAGAAAGACAGACCACTTTATCCACTAGGACCACAAGAGAAAGACAGACCACTTTATCCACCAGGACCACAAGAGAAAGACAGACCACTTTATCCACTAGGACCACAAGAGAAAGACAGACCACTTTATCCACTAGGACCACAAGAGAAAGACAGACCACTGTAACCACTAGGACGACAAGAGAAAGACAGACCTCTTTATCCACTAGGACCACAAGAGAAAGACAGACCACTTTATCCACTAGGACCACAAGAGAAAGACAGACCACTTTATCCACTAGGATCACAAGAGAAAGACAGACCACTTTATTCACTAGGATCACAAGAGAAAGACAGACCACTTTATCCACTAGGACCACAAGAGAAAGACAGACCACTGTAACCACTAGGACCACAAGAGAAAGACAGACCACTTTATCCACTAGGACCACAAGAGAAAGACAGACCACTTTATCCACTAGGACCACAAGAGAAAGACAGACCACTGTAACCACTAGGACCACAAGAGAAAGACAGACCATTGTAACCACTAGGACCACAAGAGAAAGACAGACCACTTTATCCACTAGGACCACAAGAGAAAGACAGACCACTGTAACCACTAGGACCACAAGAGAAAGACAGACCACTTTATCCACTAGGACCACAAGAGAAAGACAGACCACTTTATCCACTAGGACCACAAGAGAAAGACAGACCACTTTATCCACTAGGACCACAAGAGAAAGACAGACCACTTTATCCACTAGGACCACAAGAGAAAGACAGACCACTGTAACCACTAGGATCACAAGAGAAAGACACACCACTGTAACCACTAGGATCACAAGAGAAAGACACACCACTGTAACCACTAGGACCACAAGAGAAGACAGACCACTTTATCCACTAGGACCACAAGAGAAAGACAGACCACTGTAACCACTAGGACCACAAGAGAAAGACAGACCACTTTATCCACTAGGACCACAAGAGAAAGACAGACCACTTTATCCACTAGGACCACAAGAGAAAGACAGACCACTGTAACCACTAGGACCACAAGAGAAAGACAGACCACTTTATCCACTAGGACCACAAGAGAAAGACAGACCACTTTATCCACTAGGACCACAAGAGAAAGACAGACCACTGTAACCACTAGGACCACAAGAGAAAGACAGACCACTTTATCCACTAGGACCACAAGAGAAAGACAGACCACTTTATCCACTAGGACCACAAGAGAAAGACAGACCACTTTATCCACTAGGACCACAAGAGAAAGACAGACCACTTTATCCACTAGGACCACAAGAGAAAGACAGACCACTTTATCCACTAGGACCACAAGAGAAAGACAGACCACTGTAACCACTAGGATCACAAGAGAAAGACAGACCACTGTAACCACTAGGACCACAAGAGAAAGACAGACCACTTTATCCACTAGGACCACAAGAGAAGACAGACCACTTTATCCACTAGGACCACAAGAGAAAGACAGACCACTGTAACCACTAGGACCACAAGAGAAAGACAGACCACTTTATCCACTAGGACCACAAGAGAAAGACAGACCACTTTATCCACTAGGACCACATGAGAAAGACAGACCACTGTAACCACTAGGACCACAAGAGAAAGACAGACCACTTTATCCACTAGGACCACAAGAGAAAGACAGACCACTTTATCCACTAGGACCACAAGAGAAAGACAGACCACTTTATCCACTAGGACCACAAGAGAAAGACAGACCACTGTAACCACTAGGACCACAAGAGAAAGACAGACCACTTTATCCACTAGGACCACAAGAGAAAGACAGACCACTTTATCCACTAGGACCACAAGAGAAAGACAGACCACTTTATCCACTAGGACCACAAGAGAAGACAGACCACTGTAACCACTAGGACCACAAAAGAAAGACAGACCACTTTATCCACTAGGATCACAAGAGAAAGACAGACCACTTTATCCACTAGGACCACAAGAGAAGACAGACCACTGTAACCACTAGGACCACAAGAGAAAGACAGACCACTTTATTCACAAGGATCACAAGAGAAAGACAGACCACTTTATCCACTAGGACCACAAGAGAAAGACAGACCACTTTATCCACTAGGACCACAAGAGAAAGACAGACCACTGTAACCACTAGGATCACAAGAGAAAGACAGATCACTTTATCCACTAGGATCACAAGAGAAAGACAGACCACTTTATCCACTAGGACCACAAGAGAAAGACAGACCACTTTATCCACTAGGACCACAAGAGAAAGACAGACCACTGTAACCACTAGGACCACAAGAGAAAGACAGACCTCTTTATCCACTAGGACCACAAGAGAAAGACAGACCACTTTATCCACTAGGACCACAAGAGAAAGACAGACCACTTTATCCACTAGGACCACAAGAGAAAGACAGACCACTTTATCCACTAGGACCACAAGAGAAAGACAGACCACTGTAACCACTAGGACCACAAGAGAAAGACAGACCACTTTATCCACTAGGACCACAAGAGAAAGACAGACCACTTTATCCACTAGGACCACAAGAGAAAGACAGACCACTGTAACCACTAGGACCACAAGAGAAAGACAGACCACTGTAACCACTAGGACCACAAGAGAAAGACAGACCACTGTAACCACTAGGACCACAAGAGAAAGACAGACCACTGTAACCACTAGGACCACAAGAGAAAGACAGACCACTTTATCCACTAGGACCACAAGAGAAAGACAGACCACTGTAACCACTAGGACCACAAGAGAAAGACAGACCACTTTATCCACTAGGACCACAAGAGAAAGACAGACCACTTTATCCACTAGGACCACAAGAGAAAGACAGACCACTTTATCCACTAGGACCACAAGAGAAAGTCAGACCACTGTAACCACTAGGACCACAAGAGAAAGACAGACCACTTTATCCACTAGGATCACAAGAGAAAGACAGACCACTGTAACCACTAGGACCACAAGAGAAAGACAGACCACTTTATCCACTAGGACCACAAGAGAAAGACAGACCACTGTAACCACTAGGACCACAAGAGAAAGACAGACCACTGTAACCACTAGGACCACAAGAGAAAGACAGACCACTTTATCCACTAGGACCACAAGAGAAGACAGACCACTTTATCCACTAGGACCACAAGAGAAAGACAGACCACTGTAACCACTAGGACCACAAGAGAAAGACAGACCACTTTATCCACTAGGACCACAAGAGAAAGACAGACCACAAAGACAGACCACTTTATCCACTAGGATCACAAGAGAAAGACAGACCACTTTATCCACTAGGACCACAAGAGAAAGACAGACCACTTTATCCACTAGGATCACAAGAGAAAGACAGACCACTTTATCCACTAGGATCACAAGAGAAAGACAGACCACTTTATTCACTAGGATCACATGAGAAAGACAGACCACTGTAACCACTAGGATCACAAGAGAAAGACAGACCACTCTATCCACTAGGATCACAAGAGAAAGACAGACCACTTTATCCACTAGGGACAAATTCACTACAGGACTGTGAGACATCACTAGGACCTCATTCACTACAGGACTGTGAGACATCACTAGGACCTCATTCACTACAGGACTGTGAGACACCACTAGGACCTCATTCACTACAGGACTGTGAGACATCACTAGGACCTCATTCACTACAGGACTGTGAGACACCACTAGGACCTCATTCACTACAGGACTGTGAGACATCACTAGGACCTCATTCACTACAGGACTGTGAGACATCACTAGGACCTCATTCACTACAGGACTGTGAGACATCACTAGGACCTCATTCACTACAGGACTGTGAGACATCACTGGGACCTCATTCACTACAGGACTGTGAGACATCACTAGGACCTCATTCACTACAGGACTGTGAGACATCACTAGGACCTCATTCACTACAGGACTGTGATACATTACTAGGACCTCATTCACTACAGGACTGTGAGACATCACTAGGACCTCATTCACTACAGGACTGTGAGACATCACTAGGACCTCATTCACTACAGGACTGTGAGACATCACTAGGACCTCATTCACTACAGGACTGTGAGAGACATCACTAGGTCCTCATTCACTACAGGTCTGTGAGACATCACTAGGTCCTCATTCACTACAGGACTGTGAGACATCACTAGGACCTCATTCACTACAGAACTGTGAGACATCACTAGGACCTCATTCACTACAGGACTGTGAGACATCACTAAGACCTCATTCACTACAGGACTGTGACACATCACTAGGACCTCATTCACTACAGGACTGTGATACATTACTAGGTCCTCATTCACTACAGGTCTGTGAGACATCACTAGGTCCTCATTCACTACAGGACTGTGAGACATCACTAGGACCTCATTCACTACAGGACTGTGAGACATCACTAGGACCTCATTCACTACAGGACTGTGAGACATCACTAGGACCTCATTCACTACAGGACTGTGATACATCACTAGGACCTCATTCACTACAGGACTGTGATACATTACTAGGACCTCATTCACTACAGGACTGTGAGACATCACTAGGACCTCATTCACTACAGGACTGTGACACATCACTAGGACCTCATTCACTACAGGACTGTGAGACATCACTAGGACCTCATTCACTACAGGACTGTGAGACATCACTAGGACCTCATTCACTACAGGACTGTGATACATTACTAGGACCTCATTCACTACAGGACTGTGAGACATCACTAGGACCTCATTCACTACAGGACTGTGAGACATCACTAGGACCTCATTCACTACAGGACTGTGAGACATCACTAGGACCTCATTCACTACAGGACTGTGAGACATCACCAGGACCACATTCACTACAGGACTGTGAGACATCACTAGGACCTCATTCACTACAGGACTGTGAGACATCACTAGGACCTCATTCACTACAGGACTGTGAGACATCACCAGGACCTCATTCACTACAGGACTGTGAGACATCACTAGGACCTCATTCACTACAGGACTGTGAGACATCACTAGGACCTCATTCACTACAGGACTGTGATACATTACTAGGACCTCATTCACTACAGGACTGTGAGACATCACTAGGACCTCATTCACTACAGGACTGTGAGACATCACTAGGACCTCATTCACTACAGGACTGTGAGACATCACTAGGACCTCATTCACTACAGGACTGTGAGACATCACTAGGACCTCATTCACTACAGGACTGTGAGACATCACTAGGACCTCATTCACTACAGGACTGTGAGACATCACCAGGACCTCATTCACTACAGGACTGTGAGACATCACTAGGACATCATTCACTACAGGACTGTGAGACGTCACTAGGACCTCATTCACTACAGGACTGTGAGACATCACTAGGACCTCATTCACTACAGGACTGTGAGACATCACTAGGACCTCATTCACTACAGGACTGTGAGAGGCGCCACAGGGACATATTAACTATAAGAACTGAACAAAGAGACCAGTTTAAGCACCAGGGCTAAGAGCAAGAAAGGCACAGAAAAGACCACAAAAGAGAGAGGTCACTAACGAGAGAGCAGGGAGACATCATCACATAGGGTACTAGTTAGACTACAAAGGGGCAGAGAGAAAATGAGACTGCTGGAGCAAGCACTCACCCTCAAAGTTAATGTGTCTCAGGATTCCCTGCATCACCTGCTCATAGAACTTCTCTAGAGCCTGCGAGAAAGAGCGAGAATGGGGGGCATGAGAGACAGAGAGATCAGGAAAAAGAGAGGGAGGGAGAGAGAGAGAGGAGGTCATAATAGATATCGAGACCAGGAAAGAGAGAGGAATGAGAGTGGGGGGACATGATCGATATACAGAGACCAGGAAAGAGAGAGGAATGAGAAAGGGGGGACATGAGAGACATACAGACATCAGGAAAAAGAGAGAGGGACAGAGAGAGGGGGACATAAGAGACATACAGAGACCAGGAAAGAGAAAGAGACAGGGGGCAATGAGTGTGAAGGAGAAACAGAAAGGGATCAGGACCTTTTCATGCTGGGTGCAGTTTCCACGTCTCTTGCGAGGAATGTTGGTCTCAATCTTTGCACGAAGAAGAGTCATACTAGGCGTAACTAAACAGATGTGGGCGAGACCCTCCTGCATCACCACCGCAGCAACATCCGCACTGAACGCCGGGTCACATGCCTGCTCTGTGGAAAAAGTACAACACAGTTACACACAGTAGGACCCTGTACATCACGTAGTGTCAGTGACACGGTGCGTATACAGTAGGACCCTGTCCATCCCGTAGTGTCAGTGACACGGTGCGTATACAGTAGGACCCTGTACATCCCGTAGTGTCAGTGACACGGTGCGTATACAGTAGGACACTGTACATCCCGTAGTGTCAGTGACACGGTGCGTATACAGTAGGACACTGTACATCCCGTAGTGTCAGTGACACGGTGCGTATACAGTAGGACCCTGTACATCCCGTAGTGTCAGTGACACGGTGCGTATACAGTAGGACCCTGTACATCCCGTAGTGTCAGTGACACGGTGCGTATACAGTAGGACCCTGTACATCCCGTAGTGTCAGTGACACGGTGCGTATACAGTAGGACACTGTACATCCCGTAGTGTCAGTGACACGGTGCGTATACAGTAGGACCCTGTACATCCCGTAGTGTCAGTGACACGGTGCGTATACAGTAGGACACTGTACATCCCGTAGTGTCAGTGACACGGTGCGTATACAGTAGGACACTGTACATCCCGTAGTGTCAGTGACACGGTGCGTATACAGTAGGACCCTGTACATCCCGTAGTGTCAGTGACACGGTGCGTATACAGTAGGACACTGTACATCCCGTAGTGTCAGTGACACGGTGCGTATACAGTAGGACACTGTACATCCCGTAGTGTCAGTGACACGGTGCGTATACAGTAGGACCCTGTACATCCCGTAGTGTCAGTGACAAGGTGCGTATACAGTAGGACCCTGTACATCCCGTAGTGTCAGTGACACGGTGCGTATACAGTAGGACCCTGTACATCCCGTAGTGTCAGTGACACGGTGCGTATACAGTAGGACCCTGTACATCCCGTAGTGTCAGTGACACGGTGCGTATACAGTAGGACACTGTACATCCCGTAGTGTCAGTGACACGGTGCGTATACAGTAGGACCCTGTACATCCAGTAGTGTCAGTGACACGGTGCGTATACAGTAGGACCCTGTACATCCCGTAGTGTCAGTGACACGGTGCGTATACAGTAGGACCCTGTACATCCCGTAGTGTCAGTGACACGGTGCGTATACAGTAGGACCCTGTACATCCCGTAGTGTCAGTGACACGGTGCGTATACAGTAGGACCCTGTACATCCCGTAGTGTCAGTGACACGGTGCGTATACAGTAGGACCCTGTACATCCCGTAGTGTCAGTGACACGGTGCGTATACAGTAGGACCCTGTACATCCCGTAGTGTCAGTGACACGGTGCGTATACAGTAGGACCCTGTACATCCCGTAGTGTCAGTGACACGGTGCGTATACAGTAGGACCCTGTACATCCCGTAGTGTCAGTGACACGGTGCGTATACAGTAGGACCCTGTACATCCCGTAGTGTCAGTGACACGGTGCGTATACAGTAGGACCCTGTACATCCCGTAGTGTCAGTGACACGGTGCGTATACAGTAGGACCCTGTACATCCCGTAGTGTCAGTGACACGGTGCGTATACAGTAGGACCCTGTACATCCCGTAGTGTCAGTGACACGGTGCGTATACAGTAGGACCCTGTACATCCCGTAGTGTCAGTGACACGGTGCGTATACAGTAGGACCCTGTACATCCCGTAGTGTCAGTGACACGGTGCGTATACAGTAGGACCCTGTACATCCCGTAGTGTCAGTGACACGGTGCGTATACAGTAGGACCCTGTACATCCCGTAGTGTCAGTGACACGGTGCGTATACAGTAGGACCCTGTACATCCCGTAGTGTCAGTGACACGGTGCGTATACAGTAGGACCCTGTACATCCCGTAGTGTCAGTGACACGGTGCGTATACAGTAGGACCCTGTACATCCCGTAGTGTCAGTGACACGGTGCGTATACAGTAGGACCCTGTACATCCCGTAGTGTCAGTGACACGGTGCGTATACAGTAGGACCCTGTACATCCCGTAGTGTCAGTGACACGGTGCGTATACAGTAGGACCCTGTACATCCCGTAGTGTCAGTGACACGGTGCGTATACAGTAGGACCCTGTACATCCCGTAGTGTCAGTGACACGGTGCGTATACAGTAGGACCCTGTACATCCCGTAGTGTCAGTGACACGGTGCGTATACAGTAGGACCCTGTACATCCCGTAGTGTCAGTGACACGGTGCGTATACAGTAGGACCCTGTACATCCCGTAGTGTCAGTGACACGGTGCGTATACAGTAGGACCCTGTACATCCCGTAGTGTCAGTGACACGGTGCGTATACAGTAGGACCCTGTACATCCCGTAGTGTCAGTGACACGGTGCGTATACAGTAGGACCCTGTACATCCCGTAGTGTCAGTGACACGGTGCGTATACAGTAGGACCCTGTACATCCCGTAGTGTCAATGACACGGTGCGTATACAGTAGGACCCTGTACATCCCGTAGTGTCAGTGACACGGTGCGTATACAGTAGGACACTGTACATCCCGTAGTGTCAGTGACACGGTGCGTATACAGTAGGACACTGTACATCCCGTAGTGTCAGTGACACGGTGCGTATACAGTAGGACCCTGTACATCCCGTAGTGTCAGTGACACGGTGCGTATACAGTAGGACCCTGTACATCCCGTAGTGTCAGTGACACGGTGCGTATACAGTAGGACACTGTACATCCCGTAGTGTCAGTGACACGGTGCGTATACAGTAGGACCCTGTACATCCCGTAGTGTCAGTGACACGGTGCGTATACAGTAGGACACTGTACATCCCGTAGTGTCAGTGACACAGTGTGTATACAGTAGGACCCTGTACATCCCGTAGTGTCAGTGACACAGTGTGTATAAAATAGGACCCTGTACATCCCATAGTGTCAGTGACACAGCGCGTATACAGTAGGACCCTGTACATCCCGTAGTGTCAGTGACACGGCGCGTATACAGTAGGACCCTGTACATCCCGTAGTGTCAGTGACACGGTGTGTATACAGTAGGACCCTGTACATCCCGTAGTGTCAGTGACACAGTGTGTATACAGTAGGACCCTGTACATCCCGTAGTGTCAGTGACACAGTGTGTATAAAATAGGACCCTGTACATCCCATAGTGTCAGTGACACAGGCGTATACAGTAGGACCCTGTACATCCCGTAGTGTCAGTGACACAGCGCGTATACAGTAGGACCATGAGTATATGTAATTCAGGGTATACAACATGAGTGGTTATCTCACCGATTCTCTCCAGTACCACACTGTCCCACTGTTTCTTTGCCAGGGTGAATTTACGGTTTAGCTCCAGCTCTATAGTATGGTAGGCTCCCATCTGCAAAAATAGAGGAGTAATAATTATGCTTGGGGTGGGGCAAAGAGAGAAGTACAGTGTATGACTAAGGAGGGAGAGGAGAGAGAAGTACAGAGTATGACTAAGGAGGGAGAGGAGAGAGGAGTACAGAGTATGACTAAGGAGGGAGAGGAGAGAGGAGTACAGAGTATGACTAGGAATGAGAGGAGAGAGAAGTACAGAGTATGACTAGGGAGGAGAGGAGAGAGGAGTATAGAGTATGACTAGGGAGGAGAGGAGAGAGGAGTACAGAGTATGACTAGGGAGGAGAGGAGAGAGGAGTACAGAGTATGACTAGGGAGGAGAGGGGAGAGGAGTACAGAGTATGACTAGGGAGGAGAGGAGTACAGAGTATGACTAGGGAGGGAGAGGAGAGAGAAGTACAGAGTATGACTAGGGAGGAGAGGAGAGAGGAGTACAGAGTATGACTAGGGAGGAGAGGAGAGAGAAGTACAGAGTATGACTAGGGAGGAGAGGAGAGAGGAGTACAGAGTATGACTAGGGAGGAGAGGGGAGAGGAGTACAGAGTATGACTAGGGAGGAGAGGGGAGAGGAGTACAGAGTATGACTAGGGAGGAGAGGAGAGAGGAGTACAGAGTATGACTAGGGAGGAGAGGAGAGAGGAGTACAGAGTATGACTAGGGAGGAGAGGAGAGAGGAGTACAGAGTATGACTAGGGAGGAGAGGAGAGAGGAGTACAGAGTATGACTAGGGAGGAGAGGAGAGAGGAGTACAGAGTATGACTAGGGATGAGAGGAGAGAGAAGTACAGAGTATGACTAGGGAGGAGAGGAGAGAGGAGTACAGAGTATGACTAGGGAGGAGAGGAGAGAGGAGTACAGAGTATGACTAGGGAGGAGAGGAGAGAGGAGTACAGAGTATGACTACGGAGGGAGAGGAGAGAGAAGTACAGAGTATGACTAGGGAGGAGAGGAGAGAGGAGTACAGAGTATGACTAGGGAGGAGAGGAGAGAGGAGTACAGAGTATGACTAGGGAGGAGAGGAGAGAGGAGTACAGAGTATGACTAGGGAGGAGAGGAGAGAGGAGTACAGAGTATGACTAGGGAGGAGAGGAGAGAGGAGTACAGAGTATGACTAGGGAGGAGAGGAGAGAGGAGTACAGAGTATGACTAGGGAGGAGAGGAGAGAGGAGTACAGAGTATGACTAGGGAGGAGAGGAGAGAGGAGTACAGAGTATGACTAGGGAGGAGAGGAGAGAGGAGTACAGAGTATGACTAGGGAGGAGAGGAGTACAGAGTATGACTAGGGAGGAGAGGAGAGAGGAGTACAGAGTATGACTAGGGAGGAGAGGAGAGAGGAGTACAGAGTATGACTAGGGAGGAGAGGAGAGAGGAGTACAGAGTATGACTAGGGAGGAGAGGAGAGAGGAGTACAGAGTATGACTAGGGAGGAGAGGAGTACAGAGTATGACTAGGGAGGAGAGGAGAGAGGAGTACAGAGTATGACTAGGGAGGAGAGGAGAGAGAAGTACAGAGTATAACTAGGGAGGGAGAGGAGAGAGAAGTACAGAGTATGACTAGGGAGGAGAGGAGTACAGAGTATGACTAGGGAGGAGAGGAGAGAAGTACAGAGTATGACTAGGGAGGAGAGGAGAGGAGTACAGAGTATGACTAGGGAGGTAGAGGAGAGAGAAGTACAGAGTATGACTAGGGAGGAGAGGAGAGAGGAGTACAGAGTATGACTAGGGAGGAGAGGAGAGAAGTACAGAGTATGACTAGGGAGGAGAGGAGAGAGGAGTACAGAGTATAACTAGGGAGGAGAGGAGAGAGGAGTACAGAGTATGACTAGGGAGGAGAGGAGAGAGAAGTACAGAGTATGACTAGGGAGGAGTGGAGAGAGGAGTACAGAGTATGACTAGGGAGGAGAGGAGAGAGGAGTACAGAGTATGACTAGGGAGGAGAGGAGAGAGAAGTACAGAGTATGACTAGGGAGGAGAGGAGAGAGGAGTACAGAGTATGACTAGGGAGGAGAGGAGAGAGGAGTACAGAGTATGACTAGGGAGGAGAGGAGAGAGGAGTACAGAGTATGACTAGGGAGGAGAGGAGAGAGAAGTACAGAGTATGACTAGGGAGGAGAGGAGTACAGAGTATGACTAGGGAGGAGAGGAGAGAGGAGAGAGAAGTACAGAGTATGACTAGGGAGGAGAGGAGAGAGGAGTACAGAGTATGAGTAGGGAGGGAGAGGAGAGAGGAGTACAGAGTATGACTAGGGAGGAGAGGAGAGAGGAGTACAGAGTATGACTAGGGAGGAGAGGAGAGAGGAGTACAGAGTATGACTAGGGAGGAGAGGAGAGAGGAGTACAGAGTATGACTAGGGAGGAGAGGAGAGAGAAGTACAGAGTATGACTAGGGAGGGAGAGGAGAGAGGAGTACAGAGTATGACTAGGGAGGAGAGGAGAGAGGAGTACAGAGTATGACTAGGGAGGAGAGGAGAGAGGAGTACAGAGTATGACTAGGGAGGAGAGGAGAGAGGAGTACAGAGTATGACTAGGGAGGGAGAGGAGAGAGGAGTACAGAGTATGACTAGGGAGGGAGAGGAGAGAGGAGTACAGAGTATGACTAGGGAGGGAGAGGAGAGAGGAGTACAGAGTATGACTAGGGAGGAGAGGAGAGAGGAGTACAGAGTATGACTAGGGAGGAGAGGAGAGAGGAGTACAGAGTATGACTAGGGAGGAGAGGAGAGAGGAGTACAGAGTATGACTAGGGAGGAGAGGAGAGAGGAGTACAGAGTATGACTAGGCAGGAGAGGAGAGAGGAGTACAGAGTATGACTAGGGAGGAGAGGAGAGAGGAGTACATAGTATGACTAGGGAGGAGAGGAGAGAGGAGTACATAGTATGACTAGGGAGGAGAGGAGAGAGGAGTACAGAGTATGACTAGGGAGGGAGAGGAGAGAGGAGTACAGAGTATGACTAGGGAGGAGAGGAGAGAGGAGTACAGAGTATGACTAGGGAGGAGAGGAGAGAGGAGTACAGAGTATGACTAGGGAGGAGAGGAGAGAGGAGTACAGAGTATGACTAGGGAGGAGAGGAGAGAGGAGTACAGAGTATGACTAGGGAGGAGAGGAGAGAGGAGTACAGAGTATGACTAGGGAGGAGAGGAGAGAGGAGTACATAGTATGACTAGGCAGGAGAGGAGAGAGGAGTACAGAGTATGACTAGGGAGGAGAGGAGAGAGGAGTACAGAGTATGACTAGGGAGGAGAGGAGAGAGGAGTACAGAGTATGACTAGGGAGGAGAGGAGAGTACAGAGTATGACTAGGGAGGAGAGAGGTGTACAGCGTATGACTAGGGAGGAGAGGAGAGAGGAGTACAGAGTATGACTAGGGAGGAGAGGAGAGAAGTACAGAGTATGACTAGGGAGGAGAGGAGAGAGGAGTACAGAGTATGACTAGGGAGGAGAGGAGAGAGGAGTACAGAGTATGACTAGGGAGGAGAGGAGAGAGGAGTACAGAGTATGACTAGGGAGGAGAGGAGAGAGGAGTACAGAGTATGACTAGGGAGGAGAGGAGAGAGGAGTACAGAGTATGACTAGGGAGGAGAGGAGAGAGGAGTACAGAGTATGACTAGGGAGGAGAGGAGAGAGGAGTACAGAGTATGACTAGGGAGGAGAGGAGAGAGGAGTACAGAGTATGACTAGGGAGGAGAGGAGAGAGGAGTACAGAGTATGACTAGGGAGGAGAGGAGAGAGAAGTACAGAGTATGACTAGGGAGGAGAGGAGAGAGGAGTACAGAGTATGACTAGGGAGGAGAGGAGAGAGGAGTACAGAGTATGACTAGGGAGGAGAGGAGAGGAGTACAGAGTATGACTAGGGAGGAGAGGAGAGGAGTACAGAGTATGACTAGGGAGGAGAGGAGAGAGGAGTACAGAGTATGACTAGGGAGGAGAGGAGAGAGAAGTACAGAGTATGACTAGGGATGAGAGGAGAGAGAAGTACAGAGTATGACTACGGAGGGAGAGGAGAGAGAAGTACAGAGTATGACTAGGAAGGGGAGAGAGAGGGTAATCGGTATGATCAGGGGGTAGAAGGGAGAGGGGGGAATAACATGTATGAATGGGAGGATAGAGAGGGTAAAAAGGTATGACTGGGGGGCGGGGAATAACAGATATGACTGGGGGGGATAGAGAGGGTAAAAAGGTATGACTGGGGGGGATAACAGATATGACTGGGTGGAATAGAGAGGGTAAAAGGTATGATTGGGGGAGAGAGAATAACAGGTATGATTGGGGGAAGAGGGTAACATGTATGACTGGGGGGATAGAGAGGGTAAAAAGGTATGACTGGGGGGGGGGAAGAGGTAGGGTAATGGGTATGACTGGGGAGAAGGTAAAGGGGAAGATTGGGGGGGGAGTTGTTAGTGGGTATGATGGGGGGGAAGAGAGGTAGGGTAACGGGTATGACTGGGAGAGGGTAATGGGAATGACTGGGGGGTAACAGGTATGACTGGGAGGGAGAGGTAGGGTAATGGGTATGACTGGGGGAGAGGGGTAGGGTAATGGGTATGACTGGGGGGGGTAACGGGTATGACTGGGGGGGAGGGTAATGGGTATGATTGGGGGGGGAGATGTTAGAGGGTATGATGGTGGTGGGGGGGAGAGGTAGGGTAACGGGTATGATTGGGGGAGGGGGGTAGTGGGTATGACTGGGGGAGGGGGGTAACGGGTATGATTGGGGGGGAGATGTTAGAGGGTATGATCGTGGGGGGGGAGGTAGGGTAACGGGTATGACTGGGGGAGAGGGTAATGGGTATGACTGGGGGGGTGGGTAGTGGGTATGACTGGGGGAGGGGGGTAGTGGGTATGACTGGGGGGGAGGGTAACGGGTATGATTGGGGGGAGATGTTAGAGGGTATGATGGTGGGGGGAGAGGTAGGGTAACGGGTATGACTGGGGGAGAGGGTAATGGGTATGACTGGGGGAGGGGGGTAGTGGGTATGACTGGGGGGAGATGTTAGAGGGTATGATGGTGGGGGGGAGAGGTAGGGTAATGGGTATGACTGGGGGAGAGGGTAATGGGTATGACTGGGGGGTGGGTAATGGGTATGGCTGGGGGAGAGGGTAATGGGTATGACTGGGGGGGAGATGTTAGAGGGTATGATGGTGGGGGGGGGAGAGAGGTAGGGTAATGGGTATGACTGGGGGGGTGGGTAATGGGTATGACTGGGGGGGAGGGTAACGGGTATGATTGGGGGGGAGATGTTAGAGGGTATGATGGTGGTGGGGGGGGAGGTAGGGTAACGGGTATGACTGGGGGAGAGTGTAACGGGTATGACTGGGGGAGGGAGTTAAGGTAAAAGGTATGGCCTGGGAGAGGGAGGAACTAGACAAGCAATACAATGGAGGTGAGATAACAGGGCAGAGAGAAACAGACGTCTGCTAAGTTACCTTAACATACTGGTTTTCCTGGATATTTATTCCTTTGACCCTCAGCTGACAAGCCTGGGAGTCAAAATCAATGTTCTCTACAGAGATGGTGAGTGTGGTACGCACACGGTTACTACCCACACTACCTGTGGCCGACTCGGTCTGCACTTTCCTAGAGCGTTGCAGAGTAAGACAGGATTAATGTGCTGCAGACAGTTATCTCACTCTCCTCCCAGCTCACTAACACCAGTCACCCAAACACGGTCACACACAGCCCTCTGTCACTCACATATACACAACAGCATCACACAAACATAGTCCCATATCTCATACATAACAGTGTCACACTAACACACACACAGTTGTCTGCAAGTTCCGAGTGGCCAGGGGGCTCCTGAGATAATCAAGTCGCTGTGCACGGATCTATTGGAGCGACAGTTTGGAGGGGATTTGTATAACTCCTCCTTACTACCGTCCCTAGGTGTGTCTGCCAGGGCCACAAAATATGTGTCACATGACCTCTTACCCTATATAATAATTCGCTAAAACGTGTGTAACGACGCAGCCATGCGCAGTAGAGACTGCTCTGCGTACTGCGGTCATGCCCAGTAGAGACTGCTAGTGTCAAGGCTGATACAGAGCGAGGTGCTCCAAAGGAGCATCCCGCTCTGTATAAGCTGAGGCGCGGGCAGTCTCTACTGTGCATGACTGCACCGCGACCGGCTGGCAGTGGCACTGTGGCCCTTGTAACAGGCTCTTCAACTAGTATATAAATAAAAGATGAAGCATCATGTGACTAAATTTATGTCCATCTGAGGCCAAACACAGCCAGGGGCAGCAGTAAGGAGGAGCTATGCAAATCTCCTCTATACTGGTGCTTCAATTGGTCCAACAACGGGACACGATTTTGACAGAAGGGGATGCGGGAGGAGGGGCACTCATGTCAAAATCTCTGCAAGGAGATGCAGAGACTACAATAAACACACACATTATATAAAACACACATTACATGCAAACAGTATCCACACGCAGACACACACACACACATTTATACACACACACCAACCCAAGTCACACACACATGAACGTCTCACACCCCAACTCGAGTCACATGCACACTGACCTGTCACGCACAAAAACGTCTTACTCAAACACACCACCAACCCGAGTCTCACACACACACATACACGTCTCACACGCCAACTCAAATCACACGCGCACACATACAAAAATGTCTCACATAGACCTGTCACAAACACCAAACCGAGTCACACACACACATCTCACACACTAACTCAACTCACACTCACATAGACCTGTCACACACACACATCCCACACACCAACCCGAGTCACACACACGTCTCACACACCAAAGTCACACATACATCTCACACACCAACCTAAGTCATACTCACATAAACCTGTCACACACACGTCTCACATTTCAACCAGAGTCACTCTCACATAGACCTGTCACACACACACACACACACACACACACACACACATCTCACACACCAACTCGAGTCACACACACCAACCCAAGTGACACACACAAAATATATAATCTCTTGCGCTCACCTAAATCATGTTATTCGATTCCGATTGGGAAATATTATAAATATGACCCATATGAACCTTGTGTATAAACATAAAAACTAGTGATCATTATCTAATGGATGAATGAGTGTAGTTTTTCATATTTGTATTTCCCCTGTGTCCTTCCACGGGATGGACCCACCATGCCGTGGATTGGACACAGAGGAAATCTTACATACTCCTTGATGTCCTTTTGCGTTCCATGTGTAAAGAGTGGAGGAATTTCTTTTGATGGGACTGAAGGCCAGAAACCGGAAGTGATTTCTGGCATTGCATCCTTGGAAAGCAGTAGTGGTCAAGAAGTTTAGTATGAACGAAACTAGTGGAGGCGTTCCTTTCACTGTTTGGTCAATGCGTCTATAAATGGCTTGAATTAGTCACTGTTCAATTAATGCCCCAATGAAGTGACCTAGTGTCACGGGGTGACTAGGAAATTAACACACTGACAAGTACAGATGAACTTAAGATAAAACTTTATTAAGTACAATAATGACAGGAAATGAAGAAACAGGCTGGTGGCAACAGAGGACACAACAGTAGCAATAGTAATGACACGAAGTGGCAGCAGATAGTGACACACCTTCATGAGACCAGGGAGGAACAGTGGACCCACTTTCCTCACCCTTCACTGGGCAGGTGAGTAGTAACGGAATGGCCCTTGGACTCACACAGGTAGATGTGAGGACACTGCAGGTACACTGAGCACACGGTATGAATGCCACACCTTCACGAGACCAGGGAGGAACAGTGAACTCACTTTCCTCACCTTTCACTAGGCAGATGAGCAAGATCTGGATGGCCCTGGGACTCACACAGGTAAATGTGAGGGCAGTGCAGAGCACTCCCACACACAAGAATAAAAGAGAGCAACAGTACCCTAGCGGAAGGGTATACACTGATCTGGTAACCAGTACAGAGGCTAGGTAAGACAACACACAAACCGGGACGGCCACGGGAGGTCAAACACACAGAATGACGGAAAAGCGCCGCTAAAGGAAGCAAGCACAGAGCGGAAGGCACAGGCAACAAGGAAACCAAACCAAGGCACGGAATGGCAAAGGAGCGCAACAACGGAGAACAAACCAAGAGGCAGCCAATGGTCATAACCGGATCGGGTAGGCAGACGTCGCCAGTGCTCGTAGCCGGAACGGGTAGTCAGACGTAGCAAGAAGTCAGAGCCGGAACGGGTAGTCAGACGTAGCCAGGAGTCAGAACCGGAACGGGTAGTCAGACGTAGCCAGGAGTCAGAACCGGAACGGGTAGTCAGACGTAGCCAGGAGTCAGAACCGGAACGGGTAGTCAGACGTAGCCAGGAGTCAGAACCGGAACGGGTAGTCAGACGTAGCCAGGAGTCAGAACCGGAACGGGTAGTCAGACGTAGCCAGGAGTCAGAACCGGAACGGGTAGTCAGACGTAGCCAGGAGTCAGAACCGGAACGGGTAGTCAGACGTAGCCAGGAGTCAGAACCGGAACGGGTAGTCAGACGTAGCCAGGAGTCAGAGCCGGAACGGGTAGTCAGACGTAGCCAGGAGTCAGAACCGGAACGGGTAGTCAGACGTAGCCAGGAGTCAGAACCGGAAGGGGTAGTCAGACGTAGCCAGGAGTCAGAACCGGAACGGGTAGTCAGACGTAGCCAGGAGTCAGAACCGGAACGGGTAGTCAGACGTAGCCAGGAGTCAGAACCGGAACGGGTAGTCAGACGTAGCCAGGAGTCAGAACCGGAACGGGTAGTCAGACGTAGCCAGGAGTCAGAACCGGAACGGGTAGTCAGACATAGCCAGGTAATACACAGGAACAGTAATGGACCAACACAGCAATAAGCTCAGGTACACCACGAAAGGGCAAAGGTAATGACACAGGCTGAGGTTTAAAAACCCTGACAGGTGGGCGGAACAATGACCTCATCATCATGGTGACCTATAAGAATAGCGACTCAGCGAGAGCGACAGCTAGGAATTAAATAATGTCGCTCTATGGCAGATCTGCTAGAGGCAATCACGGCGCACCGTGATACCTAGTGTGACGAAACCTGTTGGGTGTTTATTGTATTTTATTGACATTGCCTGTACTTTTATAATAAATTTATACATCCTTATATAATCTCCTATAGCCTCTCTTTTCGCAAGTGTCAACCTTCCTTAGATCCTTACCAGTATTGCGTTGGCTACCTTGGTAAAGCTGCGTAGCTCCTTTATGGAGCAGTAACAGTAGATACTGGATTATTTACTGTCACGCAAAACAACGCTGGAGCAGAATGGACAGACTGAGTGAAGAAACCCCTACAAGCGAACTGCCGAAGGTCAGTCTCCTCCAACAAAGGATTACAGAGCGAGATGCTAGAGTGCGACGCTAGAGGGCGTAGCTCGGGCGCAGTGGTTGACTGTACAGTGTTGTGCTGCGGCAAAAGCCGGATAAAGGTGCTGGCCGCAAAGCCAGATTTGGCTCAACCGAAGGGGACCAAAGGGGCCCGCAATAACACTGTACAGCCAAGCTCTACTACCCAATCCCCAGGGAGGAATGATATCGCCAAGAAAAACAGGGTACTCACTCAGGTAGTGGAGGTCTCAGGTAGACAGGTCTGGTTGGCTCAAACAGGATCCCAGGTAGGCTGGAGGTGAACCAGACAGGAGACAGTCTGAGCTCAGATAACCAGAAACTGACAGGTGGCCAGGAAGAATCCAGGAAACCCTGATAATTCAGGTAGAGGAGGTCTCAGGTAGACAGGACAGGTAGGCTCTAACAGGATCCCAGGAAGGCTGGTGGAGTACCAGATAGCTGAGGTACCAGTAGGCTCTGGAACAGGAAGGCACTAAACAGGAGGCAAGTGAATCAGCCGCATGAAAATACTGACTAGATCAACATAAAGGACGCTATACTAACGCGTCTGACAAAGGATGCAGGCATGCTAAATACCTGCCGAGTGGAAGCAACCGAAGCGTCCCTGGAGACAACGCCGCAGCCCAGCGCGACGTCACATCTAGCCACACGACGGAGCGGCAGAGGAAGCAGAGAACAGGACAGCAAGGTAAACGAGAGCCCCGGTCATGACATTTACACAGCTCCTGAAAGGTAATGTATTCCTCCATACGGGAAGGAGATAACAGTGACTGGTGAAAAGTTTGGAGAGCGTTTGGAAAGTGACCGTGACTCGATGTCACATCCATTCAAAGCCATCCATCCTAGAGGCAGGACAGGTCTCTTGTAAATGTGAGTACCTTGTACGGAGGGTTATGTTTGGAATTGTACAGCTGTTCCCATTATACTACACTTAGAGAGGATTGAGCTGTTTGTATTGTGTTTATTTCTACTTACACACCAACCCAAGGAACACAGCACCAACCCGAGTCACAAGTAAATAGACCTGTTACACACACCTACGCGACACACCCACGTCTCTCGCACCAACCCGACACATGCACATAGACCTGTCACACGTCTCTCGCACCAACCAGACACCCACACATAGACCTGTCACACATCTCTCGCACCAACCAGACACCCACACATAGACCTGTCACACATCTCTCGCACCAACCCGACACCCGCACATAGACCTGTCACACGTCTCTCGCATCAACCAGACACCCGCACATAGACCTGTCACACATCTCTCGCATCAACCCGACACATGCACATAGACCTGTCACACGTCTCTCGCATCAACCAGACACCCGCACATAGACCTGTCACACGTCTCTCGCACCAACCAGACACCCACACATAGACCTGTCACACGTCTCTCGCACCAACCAGACACCCACACATAGACCTGTCACACATCTCTCGCTTCAACCCGACACCCGCACATAGACCTGTCACACGTCTCTCGCATCAACCAGACACCCGCACATAGACCTGTCACACGTCTCTCGCATCAACCCAACACCCGCACATAGACCTGTCACACGTCTCTCGCACCAACCAGACACCCGCATATAGACCTGTCACACATCTCTTGCACCAACCCGACACCCGCACATAGACCTGTCACACGTCTCTCGCTTCAACCAGACACCCACACATAGACCTGTCACACATCTCTCGCACCAACCCAACACCCGCACATAGACCTGTCACACACGTCTCTCGCATCAACCAGACACCCGCACATAGACCTGTCACACGTCTCTCGCACCAACCTGACAACCGCACATAGACCTGTCACACGTCTCTCACATCAACCCGACACCAGCACACAGACCTGTCACAAACAAGTCTCGCACACCAACCTGACACACGCACATAGACCTGTCATAGACACGTCTCACGCACCAACCCGACACACACACAGACTTGTCACAGACATGTCTCACGCACCAACCAGACACACGCATAGACGTGTCACACACACATACACGTCTCACACACCAAAATGACACACGCACATAGACCTGTCACACACACACAACATTTACACCCAGTTCATTGTCACACAATCCCACCTGATAGTTGACGCCTGCAGACTGTCCCCGACTTGCAGCAAGTTGTATGTGTGCCACATGTCCTCTGCTTCCTCAGGGACCAGAGTCACCTGCCTGAGAGAGTGAGACCATCAGACTGTGTACCCGGCACCCTACAGCTGTCTGTGTACCTCCTGCTCCGCCTCTCAGTGTACCCGGCACTCTACAGCTATCTGTGTACCTCCTGCTCCGCCTCTCAGTGTACCCGGCACCCTACAGCTGTCTGTGTACCTCCTGCTCCGCCTCTCAGTGTACCCGGCACTCTACAGCTGTCTGTGTACCTCCTGCTCCGCCTCTCAGTGTACCCGGCACCCTACAGCTGTCTGTGTACCTCCTGCTCCGCCTCTCAGTGTACCCGGCACCCTACAGCTGTCTGTGTACCTCCTGCTCCGCCTCTCAGTGTACCCGGCACTCTACAGCTGTCTGTGTACCTCCTGCTCCGCCTCTCAGTGTACCCGGCACCCTACAGCTGTCTGTGTACCTCCTGCTCCGCCTCTCAGTGTACCCGGCACTCTACAGCTGTCTGTGTACCTCCTGCTCCGCCTCTCAGTGTACCCGGCACTCTACAGCTGTCTGTGTACCTCCCGCTCCGTCTCTCAGTGTACCCGGCACTCTACAGCTGTCTGTGTACCTCCCGCTCCGCCTCTCAGTGTACCCGGCACTCTACAGCTGTCTGTGTACCTCCTGCTCCGCCTCTCAGTGTACCCGGCACTCTACAGCTGTCTGTGTACCTCCTGCTCCGCCTCTCAGTGTACCCGGCACTCTACAGCTGTCTGTGTACCTCCTGCTCCGCCTCTCAGTGTACCCGGCACTCTACAGCTGTCTGTGTACCTCCTGCTCCGCCTCTCAGTGTACCCGGCACTCTACAGCTGTCTGTGTACCTCCTGCTCCGCCTCTCAGTGTACCCGGCACCCTACAGCTGTCTGTGTACCTCCTGCTCCGCCTCTCAGTGTACCCGGCACTCTACAGCTGTCTGTGTACCTCCTGCTCCGCCTCTCAGTGTACCTGGCACCCTACAGCTGTCTGTGTACCTCCTGCTCCGCCTCTCAGTGTACCCGGCACTCTACAGCTGTCTGTGTACCTCCTGCTCCGCCTCTCAGTGTACCCGGCACCCTACAGCTGTCTGTGTACCTCCTGCTCCGTCTCTCAGTGTTCCTCCCTCCCGTCAGTCCCCGGTCTGTCTGTTTGTCTCTGTCACACAGCCCCAGTCTGTCACTCTGGCAGTCCCAGTCTGTCTCTCTGGCAGTCCCAGTCTGTCACTCTGGCAGTCCCAGTCTGTCACTCTGGCAGTCCCAGTCTGTCTCTCTGTCTGTCCCAGTCTGTCTCTCTGTCAGTCCCAGTCTGTCACTCTGTCAGTCCCAGTCTGTCACTCTGTCAGTCCCAGTCTGTCACTCTGTCAGTCCCAGTCTGTCTCTCTTTCAGTTCCAGTCTGTCTCTCTTTCAGTTCCAGTCTGTCTGAGTCAGTCAGTCCCAGTCTGTCTCTCTGTCTGTCCCAGTCTGTCTCTCTGTCTGTCCCAGTCTGTCTCTCTGGCAGTCCCAGTCTGTCTCTCTGGCAGTCCCAGTCTGTCTCTCTGGCAGTCCCAGTCTGTCACTCTGGCAGTCCCAGTCTGTCACTCTGGCAGTCCCAGTCTGTCACTCTGGCAGTCCCAGTCTGTCTCTCTGTCAGTTCCAGTCTGTCTCTCTGTCAGTCCCAGTCTGTCTCTCTGTCAGTTCCAGTCTGTCTGAGTCAGTCAGTTCCAGTCTGTCTGAGTCAGTCAGTTCCAGTCTGTCTCTCTGTCAGTCCCAGTCTGTCTCTCTGTCAGTCCCAGTCTGTCTCTCTGTCAGTTCCAGTCTGTCTGAGTCAGTCAGTCCCAGTCTGTCTCTCTGTCAGTTCCAGTCTGTCTCTCTGTCAGTTCCAGTCTGTCTCTCTGTCAGTCCCAGTCTGTCTCTCTGTCAGTCCCAGTCTGTCTCTCTGTCAGTCCCAGTCTGTCTCTCTGTCAGTTCCAGTCTGTCACTCTGTCAGTCCCAGTCTGTCTCTCTGTCAGTCCCAGTCTGTCTCTCTGTCAGTCCCAGTCTGCCTCTCTGTCAGTCCCAGTCTGTCTCTCTGTCAGTCCCAGTCTGTCTCTCTGTCAGTCTCAGTCTGTCTCTGTCAGTTCCAGTCTGTCTCTCTGTCAGTCCCAGTCTGTCTCTCTGTCAGTCCCAGTCTGTCTCTCTGTCAGTCCCAGTCTGTCTCTCTGTCAGTCCCAGTCTGTCACTCGGTCAGTCCCAGTCTGTCTGTCTGTCAGTCCCAGTCTGTCTGTCTGTCTGTCCCAGTCTGTCACTCTGTCTGTCCCAGTCTGTCACTCTGTCTGTCCCAGTCTGTCACTCTGTCTGTCCCAGTCTGTCTCTCTGTCAGTCCCAGTCTGTCTCTCTGTCAGTCCCAGTCTGTCACTCTGTCAGTCCCAGTCTGTCACTCTGTCAGTCCCAGTCTGTCACTCTGTCAGTCCCAGTCTGTCTCTCTGTCAGTCCCAGTCTGTCTCTCTGTCAGTCCCAGTCTGTCTCTCTGTCAGTCCCAGTCTGTCACTCTGTCAGTCCCAGTCTGTCACTCTGTCAGTCCCAGTCTGTCACTCTGTCAGTCCCAGTCTGTCTCTCTGTCAGTCCCAGTCTGTCTCTCTGTCAGTCCCAGTCTGTCTCTCTGTCAGTCCCAGTCTGTCTCTCTGTCAGTCCCAGTCTGTCTCTCTGTCAGTCCCAGTCTGTCTCTCTGTCAGTCCCAGTCTGTCACTCTGTCAGTCCCAGTCTGTCACTCTGTCAGTCCCAGTCTGTCTCTCTGTCAGTCCCAGTCTGTCTCTCTGTCAGTCCCAGTCTGTCTGAGTCAGTCAGTCCCAGTCTGTCTCTCTGTCTGTCCCAGTCTGTCACTCTGTCAGTCCCAGTCTGTCTCTCTGTCAGTCCCAGTCTGTCTCTCTGTCAGTCCCAGTCTGTCACTCTGTCAGTCCCAGTCTGTCACTCTGTCAGTCCCAGTCTGTCTCTCTGTCAGTCCCAGTCTGTCTCTCTGTCAGTCCCAGTCTGTCTCTCTGTCAGTCCCAGTCTGTCTCTCTGTCAGTCCCAGTCTGTCACTCTGTCAGTCCCAGTCTGTCACTCTGTCAGTCCCAGTCTGCCTCTCTGTCAGTCCCAGTCTGCCTCTCTGTCAGTCCCAGTCTGTCTCTCTGTCAGTCCCAGTCTGTCTGAGTCAGTCGGTCCCAGTCTGCCTCTCTGTCAGTCCCAGTCTGTCTCTCTGTCTGTCAGTCCCAGTCTGTCTGAGTCAGTCAGTCCCAGCTCACCCAGCATTGTCCTTTTCGATATCTTTTCTGATCAACTTCATGTTGCCCTTTCACTACAGACACTCAGACCGCTCCCACAAGGACCCGACAGGGGGCAGAGTTCGGGATGCAGCGCGCAGATCACCACCGCAGGTGACCGGCTCTAAGTTTCACCATGCTACACCTCACTAAGAGGAACCACGTCCAACATGGCGGATGAAGCCAGTCTCTCCGCCATATTTGTACCCTCAAGATCAATATTCTCAATTAACTCAGTGGAATATACAGTATACGTTTATCAATCCATTGCTTGGAATCCAATCTCTTTCCTAGTCTGTCTGCAACATATCCCGACCGATCATGTGACTTAGAACTGAGTGTGGGTATGAAGTCACCCCTCCGCACTCACTGGGTATAGTAAGATGGCTGCCCATCGACAGGCACAGAGCAGGAGTAGTCAGGTGTACTAATATGGTTGCCCACCGACAGGCCCAGTGCAGGAGTAGTCAGGTGTAGTAAGATAGCTGCCCACCGACGGGCACAGAGCAGGAGTAGTCAGGTGTAGTAAGATGGCTGCCCATCGAAGGCATAGAGCAGGAGAAGTCAGGTGTAGTAAGATGGCTGCCTGCTGACAGTCATGCTCTAGGAGTAGTCAGGTGTAGTAAGATGGCTGCCCACCGACAGGCACAGGGCAGGAGTAGTCAAGTGTAGTAAGATAAAACGACGCATACGTACTAATAGCAAGATGGCGGACTTCTGAAGGGACTATTAGCATAATTTATGCTTTACGTATTCCTCCCAACATTTCAGATTGCCAAAGAGGGACACTTGTGTTTTAGGGGGTGTTGCTGGGAGAGTGGCTGGTGGGAGGGGCATTGCTGATAATTTTTATGCTATTTTATGACCTAATAACACCTCCTTGTGTAACCTAACAAATGACTTATAACAAGACCAAAGTATTTTATTTATACAGACTAATTTATACACACTGATACTGACGTTTACACAAACATTAATGTGACTTTTATTACTGTGGAGCAATGTGATCATACCTGGGAACTTTTTACTTAAGGCTGCCCGGAGGACAACCCTCTAGTGCCGACGAGGGTAGAGAAATGATGCGATTCGTGTCATTAAAAAGGGGCGGGGCTTAATCGTGAGGTGGCGGACTACTAAACTTAAAAAAAACCCATATAGAATACACTAGGGGAGGGATAGAAGAGGGAACAGAGTGGGAGGAACAGGGTGGGATTGAGCAGAAGTGGGCAGGGATTCCTCACATCCAGAGAATCTGGCTTTGCCCCGGAGACCCAGTAATTCATTGTCAAACCCGGAGTCTCCGGGGCAAAACCGGGTATGAATGTCATACACTTATGTACACACCACACAGTCTGATCTCCTAAACACAGGGACATCAGGGTGATACACTTCTATACACACCACACAGTCTGATCTCCTAAACACAGGGACATCAGGGTGATACACTTCTATACACACCACACAGTCTGATCTCCTAAACACAGGGACATCAGGGTGATACACTTATATACACACCACACAGTCTGATCTCCTAAACACAGGGACACCAGGGTGATACACTTCTATACACACCACACAGTATGATCTCCTAAACACAGGGACACCAGGGTGATACACTTATATAGACACCACACAGTGTGATCTCCTAAACACAGGGGCACCAGGGTGATACATTTATATACACACCACACAGTCTGATCTCCTAAACACAGGGACACCGGGGGTGATACACTTATATACACACCACACAATCTGATCTCCTAAACACAGGGGCACCAAGGTGATACACTTCTATACACACCACACAATCTGATCTCCTAAACACAGGGGCACCAGGGTGATACATTTATATACACACCACACAGTCTGATCTCCTAAACACAGGGACACCAAGGTGATACACTTCTATACACACCAAGCAGTCTGATCTCCTAAACACAGGGACACCAGGGTGATACACTTATATACACACCACACAGTCTGATCTCCTAAACACAGGGACACCAGGGTGATACACTTTATACACACCACACAATCTGATCTCCTAAACACAGGGGCACCAGGGTGATACATTTATATACACACCACACAGTCTGATCTCCTAAACACAGAGACACCGGGGTGATACACTTATATACACACCACACAGTCTGATCTCCTAAACACAGGGACACCGGGGTGATACATTTATATACACACCACACAGTCTGATCTCCTAAACACAGGGACACCAGGGTGATACACTTATATACACACCACACAGTCTGATCTCCTAAACACAGGGACACCGGGGTGATACACTTCTATACACACCACACAGTCTGATCTCCTAAACACAGGGACACCGGGGTGATACACTTCTATACACACCACACAGTCTGATCTCCTAAACACAGGGACACCGGGGTGATACACTTCTATACACACCACACAGTCTGATCTCCTAAACACAGGGACACCGGGGTGATACACTTCTATACACACCACACAGTCTGATCTCCTACACACAGGGACACCAGGGTGATACACTTATATACACACCACGCAGTCTGATCTCCTAAACACAGGGACACCAGGGTTATACACTTCTATACACACCACACAATCTGATCTCCTAAACACAGGGACACCAGGGTGATACACTTCTATACACACCACACAGTCTGATCTCCTAAACACAGGGACACCAGGGTGATACACTTCTATACACACCACACAGTCTGATCTCCTAAACACAGGGACACCAGGGTGATACACTTCTATACACACCACACAGTCTGATCTCCTAAACACAGGGTCACCAGGGTAATACACTTATATACACACCACACAGTCTGATCTCCTAAACACAGGGACACCGGGGTGATACACTTCTATACACACCACACAGTCTGATCTCCTAAACACAGTGACACCAGGGTGGTACACTTATATACACACACCACACAATCTGATCTCCTAAACACAGGGACATCAGGGTGATACACTTAAATACACACCACACAGTCTGATCTCCTACACACAGGGACACTAGGGTGGTACAGAGGGATTTTGCTCCTAAAGAGGGACACTTGGGAGGTATGAGTTATATACACACCACACAGTCTGACAGGTATTGGGTGCCAGGGGTGAGGATACCAGAAGGGTCTATCCAAGCAATTCAATCCCATAGGTATAATTTTCCCAGCCCACCACCCTCAAGTGATAGTCTCTTGTCCTCTGTAAACCACACTTTTCCTGACTTGCCACTTGCCCAATACAATATATTGCAGAAAATCACAGGACAGTAGTACCCAGTGGCCTGATGGGTCAGTGACCATTCACTCCTGCTCTGCGATTCCTTCTGCATTGTGCTGCTACCAAGGTCAAGAGTGTGATTACGCAACGTGTGGTGCGTGCATGAGCATTTTAGTACATACACGTGCAGCCATTGGTTATTCTGCATGTTGTGTGAGCAAGCACTCCAAGGATTAGATCACATCAGGGGGGCTTGTGTTCTGTGGCTTTATGGGGAGCATGACGCAGATCAGTGGTGTGGGTAGACACTAGATGGGAGTAGAGACAAGATGGGAGTAAAGACAAGAGGGGTGTAGGGACAAGATGACAGTAGAGACAAGATGAGAGTAGAGACTAGATGGGAGTAGAGACAAGATGGGAGTAGAGACTAGATGGGGGTAGATACAAGTGGGGTGTAGAGACAAGATGGGAGTAGAGACTAGATGGGAGTGGAGACTAGATGGGAATAGAGACAAGATGAGAGTAGAGACTAGATGGGAGTAGATATTAGATGGGAATAGAGACTAGATGAGAGTAGAGACAAGATGGAAGAAGAGACAAGATGAGAGTAGAGAAAAGAGGGGAGTAGAGACCCGACTGAAGTAAAGAAAAGATGGAAGTAGAGACTAGATTGGAGTAGAGACAAGATGGGAATAGAGACAAGATGGGAGTAGAGACAACATGGGAGTAGATACTAGATGGGAGAAGAGACAAGATGGGAACAGAGACTAGATGGGAGTAGAGACAACATGGGAGTAGATACTAAATGGGAGTAGAGACAAGATGGGAGTAGAGACAAGATGGGAGTAGAGACAAGAGGGGAGTAGAGACTAGATGGGAGTAGAGACAAGAGGGGAGTAGAGACTAGATGGGAGTAGAGACAAGATGAGAGTATAGAAAAGAGGGGAGTACAGACTCGACTGAAGTAAAGAAAAGATGGGAGTAGAGACTAGATTGGAGTAGAGACAAGATGGGAATAGAGACAAGAGGGGAGTAGAGACTAGATGGAAGTAGAGACAAGATGGGAGTAGAGACAAGATGGGAAGAGAGACAAGATGAGAGTAGAGACTAGATGGGAGTAGAGACTAGATGGGCATAGAGACAAGATGGGATGAGAGACAAGAGGGGAGTAGAGACTAGATGGGAGTAGAGACTAGATGGGCATAGAGACAAGATGGGAGTAGAGGCAAGATGGGAATAGAGAGAAGATGAGAGTAGAGACGAGATGGGAGTAGAGACATGAGGGGAGTAGAGACTAGATTGTAGTAGAGACAAGATGAGAGTAGAGACTAGATGGGAGTAGAGACTAGATGGGAGTAGAGACTAGATGGGAGTAGATACAAGTGGGGTGTAGAGACAAGATGGGAGTAGAGACTAGATGGGAGTGGAGACTAGATGGGAATAGAGACAATATGAGAGCAGAGACTAGATGGGAGTAGATATTAGATGGGAATAGAGACTAGATGAAAGTAGAGACAAGATGGGAGTAGAGACTAGATGGGAATAGAGATTAGATGGGAGTAGAGACAAGATGAGAGTAGAGAAAAGAGGGGAGTAGAGACTAGATTGGAGTAGAGATAAGACGAGAGTAGAGACAACATGGGAGTAGATACTAGATGGGAGTAGAGACAAGATGGGAATAGAGACTAGATGGGAGTAGAGACAAGAGGGAGTAGAGACAACATGTGAGTAGATACTAGATGGGAGTAGAGACAAGATGGGAATAGAGACTAGATGGGAGTAGAGACAAGATGGGCGTAGAGACTAGATGAGAGTAGAGACAAGATGGGAGTAGAGACAAGAGGGGAGTAGAGACTAGATGGGAGTAGAGACAAGAGGAGAGTAGACACTAGATGGGTATAGAGACAAGAGGGGAGTAGAGACTAGATGGGAGTAGAGACAAGATTGGAGTAGAGACTAGATGGGAGTAGAGACAAGAGGGGAGTAGAGACTAGATGGGAATAGAGACAAGATGAGAGTAGAGACTAGATGGGAGTAGAGGCTAGATGGGAATAGAGACAAGATGGGAGTAGAGACTAGATGGGAATAGAGACTAGATGGGAGTAGAGACTAGATGGGCATAGAGACAAGATGGGAGTAGAGACAAGAAGGGAGTAGAGTCAAGATGGGAGTAGAGACAAGATGGGAGTAGAGACAAGATGAGAGTAGAGACAAGATGAGAGTAGAGACTAGATGGGAGTAGAGACAAGAGGGGAGTAGAGACAAGATGAGAGTAGAGACTAGATGGGAGTAGAGACAAGAGGGGAGTAGAGACAAGATGAGAGTAGAGACTAGATGGGAGTAAAGACAAGATGGGAGTAGAGACTAGATGGGAGTGGAGACTAGATGGGAATAGAGACAAGATGAGAGTAGAGACTAGATGGGAATAGAGACAAGATGAGAGTAGAGACTAGATGGGAATAGAGACAAGATGAGAGTAGAGACAAGATGGGAGTAGAGACAAGAGGGGAGTAGAGACAAGATGGGAGTAGAGACAAGATGGGAGTAGAGACAAGAGGGGAGTAGAGACAAGACGGGAATAGAGACTAGATGGTAGTAGAGACAAGAGGGGTGTAGAGACAAGATGAGAGTAGAGACAAGATGGGAGTAGAGACTAGATGGGAGTAGAGACTAGATGGGGATAGAGACTAAATGGGAATAGAGACAAGATGGGAGTAGAGACTAGATGGGAATAGAGACAAAATGAGAGTAGAGACAAGATGGGAGTAGAGACAAGAGGGGAGTAGAGACTAGATGGGAGTAGAGACAAGAGGGGACTAGAGACAAGATGGGAGTAGAGACTCGATTGAAGTAGAGACAAGATGGGAGTAGAGACAAGAGGGGAGTAGAGACAAGATGGGAGTAGAGACTAGATTGGAGTAGAGACAAGATGAGAGTAGAGACAAGATGGGAGTAGAGACTAGATGGGAGTAGATACAAGTGGGGTGTAGAGACAAGATGGGAGTAGAGACTAGATGGGAGTGGAGACTAGATGGGAATAGAGACAAGATGAGAGTAGAGACAAGATGGGAGTAGAGACAAGATGAGAGTAGAGAAAAGAGGGGAGTAGAGACCCGACTGAAGTAAAGAAGAGATGGAAGTAGAGACTAGATTGGAGTAGAGACAAGATGGGAGTAGAGACTAGATGGGAGTAGAGACTAGATGGGAGTAGAGATAAGATGGGAGTAGAGATTAGATGGGAGCAGAGACTAGATGGGAGTAGGGACAAGAGGGGAGTAGAGACTAGGTGGGAGTAGAGACAAGATGGAAGTAGAGACTAGAGGGGAGTAGAGACAAGATGGGAGTAGAGACAAGAGGGGAGTAGAGACTAGATGGGAGTAGAGACTAGATGGGAGTAGAGACAAGATGGGAGTAGAGATAAGATGGGAGTAGAGATTAGATGGGAGCAGAGACAAGATGGGAGTAGAGACAAGA
The DNA here is from genome assembly GCA_037306005.1 of Rhinophrynus dorsalis. NCBI lineage: Eukaryota > Metazoa > Chordata > Amphibia > Anura > Rhinophrynidae > Rhinophrynus > Rhinophrynus dorsalis. The sequence goes on along the minus strand of CM074725.1, from coordinate 2,124,884 downwards.
GGGGAGTAGAGACTAGGTGGGAGTAGAGACAAGATGGAAGTAGAGACTAGATGGGAGTAGAGACAAGATGGGAGTAGAGACAAGATGGGAATAGAGACAAGAGGGGAGTGGAGACTAGATGGGAGTAGAGACTAGATGGGAGTAGAGACAAGATGGGAGTAGAGACTAGATGGGAGTAGAGAGTAGATGGGAGTAGAGACTAGATGGGAGTAGAGACAAGATGGGAGTAGAGACAAGATGGGAGTAGAGACAAGAGTAGAGTAGAGACAAGATGGGAGTAGAGACAAGATGGGAATAGAAACTAAATGGGAATAGAGACAAGATAGGAGTAGAGACAAGAGGGGAGTAGAGACTAGATTGGAGTAGAGACAAGAGGGTAGTAGAGACAAGATGAGAGTAGAGACAAGATGGGAGTAGAGACAAGATGGGAGTAGAGACAAGTGGGGTGTAGAGACAAAATGGGAGTAGAGACAAGATGGGAGTGGAGACTAGATGGAAATAGAGACAAGATGGGATTAGAGACAAGAGGGGAGTAGAGACTCGATTGAAGTAGAGACAAGATGGGAGTAGAGACAAGAGGGGAGTAGAGACAAGATGGGAGTAGTGACTAGATGGGAGTAGAGACAAGATGGGAGTAGAGACTAGATGGGAGTAGAGACAAGTGGGGTGTAGAGACAAGATGGGAGTAGAGACAAGATGGGAAAAGAGACAGGATGGGAATAGAGACTAGATGGGAGTAGAGACAAGATGGGAGTAGAGACTAGATGGGAGTAGAGACAAGTGGGGTGTAGAGACAAGGTGGAAGTAGAGACAAGAGGGGAGAAGAGACAAGATGGGAGTAGATACTAGATGGGAATAGAGACAAGATGGGAGTAGAGACTAGATGGGAATAGAGACAAGATGAGAGTAGAGACAAGAGGGGAGTAGAGACTCGACTGAAGTAGAGACAAGATCGGAGTAGAGATTAGATTGGAGTAGAGACAAGATAGGAATAGAGACAAGATGGGAGTAGAGACTAGATGGGAGTAGAGGCAAGATGGGAGTAGAGACTAGATGGGAATAGAGACTAGATGGCAATAGAGACTAGATGAGAGTAGAGACAAGATGGGAGTAGAGACAAGATGAGAGTATAGAAAAGAGGGGAGTAGAGACTCGACTGATGTAAAGAAAAGATGGGAGTAGAGACTAGATTGGAGTAGAGACAAGATGGGAATAGAGACAAGATGGGAGTAGAGACTAGATGGGAGTAGAGACTAGATGGGAATAGAGACTAGATGAGAGTAGAGACAAGATGGGAATAGAGACAAGATGGAAGTAGAGATAAGATGGGAGTAGAGATTAGATGGGAGCGGAGACTAGATGGGAATAGAGACTAGATGAGAATAGAGACAAGATGGGAGTAGAGACAAGAGGGTAGTAGAGACAAGATGGGAGTAGAGATTAGATGGGAGCAGAGACAAGATGGGAGTAGAGACAAGAGGGTAGTAGAGACAAGATGGGAGTATAAACAAGATGGGAGTAGAGACTAGAGGGAAGTAGAGACAAGATGGGAGTAGAGACATGAGGGGAGTAGAGACAAGATGGGAGTAAAGACAAGATGGGGATAGAGACAAGATGAGAGTAGAGACTAGATGGGAGTAGAGACAAGAGGGGAGTAGAAACTAGATTGCAGTAGAGACAAAATGGGAATAGAGACAAGATGGGAGTAGAGACTAGATGGGAGTAGAGACAAGAGGGGAGTAGAGACAAGATGGGAGTAGAGACAAGAGGGTAGTAGAGACAAGATGGTAATAGATACTAGATGGGAGTAGAAACTAAATGGGAATAGAGACTAGATGGGAGTAGAAACTAAATGGGAATAGAGACTAGATGGGAGTAGAGACAAGAGTGGAGTAGAGACTAGATGGGAGTAGAGACAAGAAGAGAGTAGAGGCTAGATGGGTGTAGAGACAAGAGGGTAGTAGAGACAAGAAAAGAGTAGAGACAAGATGAAAGTAGAGACAAGATGGGAATAGAGACTAGATGGGAGTAGAGACAAGATTGGAGTAGAGACTAGATGAGAGTAGAGACTAGATGGGAGTAGAGGCTACATGGGAATAGAGACAAGATGGGAGTAGAGACTAGATGGGAATGGAGACAAGATGGGAGTAGAGAAGAGGGGAGTAGAGACTAGTTGGGAGTAGAGACTAGATGGGAGTAGAGACACGATGGGAAAAGAGACAAGATGAGAGTAGAGACAAGATGGGAATAGAGACAAGAGGGGAGTAGAGACTAGATGGAAGTAGAGACTAGATGGGCGTAGAGACAAGATGGGAGTAGAGGCAAGATGGGAATAGAGACAAGATGATAGAGACTAGATGGTAGAAGAGACAAGAGAGGAGTAGAGACTAGATAGGAGTACAGACAAGATGGGAGTAGAATCTCGATGGGAGTAGCGACAAGATGGGAGTAGAGATGTCACGGTTTTATTGAACACTCAGACAATTGGGTAGGATAAAATAGGAAAGCTTTATTAGACAGAATAAAGCGCAGAAGGTCCCTCACGGGTCCAAACACACAAAACAGCAGTAATAAGGTTTGACACAGGACAGTGCATACAAAATAGCAATTCAATAGTGAGGATCTACCGGCCTTACCGAATACCAGGTAAGGCAGCCTAATATCTAGTGCAACAAGGAACTGAGGAGGCTCTACCGGCCTTACAGAATACCAGGTAAGGCAGCCTAATATCTAGTGCAACAAGGAACTGTGGAGGCTCTACCGGCCTTACCGAATACCAGGTAAGGCAGCCTGATATCTGGTGCAACACGGAACTGAGGAGGCTCTACCGGCCTTAAAGAATACCGTGTAAGGCAGCTTAATATCTAGTGCAACAAGGAACTGAGGAGGCTCTACCGGCCTTACCAAATACCAGGTAAGGCAGCCTGATATCTGGTGCAACAAGGAACTGAGGAGGCTCTACCGGCCTTACCGAATAACGGGTAAGGCAGCCTGATATCTGGCGCAACAAGGAACTGCTTAGAGACCGATTAGCAAGGACTGGTAGTGCTTAACGGAAACCACAGATAGTCTCAGACTGAGCATATAAATGGGAAGGCAACAGTAACCGCTTAGTGACTGAATAGCACTGACTGGAATAGCTACCGGAGGCAACAGATAGTCACAGGCTGAGCTATATTGAAAGGCAACAGTAACCGCTTAGTGGCTGGATAGCACTGACTGGAAGTGCTTAACGGAGGCAACAGATAGTTACAGGCTGAGCGATATTGGAAGGCAACAGTAACCGCTTAGTGACCGGATAGCACTGACTGAATAGCGAGGGCAACAGGAGTGTAAGTCAGTCGTGCCTAAATCAGTACACGGAGAGCGAAAGTCAGCCATAGCCTGGGTCGGTACAGAGAGGCAGTTGTCAGCCATAGCCTGGGTCGGTACACAGAGAGAGCGGTAGTCAGCCACAGCCGGAGTCGGTACACAGAGAGCGGTAGTCAGCCAAGCCTGGATCGGTACACAGAGAGAGGTAGTCAGACACAGCCAGGGTCGGTACACAGAGAGAGGTAGTCAGCCAAGCCTGGATCGGTACACAGAGAGCGGTAGTCAGACACAGCCAGGGTCGGTACACAGAGAGCGGTAGTCAGACACCTGGATCGGTACACAGAGAGCGGTAGTCAGCCACAGCCGGGGTCGGTACACAGAGAGCGGTAGTCAGCCAAGCCTGGATCGGTACACAGATAGCGGTAGTCAGCCAGAAGCCGGATCAACACGGAACATGAGCACTGAATCACGAATTTCAGTAACACCACGAAAGGGCCCCCACTTGGTGACAGGAGGACGTATATAAAGGCTAGCCCTGGGAGGGGTTAGCCAGCAAGCACCAATAAAAGACAGCAGAGCACCAACTCGGAAGTCAGAATGTCGCACAAGATCACGGGCACCGTGATAAGAGACTAGATGGGAGTTGAGACAAGAGGGGAGTAGAGACAAGATGGGAGTAGAGACAAGAGGGGAGTAGAGACAAGATGGGAGTAGAGACAAGATGGGAGGAGAGACATGAGGGGACTAGAGACTAGATAGGAGTAGAGACTAGATGGGAATAGAGACTAGATGGGAATAGAGACAAGATGAGAGTAGAGACAAGAGGGGAGTAGAGACTCGATTGAAGTAGAGACAAGAGGGGAGTAGAGACAAGATGGGAGTAGAGACAAGAGGGGAGTAGAGACAAGATGGGAGGAGAGACATGAGGGGACTAGAGACTAGATAGGAGTAGAGACTAGATGGGAATAGAGACTAGATGGGAATAGAGACAAGATGAGAGTAGAGACAAGAGGGGAGTAGAGACTCGATTGAAGTAGAGACAAGATGGGAGTAGAGATTAGATTGGAGTAGAGACTAGATGGGAATAGAAACAAGATGGGAGTAGAGACAAGAGGGGTGTAGAGACAAGATGGGAGTAGAGACAAGAAAGTAGTAGAGACTAGATGGGAGTAGAGACAAGATGGGAGTAGAGACTAGATGGGAATAGAGACAAGATGGGAGTAGAGACAAGATGGGAGTAGAGTCAAGAGGGGAGTAGAGACTAGATGGGAGTAGAGACAAGAGGGGAGTAGAGAAAAGATGGGGGTAGAGACTAGATGGGAGTAGAGACTAGATGGGAAAAGAGACAAGATGAGAGTAGAGACTATAAGGGAGTAGAGACAAGATGGGAGTAGAGACAAGATGGGAATAGAGACTAGATGGGAGTAGAGACAAGAGGGGTGTAGAGACAAGATGGGAGTAGAGACAAGAGGGGAGTAGAGACTAGATGGGTGTAGAGACTAGATGGGAATAGAGACTAGATGGGAAAAGAGACAATATGAGTGTAGAGACCAGAGGGGAGTAGAGACTCGATTGAAGTAGAGACTAGATGGGAGTAGAGATTAGATTGGAGTAGAGACAAGATGGGAATAGAGACTAGATGGGAGTAGAGAAGAGGAGAGTAGAGACTAGATGGGTGTAGAGACTAGATGGGAATAGAGACAAGATGGGAGTAGAGACAAGATGGGAAAAGAGACAGGATGGGAGTAGAGACAAGATGAGAGTAGAGACAAGATGGGAATAGAGACTCGATTGAAGTAGAGAAAAGATAGGAGTAAAGACTAGATTGGAGTAGAGACTAGATGGGAGTAGAGACTAGATGGGAGTAGAGACAAGATGTGAATAGAGACATGAAGGGAGTAGAGATAAGATGGGAGTAGAGATTAGATGGGAGCAGAGACTAGATAGGAGTAGGGACTCGATGGGAGTAGGGACTAGATGGAAGTAGAGACAAGATGAGAGTAGAGACAAGATGGGAATAGAGACAAGATGAGAGTAGAGACAAGATGGGAGTAGAGACAAGATGAGAGTAGAGACAAGATGGGAGTAGAGACTAGATGGGAATAGAGACAAGAGGGGAGTAGAGACTAGATGGGAGTAGAGACAAGATGGGAATAGAGACAAGATGGGAGTAGAGTCAAGAGGGTAGTAGAGACTAGATGGGAGTAGAGTCAAGAGGGGAGTAGAGACTAGATGGGAGTAGAGACAAGATGGGAGTAGAGACAAGAGGGGAGTAGAGACAAGATGAGAGTAGAGACAAGATGGGAATAGAGACAAGATGGGAGTAGAGTCAAGAGGGGAGTAGAGACTAGATGGGAGTAGAGTCAAGAGGGGAGTAGAGACTAGATGGGAGTAGAGTCAAGAGGGGAGTAGAGACTAGATGGGAGTAGAGACAAGAGGGGAGTAGAGACAAGAGGGGAGTAGAGACAAGATGGGAGTAGAGTCAAGAGGGGAGTAGAGACTAGATGGGAGTAGAGACAAGAGGGGAGTAGAGACAAGAGGGGAGTAGAGATAAGATGGGAGTAGAGACAAGAGGGGAGTAGAGACAAGATGGTAGTAGAGACAAGAGGGGAGTAGAGATAAGATGGGAGTAGAGACAAGAGGGGAGTAGAGACAAGATGGTAGTAGAGACAAGAGGGGAGTAGAGACAAGATGGTAGTAGAGACAAGAGGGGAGTAGAGACAAGATGGTAGTAGAGACTAGATGGGAGTAGAGACAAGATGGGAGTAGAGACTAGATGGAAGTAGAGAAGAGGGGAGTAGAGACTAGATGGGTGTAGAGAAGAGGGGAGTAGAGACAAGATGGGTGTAGAGAAGAGGGGAGTAGAGACTAGATGGAAGTAGAGAAGAGGGGAGTAGAGACTAGATGGGTGTAGAGAAGAGAGGAGTAGAGACTAGATGGAAGTAGAGAAGAGGGGAGTAGAGACTAGATGGGTGTAGAGAAGAGGGGAGTAGAGACTAGATGGGTGTAGAGAAGAGGGGAGTAGTGACTAGACTGCAGTAGAGACAAGATGGTAGTAGAGACAAGATGCGAGTAGAGACAAGAGGGGCAGAAGCCTGGATGGAGGACGTATATGCTGAAGGACATCTGGATTGGGCCCCAAAATCGGGTGTGTCCCTCGTAAATCAGGACAGCTGGCAAATTTGGAGATTTCTAGAAGAAAAACTGCACATTTTCTAATGTAAAGGAAAGTGATACCTCTCCTGGGCTACAGGAAAATGGCTTCCAGGCAGAATTCTACACACCAGAGAGAAGAGAGCAGACCTCCTGACATCAGACAGGAGCCGCACTTTACTGTGTTTCACTGTATTGTGTTTCACTGTATTGTGTTACAGTGCATTCTGTTGCAGTGCATTGTGTTGCACTGTATTATGTTGCAGTGCATTGTGTTGCAGTGCATTGTGTTGAACTGTATTGTGTTGCACTGTATTATGTTGCAGTGCATTGTGTTGCAGTGCATTGTGTTCCAGTGTATTGTGTTGCACTGTATTGTGTTACAGTGCATTGTGTTGCGGTGTATTGTGTTGCACTGTATTGTGTTGCAGTGTATTGTGTTGTACTGTATTGTGTTGCTGTGCATTGTGTTGCAGTGTATTGTGTTGTAGTGCGTTGTGTTGTGGTGCATTGTGTTGCACTGTATTGTGTTGAAGTGCATTGTGCTACAGTGTATTGTGTTGCACTGTATTGTGTTGAAGTGCATTATGCTACAGTGTATTGTGTTGCACTGTATTGTGTTGCAGTGCATTGCGTTGCAGTGCATTGTGTTGAAGCACATTGTGTTGCACTGCATTGTGTTGCAGTGTATTGTGTTGAAGTACATTGTGTTGCAGTGCATTGTGTTGCAGTGTATTGTGTTGAAGTGCATTGTGTTGCAGTGCATTGTGTTGAAGTACATTGTGTTGCTCTGCATTGTGTTTCAGTGTAATGTGTTGCAGTGCATTGTGTTGCACTGTATTGTGTTGCAGTGCTTTGTTTTGCACTCTATTGTGTTGTAGTGTTTGTGTTGCAGTGCTTTGTTTTGCACTTTATTGTGTTGTAGTGCACTGTTTTTCAGTGTATTGTGGTGCTGTGCATTGTGTTGCACTGTATTGTGTTCAAGTGTATTGTGTTGCAGTGTATTGTGTTGCACTGTGTTGTGTTGTAGTGCATTGTGTTGCTGTGATTTGTGCTGCAGTAAATTGTGTTGCACTGTATTGTGTTGCAGTGTATTGTGTTGCAGTGTATTGTGTTGCACTGTATTGTGTTGTAGTGCATTGTGTTGCTGTGATTTGTGCTGCAGTAAATTGTGTTGTACTGTATTGTGTTGCAGTGTATTGTGTTTCAGTGTATTGTTTTGATGTACATTGTGTTGCACTGTTTTGTGTTACAGTGCATTGTGTTGAAGTACATTGTATTGTAGTGTATTGTGTTGCCCTGCATTGTGTTTCAGTGTATTGTGAATCTAAGGCTTTGGGTGTGATATATATTTACACAGTCACATCAGTCAATGGGCAGCGCTCCCTCTAGTGTGTACAACTGTGTAGTGTGACACAATAAGTCATAGTAAACACACGGCACAGGGTTGTACCTGTCCTCACACCGGATCACTAATACAGGAGACGTATAATAAACACACGGTACAGGGCTGTATCTGTCCTCACACCGGATCACTAATACAGGAGACGTATAATAAACACACGGTACAGGGTTGTACCTGTCCTCACACCGGATCACTAATACAGGAGACGTATAATAAACACACTGTACAGGGCTGTACCTGTCCTCACACCGGATCACTAATACAGGAGACGTATAATAAACACATGGTACAGGGTTGTACCTGTCCTCACACCGGATCACTAATACAGGAGACGTATAATAAACACACTGTACAGGGCTGTACCTGTCCTCACACCCGATCACTAATACAGGAGACGTATAATAAACACACGGTACAGGGCTGTACCTGTCCTCACACCGGATTAATAGTACAGGAGATGTATAATAAACACATTATACAGGGTTGTACCTATCCTCACACCGGATCACTAATACAGGAGACGTATAATAAACACACTGTACAGGGCTGTATCTGTCCTCACACCGGATCACTAATACAGGAGACGTATAATAAACACACGGTACAGGGCTGTACCTGTCCTCACACTGGATCACTAATACAGGAGACGTATAATAAACACATGGTACAGGGCTGTACCTGTCCTCACACCCGATCACTAATACAGGAGACGTATAATAAACACACTGTACAGGGCTGTACCTGTCCTCACACCCGATCACTAATACAGGAGACGTATAATAAACACACGGCACAGGGCTGTACCTGTCCTCACACCGGATCACTAATACAGGAGACGTATAATAAACACACGGTACAGGGCTGTACCTGTCCTCACACCGGATCACTAATACAGGAGACGTATAATAAACACACGGTACAGGGCTGTACCTGTCCTCACACCCGATCACTAATACAGGAGACGTATAATAAACACACTGTACAGGGCTGTACCTGTCCTCACACCCGATCACTAATACAGGAGACGTATAATAAACACACGGCACAGGGCTGTACCTGTCCTCACACCGGATCACTAATACAGGAGACGTATAATAAACACACGGTACAGGGCTGTACCTGTCCTCACACCCGATCACTAATACAGGAGACGTATAATAAACACACTGTACAGGGCTGTACCTGTCCTCACACCCGATCACTAATACAGGAGACGTATAATAAACACACGGTACAGGGCTGTACCTGTCCTCACACCGGATCACTAATACAGGAGACGTATAATAAACACACGGTACAGGGCTGTACCTGTCCTCACACCCGATCACTAATACAGGAGACGTATAATAAACACACTGTACAGGGCTGTACCTGTCCTCACACCCGATCACTAATACAGGAGACGTATAATAAACACACGGCACAGGGCTGTACCTGTCCTCACACCGGATCACTAATACAGGAGACGTATAATAAACACACGGTACAGGGCTGTACCTGTCCTCACACCGGATCACTAATACAGGAGACGTATAATAAACACACGGTACAGGGTTGTACCTGTCCTCACACTGGATCACTAATACAGGAGACGTATAATAAACACACTGTACAGGGCTGTACCTGTCCTCACACCGGATCACTAGTACAGGAGACGTATAATAAACACACGGCACAGGGCTGTACCTGTCCTCACACCCGATCACTAATACAGGAGACGTATAATAAACACACGGTACAGGGCTGTACCTGTCCTCACACCCGATCACTAATACAGGAGACGTATAATAAACACACGGTACAGGGCTGTACCTGTCCTCACACCCGATCACTAATACAGGAGACGTATAATAAACACACGGTACAGGGCTGTACCTGTCCTCACACCCGATCACTAATACAGGAGACGTATAATAAACACACTGTACAGGGTTGTACCTGTCCTCACACCGGATCACTAATACAGGAGACGTATAATAAACACACTGTACAGGGCTGTACCTGTCCTCACACCCGATCACTAATACAGGAGACGTATAATAAACACACGGTACAGGGCTGTACCTGTCCTCACACCCGATCACTAATACAGGAGACGTATAATAAACACACGGTACAGGGCTGTACCTATCCTCACACCGGATCACTAGTACAGGAGACGTATAATAAACACACTGTACAGGGCTGTATCTGTCCTCACACCGGATCACTAATACAGGAGACGTATAATAAACACACGGTACAGGGCTGTACCTGTCCTCACACCGGATCACTAATACAGGAGACGTATAATAAACACAAGGTACAGGGCTGTATATGTCCTCACACCTGATCACTAATACAGGAGACGTATAATAAACACACAGTACAGGGTTGTACCTGTCCTCACACCGGATCACTAATACAGGAGACGTATAATAAACACACAGTACAGGGTTGTACCTGTCCTCACACCGGATCACTAATACAGGAGACGTATAATAAACACACGGTACAGGGCTGTACCTGTCCTCACACCTGATCACTAATACAGGAGACGTATAATAAACACACTGTACAGGGTTGTACCTGTCCTCACACCCGATCACTAATACAGGAGACGTATAATAAACACACGGTACAGGGCTGTACCTGTCCTCACAACGGATCACTAATACAGGAGACGTATAATAAACACACTGTACAGGGCTGTATCTGTCCTCACACCGGATCACTAATACAGGAGACGTATAATAAACACACGGTACAGGGTTGTACCTGTCCTCACACCGGATCACTAATACAGGAGACGTATAATAAACACACGGTACAGGGCTGTACCTGTCCTCACACCGGATCACTAATACAGGAGACGTATAATAAACACACGGTACAGGGCTGTACCTGTCCTCACACCGGATCACTAATACAGGAGACGTATAATAATCACACGGTACAGGGCTGTACCTGTCCTCACACCGGATCACTAATACAGGAGACGTATAGTAAACACACGGTACAGGGCTGTACCTGTCCTCACACCGGATCACTAATACAGGAGACGTATAATAAACGCACTGTACAGGGCTGTACCTGTCCTCACACCGGATCACTAATACAGGAGACGTATAGTAAACACACGGTACAGGGCTGTACCTGTCCTCACACCGGATCACTAATACAGGAGACGTATAATAAACACACGGTACAGGGCTGTACCTGTCCTCACACCGGATCACTAATACAGGAGACGTATAATAAACACACGGTACAGGGCTGTACCTGTCCTCACACCGGATCACTAATACAGGAGACGTATAATAAACACACGGTACAGGGCTGTACCTGTCCTCACACCGGATCACTAATACAGGAGACGTATAATAAACACACGGTACAGGGCTGTACCTGACCTCACACCGGATCACTAATACAGGAGACGTATAATAAACACACTGTACAGGGTTGTACCTGTCCTCACACCGGATCACTAGTACAGGAGACGTATAATAAACACACTGTACAGGGCTGTACCTGTCCTCACACCGGATCACTAATACAGGAGACGTATAATAAACACACGGTACAGGGTTGTACCTGTCCTCACACCGGATCACTAATACAGGAGACGTATAATAAACACACGGTACAGGGCTGTACCTGTCCTCACACCGGATCACTAATACAGGAGACGTATAATAAACACACGGTACAGGGCTGTACCTGTCCTCACACCTGATCACTAATACAGGAGACGTATAATAAACACACGGTACAGGGTTGTACCTGTCCTCACACCGGATCACTAATACAGGAGACGTATAATAAACACACGGTACAGGGCTGTACCTGTCCTCACACCGGATCACTAATACAGGAGACGTATAATAAACACACTGTACAGGGCTGTACCTGTCCTCACACCGGATCACTAATACAGGAGACGTATAATAAACACACGGTACAGGGCTGTACCTGTCCTCACACCGGATCACTAATACAGGAGACGTATAATAAATACACGGCACAGGGCTGTACCTGTCCTCACACCGGATCACTAATACAGGAGACGTATAATAAACACACGGCACAGGGCTGTACCTGTCCTCACACCGGATCACTAATACAGGAGACGTATAATAAACACACGGCACAGGGCTGTACCTGTCCTCACACCGGATCACTAATACAGGAGACGTATAATAAACACACGGTACAGGGTTGTATCTGTCCTCACACCGGATCACTAATACAGGAGACGTATAATAAACACACGGTACAGGGTTGTATCTGTCCTCACACCGGATCACTAATACAGAAAACGTATAATAAACGCACTATACAGGGCTGTACCTGTCCTCACACCGGATCACTAATACAGGAAACGTATAATAAACGCACTGTACAGGGCTGTACCTGTCCTCACACCGGATCACTAATACAGGAGACGTATAATAAACACACGGTACAGGGCTGTACCTGTCCTCACACCGGATCACTAATACAGGAGACGTATAATAAACACATGGTACAGGGCTGTACCTGTCCTCACACCGGATCACTAATACAGGAGACGTATAATAAACACACGGTACAGGGTTGTACCTGTCCTCACACCGGATCACTAATACAGGAGACGTATAATAAACACACGGTACAGGGCTGTACCTGTCCTCACACCGGATCACTAATACAGGAGACGTATAATAAACACACGGTACAGGGTTGTACCTGTCCTCACACCGGATCACTAATACAGGAGACGTATAATAAACACACGGTACAGGGCTGTACCTGTCCTCACACCGGATCACTAATACAGGAGACGTATAATAAACACATGGTACAGGGCTGTACCTGTCCTCACACCGGATCACTAATACAGGAGACGTATAATAAACACACGGTACAGGGTTGTACCTGTCCTCACACCGGATCACTAATACAGGAGACGTATAATAAACACACGGTACAGGGCTGTACCTGTCCTCACACCGGATCACTAATACAGGAGACGTATAATAAACACACGGTACAGGGTTGTACCTGTCCTCACACCGGATCACTAATACAGGAGACGTATAATAAACACACGGTACAGGGCTGTACCTGTCCTCACACCGGATCACTAATACAGGAGACGTATAATAAACACACGGTACAGGGTTGTATCTGTCCTCACACCGGATCACTAATACAGGAGACGTATAATAAACGCACTGTACAGGGTTGTACCTGTCCTCACACCGGATCACTAATACAGGAGACGTATAATAAACACACGGTACAGGGCTGTACCTGTCCTCACACCGGATCACTAATACAGGAGACGTATAATAAACACACGGTACAGGGTTGTACCTGTCCTCACACCGGATCACTAATACAGGAGACGTATAATAAACACACTGTACAGGGCTGTACCTGTCCTCACACCGGATCACTAATACAGGAGACGTATAATAAACACACGGTACAGGGCTGTACCTGTCCTCACACCGGATCACTAATACAGGAGACGTATAATAAACACAGGGTACAGGGCTGTACCTGTCCTCACACCGGATCACTAATACAGGAGACGTATAATAAACACACGGCACAGGGTTGTACCTGTCCTCACACCGGATCACTAATACAGGAGACGTATAATAAACACACGGCACAGGGCTGTACCTGTCCTCACACCGGATCACTAATACAGGAGACGTATAATAAACACACGGTACAGGGCTGTACCTGTCCTCACACCGGATCACTAATACAGGAGACGTATAATAAACACACTGTACAGGGTTGTATCTGTCCTCACACCGGATCACTAATACAGGAGACGTATAATAAACACACGGTACAGGGCTGTATCTGTCCTCACACCGGATCACTAATACAGGAGACGTATAATAAACACACGGTACAGGGTTGTACCTGTCCTCACACCGGATCACTAGTACAGGAGACGTATAATAAACACACGGCACAGGGCTGTACCTGTCCTCACACCGGATCACTAATACAGGAGACGTATAATAAACACACGGCACAGGGCTGTACCTGTCCTCACACCGGATCACTAATACAGGAGACGTATAATAAACACACGGTACAAGGCTGTACCTGTCCTCACACCGGATCACTAATACAGGAGACGTATAATAAACACACGGTACAGGGTTGTACCTGTCCTCACACCGGATCACTAATACAGGGGACGTATAATAAACACACGGTACAGGGCTGTACCTGTCCTCACACCGGATCACTAATACAGGAGACGTATAATAAACACACGGTACAGGGCTGTACCTGTCCTCACACCGGATCACTAATACAGGAGACGTATAATAAACACACGGTACAGGGCTGTACCTGTCCTCACACCGGATCACTAATACAGGAGACGTATAATAAACACACAGTACAGGGCTGTACCTGTCCTCACACCGGATCACTAATACAGGAGACGTATAATAAACACACGGCACAGGGTTGTACCTGTCCTCACACCGGATCACTAATACAGGAGACGTATAATAAACACACGGTACAGGACTGTACCTGTCCTCACACTGGATCACTAATACAGGAGACGTATAATAAACACATGGTACAGGGTTGTATCTGTCCTCACACCGGATCACTAATACAGGAGACGTATAATAAACACACGGTACAGGGCTGTATCTGTCCTCACACCGGATCACTAATACAGGAGACGTATAATAAACACACTGTACAGGGTTGTGCCTGTCCTCACACTGGATCACTAATACAGGAGACGTATAATAAACACACAGCACAGGGTTGTATCTGTCCTCACAGCGGATCACTAATACAGGAGACGTATAATAAACACACTGTACAGGGTTGTACCTGTCCTCACACCAGATCACTAATACAGGAGACGTATAATAAACACACACTACAGGGCTGTACCTGTCCTCACACTGGATCACTAATACAGGAGACGTATAATAAACACATGGTACAGGGTTGTATCTGTCCTCACACCGGATCACTAATACAGGAGACGTATAATAAACACACGGTACAGGGCTGTATCTGTCCTCACACCGGATCACTAATACAGGAGACGTATAATAAACACACTGTACAGGGCTGTACCTGTCCTCACACCGGATCACTAATACAGGAGACGTATAATAAACACAATGTACAGGGCTGTATCTGTCCTCACGCCGGATCACTAATACAGGAGACGTATAATAAACACACGGCACAGGGCTGTACCTGTCCTCACACCGGATCACTAATACAGGAGACGTATAATAAACACACGGTACAGGGTTGTACCTGTCCTCACGCCGGATCACTAATACAGGAGACGTATAATAAACACACTGTACAGGGTTGTGCCTGTCCTCACACTGGATCACTAATACAGGAGACGTATAATAAACACACAGCACAGGGTTGTATCTGTCCTCACAGCGGATCACTAATACAGGAGACGTATAATAAACACACTGTACAGGGCTGTACCTGTCCTCACACCAGATCACTAATACAGGAGACGTATAATAAACACACACTACAGGGCTGTACCTGTCCTCACACTGGATCACTAATACAGGAGACGTATAATAAACGCACTGTACAGGGCTGTACCTGTCCTCACACCGGATCACTAATACAGGAGACGTATAATAAACACACTGTACAGGGCTGTACCTGTCCTCACACTGAATCACTAATACAGGAGACGTATAATAAACACACTGTACAGGGTTGTACCTGTCCTCACACTGAATCACTAATACAGGAGACGTATAATAAACACACTGTACAGGGTTGTACCTGTCCTCACACCGGATCACTAATACAGGAGACATATAATAAACACACGGTACAGGGTTGTACCTGTCCTCACACCGGATCACTAATACAGGAGACGTATAATAAACGCACTGTACAGAGCTGTACCTGTCCTCACACCGGATCACTAATACAGGAGACGTATAATAAACACACTGTACAGGGCTGTACCTGTCCTCACACCGGATCACTAGTACAGGAGACGTATAATAAACACACGGCACAGGGCTGTACCTGTCCTCACACCGGATCACTAATACAGGAGACGTATAATAAACACACGGCACAGGGCTGTACCTGTCCTCACACCGGATCACTAATACAGGAGACGTATAATAAACACACGGTACAAGGCTGTACCTGTCCTCACACCGGATCACTAATACAGGAGACGTATAATAAACACACGGTACAGGGTTGTACCTGTCCTCACACCGAATCACTAATACAGGGGACGTATAATAAACACACGGTACAGGGCTGTACCCGTCCTCACACCGGATCACTAATACAGGAGACGTATAATAAACACACGGTACAGGGCTGTACCTGTCCTCACACCGGATCACTAATACAGGAGACGTATAATAAACACACGGTACAGGGCTGTACCTGTCCTCACACCGGATCACTAATACAGGAGACGTATAATAAACACACAGTACAGGGCTGTACCTGTCCTCACACCGGATCACTAATACAGGAGACGTATAATAAACACACGGCACAGGGTTGTACCTGTCCTCACACCGGATCACTAATACAGGAGACGTATAATAAACACACGGTACAGGACTGTACCTGTCCTCACACTGGATCACTAATACAGGAGACGTATAATAAACACATGGTACAGGGTTGTATCTGTCCTCACACCGGATCACTAATACAGGAGACGTATAATAAACACACGGTACAGGGCTGTATCTGTCCTCACACCGGATCACTAATACAGGAGACGTATAATAAACACACTGTACAGGGCTGTACCTGTCCTCACACCGGATCACTAATACAGGAGACGTATAATAAACACACGGCACAGGGCTGTACCTGTCCTCACACCGGATCACTAATACAGGAGACGTATAATAAACACACGGTACAGGGTTGTACCTGTCCTCACGCCGGATCACTAATACAGGAGACGTATAATAAACACACTGTACAGGGTTGTGCCTGTCCTCACACTGGATCACTAATACAGGAGACGTATAATAAACACACAGCACAGGGTTGTATCTGTCCTCACAGCGGATCACTAATACAGGAGACGTATAATAAACACACTGTACAGGGTTGTACCTGTCCTCACACCAGATCACTAATACAGGAGACGTATAATAAACACACACTACAGGGCTGTACCTGTCCTCACACTGGATCACTAATACAGGAGACGTATAATAAACACATGGTACAGGGTTGTATCTGTCCTCACACCGGATCACTAATACAGGAGACGTATAATAAACACACGGTACAGGGCTGTATCTGTCCTCACACCGGATCACTAATACAGGAGACGTATAATAAACACACTGTACAGGGCTGTACCTGTCCTCACACCGGATCACTAATACAGGAGACGTATAATAAACACAATGTACAGGGCTGTATCTGTCCTCACGCCGGATCACTAATACAGGAGACGTATAATAAACACACGGCACAGGGCTGTACCTGTCCTCACACCGGATCACTAATACAGGAGACGTATAATAAACACACGGTACAGGGTTGTACCTGTCCTCACGCCGGATCACTAATACAGGAGACGTATAATAAACACACTGTACAGGGTTGTGCCTGTCCTCACACTGGATCACTAATACACGAGACGTATAATAAACACACAGCACAGGGTTGTATCTGTCCTCACAGCGGATCACTAATACAGGAGACGTATAATAAACACACTGTACAGGGCTGTACCTGTCCTCACACCAGATCACTAATACAGGAGACGTATAATAAACACACACTACAGGGCTGTACCTGTCCTCACACTGGATCACTAATACAGGAGACGTATAATAAACACACGGTACAGGGTTGTACCTGTCCTCACACCGGATCACTAATACAGGAGACGTATAATAAACGCACTGTACAGGGCTGTACCTGTCCTCACACCGGATCACTAATACAGGAGACGTATAATAAACACACTGTACAGGGCTGTACCTGTCCTCACACTGAATCACTAATACAGGAGACGTATAATAAACACACTGTACAGGGTTGTACCTGTCCTCACACCGGATCACTAATACAGGAGACATATAATAAACACACGGTACAGGGTTGTACCTGTCCTCACACCGGATCACTAATACAGGAGACGTATAATAAACGCACTGTACAGGGCTGTACCTGTCCTCACACCGGATCACTAATACAGGAGACGTATAATAAACACACTGTACAGGGCTGTACCTGTCCTCACACCGGATCACTAATACAGGAGATGTATAATAAACACATGGCACAGGGCTGTACCTGTCCTCACACCGGATCACTAATACAGGAGACGTATAATAAACACACTGTACAGGACTGTACCTGTCCTCACACCGGATCACTAATACAGGAGACATATAATAAACGCACTGTACAGGGTTGTACCTGTCCTCACACCGGATCACTAATACAGGAGACGTATAATAAACACACGGTACAGGGTTGTATCCTGTCCTCACACCGG
This sequence comes from Rhinophrynus dorsalis, assembly GCA_037306005.1. NCBI lineage: Eukaryota > Metazoa > Chordata > Amphibia > Anura > Rhinophrynidae > Rhinophrynus > Rhinophrynus dorsalis. Next base: position 2,106,492 of record CM074725.1, on the reverse strand, counting down.
ATCACTAATACAGGAGACGTATAATAAACACACGGTACAGGGTTGTACCTGTCCTCACACCGGATCACTAATACAGGAGATGTATAATAAACACACGGTACAGGGCTGTACCTGTCCTCACACCGGATCACTAATACAGGAGACGTATAATAAACACACGGTACAGGGCTGTACCTGTCCTCACACCGGATCACTAATACAGGAGACGTATAATAAACACACGGTACAGGGTTGTACCTGTCCTCACGCCGGATCACTAATACAGGAGACGTATAATAAACACACTGTACAGGGCTGTACCTGTCCTCACACCGGATCACTAATACAGGAGACGTATAATAAACACACGGTACAGGGTTGTACCTGTCCTCACACCGGATCACTAATACAGGAGACGTATAATAAACACACTGTACAGGGTTGTATCTGTCCTCACACCGGATCACTAATACAGGAGACGTATAATAAACACACGGTACAGGGTTGTACCTGTCCTCACACCGGATCACTAATACAGGAGACGTATAATAAACACACTGTACAGGGTTGTACCTGTCCTCACACCGGATCACTAATACAGGAAACGTATAATAAACACACGGTACAGGGTTGTACCTGTCCTCACACCGGATCACTAATACAGGAGACGTATAATAAACACATGGTACAGGGCTGTACCTGTCCTCACGCCGGATCACTAATACAGGAGACGTATAATAAACACACTGTACAGGGTTGTATCTGTCCTCACACCGGATCACTAATACAGGAAACGTATAATAAACACACGGTACAGGGTTGTACCTGTCCTCACACCGGATCACTAATACAGGAGACGTATAATAAACACATGGTACAGGGCTGTACCTGTCCTCACACCGGATCACTAATACAGGAGACGTATAATAAACACACTGTACAGGGTTGTATCTGTCCTCACACCGGATCACTAATACAGGAGACGTATAATAAACACATGGTACAGGGCTGTACCTGTCCTCACGCCGGATCACTAATACAGGAGACGTATAATAAACACATGGTACAGGGCTGTACCTGTCCTCACACCGGATCACTAATACAGGAGACGTATAATAAACACATGGTACAGGGCTGTACCTGTCCTCACACCGGATCACTAATACAGGAGACGTATAATAAACACACTGTACAGGGTTGTACCTGTCCTCACGCCGGATCACTAATACAGGAGACGTATAATAAACACACGGTACAGGGTTGTACCTGTCCTCACACCGGATCACTAATACAGGAGACGTATAATAAACACACAGTACAGGGCTGTACCTGTCCTCACGCCGGATCACTAATACAGGAGACGTATAATAAACACACGGTACAGGGTTGTATCTGTCCTCACACCGGATCACTAATACAGGAAACGTATAATAAACACACGGTACAGGGTTGTACCTGTCCTCACACCGGATCACTAATACAGGAGACGTATAATAAACACATGGTACAGGGCTGTACCTGTCCTCACACCGGATCACTAATACAGGAGACGTATAATAAACACACTGTACAGGGTTGTATCTGTCCTCACACCGGATCACTAATACAGGAGACGTATAATAAACACACTGTACAGGGTTGTATCTGTCCTCACACCGGATCACTAATACAGGAAACGTATAATAAACACACGGTACAGGGTTGTACCTGTCCTCACACCGGATCACTAATACAGGAGACGTATAATAAACACATGGTACAGGGCTGTACCTGTCCTCACACCGGATCACTAATACAGGAGACGTATAATAAACACACTGTACAGGGTTGTATCTGTCCTCACACCGGATCACTAATACAGGAGACGTATAATAAACACATGGTACAGGGCTGTACCTGTCCTCACGCCGGATCACTAATACAGGAGACGTATAATAAACACATGGTACAGGGCTGTACCTGTCCTCACACCGGATCACTAATACAGGAGACGTATAATAAACACACAGTACAGGGCTGTACCTGTCCTCACGCCGGATCACTAATACAGGAGACGTATAATAAACGCACTGTACAGGGCTGTACCTGTCCTCACGCCGGATCACTAATACAGGAGACGTATAATAAACACACGGTACAGGGCTGTACCTGTCCTCACACCGGATCACTAATACAGGAGACGTATAATAAACACACGGTACAGGGTTGTACCTGTCCTCACACCGGATCACTAATACAGGAGACGTATAATAAACACACGGTACAGGGCTGTACCTGTCCTCACACCGGATCACTAATACAGGAGACGTATAATAAACACACTGTACAGGGCTGTACCTGTCCTCACACCGGATCACTAATACAGGAGACGTATAATAAACACACTGTACAGGGCTGTACCTGTCCTCACACCGGATCACTAATACAGGAGACGTATAATAAACACACTGTACAGGGTTGTATCTGTCCTCACACCGGATCACTAATACAGGAGACGTATAATAAACACACGGTACAGGGTTGTACCTGTCCTCACACCGGATCACTAATACAGGAGACGTATAATAAACACACTGTACAGGGTTGTACCTGTCCTCACACCGGATCACTAATACAGGAAACGTATAATAAACACACGGTACAGGGTTGTACCTGTCCTCACACCGGATCACTAATACAGGAGACGTATAATAAACACATGGTACAGGGCTGTACCTGTCCTCACGCCGGATCACTAATACAGGAGACGTATAATAAACACACTGTACAGGGTTGTATCTGTCCTCACACCGGATCACTAATACAGGAAACGTATAATAAACACACGGTACAGGGTTGTACCTGTCCTCACACCGGATCACTAATACAGGAGACGTATAATAAACACACTGTACAGGGTTGTACCTGTCCTCACACCGGATCACTAATACAGGAGACGTATAATAAACACACTGTACAGGGTTGTACCTGTCCTCACACCGGATCACTAATACAGGAGACGTATAATAAACACATGGTACAGGGCTGTACCTGTCCTCACACCGGATCACTAATACAGAAGACGTATAATAAACACACTGTACAGGGTTGTATCTGTCCTCACACCGGATCACTAATACAGGAGACGTATAATAAACACATGGTACAGGGCTGTACCTGTCCTCACGCCGGATCACTAATACAGGAGACGTATAATAAACACATGGTACAGGGCTGTACCTGTCCTCACACCGGATCACTAATACAGGAGACGTATAATAAACACATGGTACAGGGCTGTACCTGTCCTCACGCCGGATCACTAATACAGGAGACGTATAATAAACGCACTGTACAGGGCTGTACCTGTCCTCACGCCGGATCACTAATACAGGAGACGTATAAAAAACGCACTGTACAGGGCTGTACCTGTCCTCACGCCGGATCACTAATACAGGAGACGTATAATAAACACACGGTACAGGGCTGTACCTGTCCTCACACTGGATCACTAATACAGGAGACGTATAATAAACACACGGTACAGGGCTGTACCTGTCCTCACACCGGATCACTAATACAGGAGACGTATAATAAACACACGGTACAGGGTTGTACCTGTCCTCACACCGGATCACTAATACAGGAGACGTATAATAAACACACTGTACAGGGTTGTACCTGTCCTCACGCCGGATCACTAATACAGGAGACGTATAATAAACACACGGTACAGGGTTGTACCTGTCCTCACGCCGGATCACTAATACAGGAGACGTATAATAAACACACTGTACAGGGCTGTACCTGTCCTCACACTGGATCACTAGTACAGGAGACATATAATAAACATACTGTACAGGGCTGTACCTGTCCTCACACTGGATCACTAGTACAGGAGACATATAATAAACACACTGTACAAGGCTGTACCTGTCCTCACACCGGATCACTAATACAGGAGACATATAATAAACACACGGTACAGGGTTGTACCTGTCCTCACACCGGATCACTAATACAGGAGACATATAATAAACGCACTGTACAGGGTTGTACCTGTCCTCACACCGGATCACTAATACAGGAGACGTATAATAAACACACGGTACAGGGTTGTATCCTGTCCTCACACCGGATCACTAATACAGGAGACGTATAATAAACACACGGTACAGGGTTGTACCTGTCCTCACACCGGATCACTAATACAGGAGATGTATAATAAACACACGGTACAGGGCTGTACCTGTCCTCACACCGGATCACTAATACAGGAGACGTATAATAAACACACGGTACAGGGCTGTACCTGTCCTCACACCGGATCACTAATACAGGAGACGTATAATAAACACACGGTACAGGGTTGTACCTGTCCTCACGCCGGATCACTAATACAGGAGACGTATAATAAACACACTGTACAGGGCTGTACCTGTCCTCACACCGGATCACTAATACAGGAGACGTATAATAAACACACGGTACAGGGTTGTACCTGTCCTCACACCGGATCACTAATACAGGAGACGTATAATAAACACACTGTACAGGGTTGTATCTGTCCTCACACCGGATCACTAATACAGGAGACGTATAATAAACACACGGTACAGGGTTGTACCTGTCCTCACACCGGATCACTAATACAGGAGACGTATAATAAACACACTGTACAGGGTTGTACCTGTCCTCACACCGGATCACTAATACAGGAAACGTATAATAAACACACGGTACAGGGTTGTACCTGTCCTCACACCGGATCACTAATACAGGAGACGTATAATAAACACATGGTACAGGGCTGTACCTGTCCTCACGCCGGATCACTAATACAGGAGACGTATAATAAACACACTGTACAGGGTTGTATCTGTCCTCACACCGGATCACTAATACAGGAAACGTATAATAAACACACGGTACAGGGTTGTACCTGTCCTCACACCGGATCACTAATACAGGAGACGTATAATAAACACATGGTACAGGGCTGTACCTGTCCTCACACCGGATCACTAATACAGGAGACGTATAATAAACACACTGTACAGGGTTGTATCTGTCCTCACACCGGATCACTAATACAGGAGACGTATAATAAACACACTGTACAGGGCTGTACCTGTCCTCACGCCGGATCACTAATACAGGAGACGTATAATAAACACATGGTACAGGACTGTACCTGTCCTCAATCCGGATCACTAATACAGGAGACGTATAATAAACACATGGTACAGGGCTGTACCTGTCCTCACGCCGGATCACTAATACAGGAGACGTATAATAAACGCACTGTACAGGGCTGTACCTGTCCTCACGCCGGATCACTAATACAGGAGACGTATAATAAACACACGGTACAGGGCTGTACCTGTCCTCACACCGGATCACTAATACAGGAGACGTATAATAAACACACGGTACAGGGTTGTACCTGTCCTCACACCGGATCACTAATACAGGAGACGTATAATAAACACACGGTACAGGGCTGTACCTGTCCTCACACCGGATCACTAATACAGGAGACGTATAATAAACACACTGTACAGGGCTGTACCTGTCCTCACACCGGATCACTAATACAGGAGACGTATAATAAACACATGGTACAGGGCTGTACCTGTCCTCACGCCGGATCACTAATACAGGAGACGTATAATAAACACATGGTACAGGGCTGTACCTGTCCTCACACCGGATCACTAATACAGGAGACGTATAATAAACACACGGTACAGGGCTGTACCTGTCCTCACACTGGATCACTAATACAGGAGACGTATAATAAACACACGGTACAGGGCTGTACCTGTCCTCACACCGGATCACTAATACAGGAGACGTATAATAAACACACTGTACAGGGTTGTATCTGTCCTCACACCGGATCACTAATACAGGAGACGTATAATAAACACACGGTACAGGGTTGTACCTGTCCTCACACCGGATCACTAATACAGGAGACGTATAATAAACACACTGTACAGGGTTGTACCTGTCCTCACGCCGGATCACTAATACAGGAGACGTATAATAAACACACGGTACAGGGTTGTACCTGTCCTCACGCCGGATCACTAATATAGAAGACGTATAATAAACACACTGTACAGGGCTGTACCTGTCCTCACACTGGATCACTAGTACAGGAGACATATAATAAACACACTGTACAGGGCTGTACCTGTCCTCACACTGGATCACTAGTACAGGAGACATATAATAAACACACTGTACAAGGCTGTACCTGTCCTCACACCGGATCACTAATACAGGAGACGTATAATAAACAGACGGTACAGGGTTGTACCTGTCCTCACACCGGATCACTAATACAGGAGACGTATAATAAACACACTGTACAGGGTTGTACCTGTCCTCACACCGGATCACTAATACAGGAGACGTATAATAAACACACTGTACAGGGCTGTACCTGTCCTCACACCGGATCACTAATACAGGAGACGTATAATAAACACACGGTACAGGGTTGTACCTGTCCTCACACCGGATCACTAATACAGGAGACGTATAATAAACACACGGTACAGGGTTGTACCTGTCCTCACGCCGGATCACTAATACAGGAGACGTATAATAAACGCACTGTACAGGGCTGTACCTGTCCTCACGCCGGATCACTAATACAGGAGACGTATAATAAACACACGGTACAGGGCTGTACCTGTCCTCACACTGGATCACTAATACAGGAGACGTATAATAAACACACGGTACAGGGCTGTACCTGTCCTCACACCGGATCACTAATACAGGAGACGTATAATAAACACACGGTACAGGGTTGTACCTGTCCTCACACCGGATCACTAATACAGGAGACGTATAATAAACACACGGTACAGGGCTGTACCTGTCCTCACACCGGATCACTAATACAGGAGACGTATAATAAACACACGGTACAGGGTTGTACCTGTCCTCACACCGGATCACTAATACAGGAGACGTATAATAAACACACGGTACAGGGTTGTACCTGTCCTCACGCCGGATCACTAATATAGGAGACGTATAATAAACACACTGTACAGGGCTGTACCTGTCCTCACACTGGATCACTAGTACAGGAGACATATAATAAACACACTGTACAGGGCTGTACCTGTCCTCACACTGGATCACTAGTACAGGAGACATATAATAAACACACTGTACAAGGCTGTACCTGTCCTCACACCGGATCACTAATACAGGAGACATATAATAAACACACGGTACAGGGTTGTACCTGTCCTCACACCGGATCACTAATACAGGAGACGTATAATAAACACACTGTACAGGGTTGTACCTGTCCTCACACCGGATCACTAATACAGGAGACGTATAATAAACACACGGTACAGGGCTGTACCTGTCCTCACACCGGATCACTAATACAGGAGACGTATAATAAACAGACGGTACAGGGCTGTACCTGTCCTCACACCGGATCACTAATACAGGAGACATATAATAAACAGACGGTACAGGGTTGTGCCTGTCCTCACACCGGATCACTAATACAGGAGACGTATAATAAACACACTGTACAGGGTTGTACCTGTCCTCACACCGGATCACTAATACAGGAGACGTATAATAAACACACTGTACAGGGCTGTACCTGTCCTCACACCGGATCACTAATTCAGGAGACGTATAATAAACACACGGTACAGGGCTGTACCTGTCCTCACACCGGATCACTAATACAGGAGACGTATAATAAACACACGGTACAGGGCTGTACCTGTCCTCACACCGGATCACTAATACAGGAGACGTATAATAAACACACTGTACAGGGCTGTACCTGTCCTCACACCGGATCACTAATACAGGAGACGTATAATAAACACATGGTACAGGGCTGTACCTGTCCTCACGCCGGATCACTAATACAGGAGACGTATAATAAACACATGGTACAGGGCTGTACCTGTCCTCACACCGGATCACTAATACAGGAGACGTATAATAAACACACGGTACAGGGCTGTACCTGTCCTCACACTGGATCACTAATACAGGAGACGTATAATAAACACACGGTACAGGGCTGTACCTGTCCTCACACCGGATCACTAATACAGGAGACGTATAATAAACACACTGTACAGGGTTGTATCTGTCCTCACACCGGATCACTAATACAGGAGACGTATAATAAACACACGGTACAGGGTTGTACCTGTCCTCACACCGGATCACTAATACAGGAGACGTATAATAAACACACTGTACAGGGTTGTACCTGTCCTCACGCCGGATCACTAATACAGGAGACGTATAATAAACACACGGTACAGGGTTGTACCTGTCCTCACGCCGGATCACTAATATAGAAGACGTATAATAAACACACTGTACAGGGCTGTACCTGTCCTCACACTGGATCACTAGTACAGGAGACATATAATAAACACACTGTACAAGGCTGTACCTGTCCTCACACCGGATCACTAATACAGGAGACATATAATAAACAGACGGTACAGGGTTGTACCTGTCCTCACACCGGATCACTAATACAGGAGACGTATAATAAACACACTGTACAGGGTTGTACCTGTCCTCACACCGGATCACTAATACAGGAGACGTATAATAAACACACTGTACAGGGCTGTACCTGTCCTCACACCGGATCACTAATACAGGAGACGTATAATAAACACACGGTACAGGGTTGTACCTGTCCTCACACCGGATCACTAATACAGGAGACGTATAATAAACACACGGTACAGGGTTGTACCTGTCCTCACGCCGGATCACTAATACAGGAGACGTATAATAAACGCACTGTACAGGGCTGTACCTGTCCTCACGCCGGATCACTAATACAGGAGACGTATAATAAACACACGGTACAGGGCTGTACCTGTCCTCACACTGGATCACTAATACAGGAGACGTATAATAAACACACGGTACAGGGCTGTACCTGTCCTCACACCGGATCACTAATACAGGAGACGTATAATAAACACACGGTACAGGGTTGTACCTGTCCTCACACCGGATCACTAATACAGGAGACGTATAATAAACACACGGTACAGGGCTGTACCTGTCCTCACACCGGATCACTAATACAGGAGACGTATAATAAACACACGGTACAGGGTTGTACCTGTCCTCACACCGGATCACTAATACAGGAGACGTATAATAAACACACGGTACAGGGTTGTACCTGTCCTCACGCCGGATCACTAATATAGGAGACGTATAATAAACACACTGTACAGGGCTGTACCTGTCCTCACACTGGATCACTAGTACAGGAGACATATAATAAACACACTGTACAGGGCTGTACCTGTCCTCACACTGGATCACTAGTACAGGAGACATATAATAAACACACTGTACAAGGCTGTACCTGTCCTCACACCGGATCACTAATACAGGAGACATATAATAAACACACGGTACAGGGTTGTACCTGTCCTCACACCGGATCACTAATACAGGAGACGTATAATAAACACACTGTACAGGGTTGTACCTGTCCTCACACCGGATCACTAATACAGGAGACGTATAATAAACACACACTACAGGGTTGTACCTGTCCTCACACCGGATCACTAATACAGGAGACGTATAATAAACACACGGTACAGGGCTGTACCTGTCCTCACACCGGATCACTAATACAGGAGACGTATAATAAACACACGGTACAGGGCTGTACCTGTCCTCACACCGGATCACTAATACAGGAGACGTATAATAAACAGACGGTACAGGGCTGTACCTGTCCTCACACCGGATCACTAATACAGGAGACATATAATAAACAGACGGTACAGGGTTGTGCCTGTCCTCACACCGGATCACTAATACAGGAGACGTATAATAAACACACTGTACAGGGTTGTACCTGTCCTCACACCGGATCACTAATACAGGAGACGTATAATAAACACACTGTACAGGGCTGTACCTGTCCTCACACCGTATCACTAATACAGGAGACGTATAATAAACACACGGTACAGGGTTGTACCTGTCATCACACCGGATCACTAATACAGGAGACGTATAATAAACACACGGTACAGGGTTGTACCTGTCCTCACGCCGGATCACTAATACAGGAGACGTATAATAAACACACGGTACAGGGTTGTACCTGTCCTCACGCCGGATCACTAATACAGGAGATGTATAATAAACACACTGTACAGGGCTGTACCTGTCCTCACGCCGGATCACTAATACAGGAGACGTATAATAAACGCACTGTACAGGGTTGTGCCTGTCCTCACACTGGATCACTAATACAGGAGACGTATAATAAACACACGGTACAGGGCTGTACCTGTCCTCACACCAGATCACTAATACAGGAGACGTATAATAAACACACTGTACAGGGCTGTACCTGTCCTCACGCCGGATCACTAATACAGGAGACGTATAATAAACACACGGTACAGGGCTGTACCTGTCCTCACGCCGGATCACTAATACAGGAGACGTATAATAAACACACGGTACAGGGCTGTACCTGTCCTCACACCAGATCACTAATACAGGAGACGTATAATAAACGCACTGTACAGGGTTGTACCTGTCCTCACACCGGATCACTAATACAGGAGACGTATAATAAACACACGGTACAGGGCTGTACCTGTCCTCACACCGGATCACTAATACAGGAGACGTATAATAAACAGACGGTACAGGGCTGTACCTGTCCTCACACCGGATCACTAATACAGGAGACATATAATAAACAGACGGTACAGGGTTGTGCCTGTCCTCACACCGGATCACTAATACAGGAGACGTATAATAAACACACTGTACAGGGTTGTACCTGTCCTCACACCGGATCACTAATACAGGAGACGTATAATAAACACACGGTACAGGGCTGTACCTGTCCTCACACCGGATCACTAATACAGGAGACGTATAATAAACGCACTGTACAGGGTTGTACCTGTCCTCACACCGGATCACTAATACAGGAGACGTATAATAAACACACGGTACAGGGCTGTACCTGTCCTCACACCGGATCACTAATACAGGAGACGTATAATAAACACACGGTACAGGGTTGTACCTGTCCTCACACCGGATCACTAATACAGGAGACGTATAATAAACACACTGTACAGGGTTGTACCTGTCCTCACACCGGATCACTAATACAGGAGACGTATAATAAACACACGGTACAGGGCTGTACATGTCCTCACACCGGATCACTAATACAGGAGACGTATAATAAACACACTGTACAGGGCTGTACCTGTCCTCACACCGGATCACTAGTACAGGAGACGTATAATAAACACACAGTACAGGGCTGTACCTGTCCTCACGCCGGATCACTAATACAGGAGACGTATAATAAACACACGGTACAGGGCTGTACCTGTCCTCACACCAGATCACTAATACAGGAGACGTATAATAAACGCACTGTACAGGGTTGTACCTGTCCTCACACCGGATCACTAATACAGGAGACGTATAATAAACACACGGTACAGGGCTGTACCTGTCCTCACACCGGATCACTAATACAGGAGACGTATAATAAACAGACGGTACAGGGCTGTACCTGTCCTCACACCGGATCACTAATACAGGAGACATATAATAAACAGACGGTACAGGGTTGTGCCTGTCCTCACACCGGATCACTAATACAGGAGACGTATAATAAACACACTGTACAGGGTTGTACCTGTCCTCACACCGGATCACTAATACAGGAGACGTATAATAAACACACGGTACAGGGCTGTACCTGTCCTCACACCGGATCACTAATACAGGAGACGTATAATAAACGCACTGTACAGGGTTGTACCTGTCCTCACACCGGATCACTAATACAGGAGACGTATAATAAACACACGGTACAGGGCTGTACCTGTCCTCACACCGGATCACTAATACAGGAGACGTATAATAAACACACGGTACAGGGTTGTACCTGTCCTCACACCGGATCACTAATACAGGAGACGTATAATAAACACACTGTACAGGGTTGTACCTGTCCTCACACCGGATCACTAATACAGGAGACGTATAATAAACACACGGTACAGGGCTGTACATGTCCTCACACCGGATCACTAATACAGGAGACGTATAATAAACACACTGTACAGGGCTGTACCTGTCCTCACACCGGATCACTAGTACAGGAGACGTATAATAAACACACAGTACAGGGCTGTACCTGTCCTCACGCCGGATCACTAATACTGGAGACGTATAATAAACACACTGTACAGGGCTGTACCTGTCCTCACACCGGATCACTAATACAGGAGACGTATAATAAACACACTGTACAGGGCTGTACCTGTCCTCACACCGGATCACTAATACAGGAGACATGTAATAAACACACTGTACAGGGCTGTACCTGTCCTCACACCGGATCACTAATACAGGAGACGTATAATAAACACACGGCACAGGGCTGTACCTGTCCTCACACCGGATCACTAATACAGGAGACGTATAATAAACACACGGCACAGGGTTGTACCTGTCCTCACACCGGATCACTAATACAGGAGACGTATAATAAACACACGGTACAGGGCTGTACCTGTCCTCACACCGGATCACTAATACAGGAGACGTATAATAAACACACGGTACAGGGCTGTACCTGTCCTCACACCGGATCACTAATACAGGAGACGTATAATAAACACACGGTACAGGGTTGTACCTGTCCTCACACCGGATCACTAATACAGGAGACATATAATAAACACACGGTACAGGGTTGTGCCTGTCCTCACACCGGATCACTAATACAGGAGACGTATAATAAACACACTGTACAGGGTTGTACCTGTCCTCACACCGGATCACTAATACAGGAGACGTATAATAAACACACGGTACAGGGTTGTACCTGTCCTCACACCGGATCACTAATACAGGAGACGTATAATAAACACACGGTACAGGGTTGTACCTGTCCTCACACCGGATCACTAATACTGGAGACGTATAATAAACACACGGTACAGGGTTGTACCTGTCCTCACACCGGATCACTAATACAGGAGACGTATAATAAACACACGGTACAGGGTTGTACCTGTCCTCACACCGGATCACTAATACAGGAGACGTATAATAAACAGACGGTACAGGGCTGTACCTGTCCTCACACCGGATCACTAATACAGGAGACGTATAATAAACGCACTGTACAGGGTTGTACCTGTCCTCACACCGGATCACTAATACAGGAGACGTATAATAAACACACGGTACAGGGCTGTACCTGTCCTCACACCAGATCACTAATACAGGAGACGTATAATAAACGCACTGTACAGGGTTGTACCTGTCCTCACACCGGATCACTAATACAGGAGACGTATAATAAACACACGGTACAGGGCTGTACCTGTCCTCACACCGGATCACTAATACAGGAGACGTATAATAAACACACGGTACAGGGTTGTACCTGTCCTCACACCGGATCACTAATACAGGAGACGTATAATAAACACACTGTACAGGGTTGTACCTGTCCTCACACCGGATCACTAATACAGGAGACGTATAATACACACACGGTACAGGGCTGTACATGTCCTCACACCGGATCACTAATACAGGAGACGTATAATAAACACACTGTACAGGGCTGTACCTGTCCTCACGCCGGATCACTAGTACAGGAGACGTATAATAAACACACAGTACAGGGCTGTACCTGTCCTCACGCCGGATCACTAATACAGGAGACGTATAATAAACACACTGTACAGGGCTGTACCTGTCCTCACACCGGATCACTAATACAGGAGACGTATAATAAACACACTGTACAGGGCTGTACCTGTCCTCACACCGGATCACTAATACAGGAGACGTATAATAAACACACTGTACAGGGTTGTACCTGTCCTCACACCGGATCACTAATACAGGAGACGTATAATAAACACACTGTACAGGGCTGTACCTGTCCTCACACCGGATCACTAATACAGGAGACGTATAATAAACACACGGTACAGGGCTGTACCTGTCCTCACACCGGATCACTAATACAGGAGACGTATAATAAACACACTGTACAGGGTTGTACCTGTCCTCACGCCGGATCACTAATACAGGAGACGTATAATAAACACACGGCACAGGGCTGTACCTGTCCTCACGCCGGATCACTAATACAGGAGACGTATAATAAACACACGGTACAGGGCTGTACCTGTCCTCACACCGGATCACTAATACAGGAGACGTATAATAAACACACGGTACAGGGTTGTACCTGTCCTCACGCCGGATCACTAATACAGGAGACGTATAATAAACACACTGTACAGGGCTGTACCTGTCCTCACACTGGATCACTAGTACAGGAGACATATAATAAACACACTGTACAGGGCTGTACCTGTCCTCACACTGGATCACTAGTACAGGAGACATATAATAAACACACGGTACAAGGCTGTACCTGTCCTCACACCGGATCACTAATACAGGAGACATATAATAAACACACGGTACAGGGTTGTACCTGTCCTCACACCGGATCACTAATACAGGAGACGTATAATAAACACACTGTACAGGGTTGTACCTGTGCTCACACCGGATCACTAATACAGGAGACATATAATAAACAGACGGTACAGGGTTGTGCCTGTCCTCACACCGGATCACTAATACAGGAGACGTATAATAAACACACTGTACAGGGTTGTACCTGTCCTCACACCGGATCACTAATACAGGAGACGTATAATAAACACACTGTACAGGGCTGTACCTGTCCTCACACCGGATCACTAATACAGGAGACGTATAATAAACACACGGTACAGGGTTGTACCTGTCCTCACACCGGATCACTAATACAGGAGACGTATAATAAACACACGGTACAGGGTTGTACCTGTCCTCACGCCGGATCACTAATACAGGAGACGTATAATAAACACACGGTACAGGGTTGTACCTGTCCTCACGCCGGATCACTAATACAGGAGACGTATAATAAACACACGGTACAGGGTTGTACCTGTCCTCACGCCGGATCACTAATACAGGAGACGTATAATAAACACACTGTACAGGGCTGTACCTGTCCTCACGCCGGATCACTAATACAGGAGACGTATAATAAACGCACTGTACAGGGTTGTGCCTGTCCTCACACTGGATCACTAATACAGGAGACGTATAATAAACACACGGTACAGGGCTGTACCTGTCCTCACACCGGATCACTAATACAGGAGACGTATAATAAACACACGGTACAGGGCTGTACCTGTCCTCACACCGGATCACTAATACAGGAGACGTATAATAAACACACGGTACAGGGCTGTACCTGTCCTCACGCCGGATCACTAATACAGGAGATGTATAATAAACACACGGTACAGGGCTGTACCTGTCCTCACACCAGATCACTAATACAGGAGACGTATAATAAACGCACTGTACAGGGTTGTACCTGTCCTCACACCGGATCACTAATACAGGAGACGTATAATACACACACGGTACAGGGCTGTACATGTCCTCACACCAGATCACTAATACAGGAGACGTATAATAAACACACTGTACAGGGCTGTACCTGTCCTCACGCCGGATCACTAGTACAGGAGACGTATAATAAACACACAGTACAGGGCTGTACCTGTCCTCACGCCGGATCACTAATACAGGAGACGTATAATAAACACACTGTACAGGGCTGTACCTGTCCTCACACCGGATCACTAATACAGGAGACGTATAATAAACACACTGTACAGGGCTGTACCTGTCCTCACACCGGATCACTAATACAGGAGACGTATAATAAACACACTGTACAGGGTTGTACCTGTCCTCACACCGGATCACTAATACAGGAGACGTATAATAAACACACTGTACAGGGCTGTACCTGTCCTCACACCGGATCACTAATACAGGAGACGTATAATAAACACACTGTACAGGGCTGTACCTGTCCTCACACCGGATCACTAATACAGGAGACATATAATAAACACACTGTACAGGGCTGTACCTGTCCTCACACCGGATCACTAATACAGGAGACTTATAATAAACACACGGTACAGGGCTGTACCTGTCCTCACACCGGATCACTAATACAGGAGACGTATAATAAACACACTGTACAGGGTTGTGCCTGTCCTCACACCGGATCACTAATACAGGAGACGTATAATAAACACACTGTACAGGGCTGTACCTGTCCTCACACCGGATCACTAATACAGGAGACGTATAATAAACACACTGTACAGGGCTGTACCTGTCCTCACACCGGATCACTAATACAGGAGACGTATAATAAACACACGGTACAGGGCTGTACCTGTCCTCACACCGGATCACTAAAACAGGAGACGTATAATAAACAGACGGTACAGGGCTGTACCTGTCCTCACACCGGATCACTAATACAGGAGACGTATAATAAACACACGGTACAGGGTTGTGCCTGTCCTCACACCGGATCACTAATACAGGAGACGTATAATAAACACACGGTACAGGGTTGTACCTGTCCTCACACCGGATCACTAATACAGGAGACGTATAATAAACACACTGTACAGGGTTGTACCTGTCCTCACACCGGATCACTAATACAGGAGACGTATAATAAACACACGGTACAGGGTTGTACCTGTCCTCACACCGGATCACTAATACAGGAGACGTATAATAAACACACGGTACAGGGTTGTACCTGTCCTCACACCGGATCACTAATACAGGAGACGTATAATAAACAGACGGTACAGGGCTGTACCTGTCCTCACACCGGATCACTAATACAGGAGACGTATAATAAACACACGGTACAGGGCTGTACCTGTCCTCACACCGGATCACTAATACAGGAGACGTATAATAAACAGACGGTACAGGGCTGTACCTGTCCTCACACCGGATCACTAATACAGGAGACGTATAATAAACACACGGTACAGGGCTGTACCTGTCCTCACACCGGATCACTAATACAGGAGACGTATAATAAACACACTGTACAGGGCTGTACCTGTCCTCACACCGGATCACTAATACAGGAGACATATAATAAACACACGGTACAGGGTTGTGCCTGTCCTCACACCGGATCACTAATACAGGAGACGTATAATAAACACACTGTACAGGGCTGTACCTGTCCTCACACCGGATCACTAATACAGGAGACGTATAATAAACACACTGTACAGGGCTGTACCTGTCCTCACACCGGATCACTAATACAGGAGACGTATAATAAACACACGGCACAGGGCTGTACCTGTCCTCACACCGGATCACTAGTACAGGAGACGTATAATAAACACACGGCACAGGGCTGTACCTGTCCTCACACCGGATCACTAATACAGGAGACGTATAATAAACACACTGTACAGGGCTGTACCTGTCCTCACACCGGATCACTAATACAGGAGACGTATAATAAACGCACTGTACAGGGTTGTACCTGTCCTCACACCGGATCACTAATACAGGAGACGTATAATAAACACACTGTACAGGGCTGTACCTGTCCTCACACCGGATCACTAATACAGGAGACGTATAATAAACACACTGTACAGGGCTGTATCTGTCCTCACACCGGATCACTAATACAGGAGACATATAATAAACACACTGTACAGGGTTGTACCTGTCCTCACACCGGATCACTAATACAGGAGACGTATAATAAACACACTGTACAGGGTTGTACCTGTCCTCACACCGGATCACTAATACAGGAGACGTATAATAAACACACTGTACAGGGCTGTACCTGTCCTCACACCGGATCACTAATACAGGAGACGTATAATAAACACACTGTACAGGGCTGTACCTGTCCTCACACCGGATCACTAATACAGGAGACGTATAATAAACACACGGTACAGGGTTGTACCTGTCCTCACACCGGATCACTAATACAGGAGACGTATAATAAACACACGGCACAGGGCTGTACCTGTCCTCACGCCGGATCACTAATACAGGAGACGTATAATAAACACACTGTACAGGGTTGTACCTGTCCTCACACCGGATCACTAATACAGGAGACGTATAATAAACACACTGTACAGGGCTGTACCTGTCCTCACACCGGATCACTAATACAGGAGACGTATAATAAACACACGGTACAGGGTTGTACCTGTCCTCACGCCGGATCACTAATACAGGAGACGTATAATAAACACACGGCACAGGGCTGTACCTGTCCTCACGCCGGATCACTAATACAGGAGACGTATAATAAACACACTGTACAGGGCTGTATCTGTCCTCACACCGGATCACTAATACAGGAGACGTATAATAAACACACTGTACAGGGCTGTACCTGTCCTCACACCGGATCACTAATACAGGAGACGTATAATAAACACACGGTACAGGGCTGTACCTGTCCTCACACCGGATCACTAATACAGGAGACGTATAATAAACACACGGTACAGGGCTGTACCTGTCCTCACGCCGGATCACTAATACAGGAGACGTATAATACACACATGGTACAGGGTTGTACCTGTCCTCACACCGGATCACTAATACAGGAGACATATAATAAACACACTGTACAGGGTTGTACCTGTCCTCACACCGGATCACTAATACAGGAGACGTATAATAAACACACTGTACAGGGTTGTACCTGTCCACACCGTATCACTAATACAGGAGATGTATAATAAACACACGGTACAGGGTTGTACCTGTCCTCACACCGGATCACTAATACAGGAGACGTATAATAAACACACTGTACAGGGTTGTACCTGTCCTCACACCGGATCACTAATACAGGAGACGTATAATAAACACACTGTACAGGGCTGTACCTGTCCTCACACCGGATCACTAATACAGGAGACGTATAATAAACACACTGTACAGGGCTGTACCTGTCCTCACACCGGATCACTAATACAGGAGACGTATAATAAACACACTGTACAGGGCTGTACCTGTCCTCACACCGGATCACTAATACAGGAGACGTATAATAAACACACGGTACAGGGCTGTACCTGTCCTCACACCGGATCACTAATACAGGAGACGTATAATAAACACACTGTACAGGGCTGTACCTGTCCTCACACCGGATCACTAATACAGGAGACGTATAATAAACACACGGTACAGGGTTGTACCTGTCCTCACACCGGATCACTAATACAGGAGACGTATAATAAACACACGGCACAGGGCTGTACCTGTCCTCACACCGGATCACTAATACAGGAGACGTATAATAAACACATGGTACAGGGCTGTACCTGTCCTCACACCGGATCACTAATACAGGAGACGTATAATAAACACACTGTACAGGGTTGTACCTGTCCTCACACCGGATCACTAATACAGGAGACGTATAATAAACACACAGTACAGGGTTGTACCTGTCCTCACGCCGGATCACTAATACAGGAGACGTATAATAAACACACTGTACAGGGCTGTACCTGTCCTCACACCGGATCACTAATACAGGAGACGTATAATAAACACACGGTACAGGGCTGTACCTGTCCTCACACCGGATCACTAATACAGGAGACGTATAATAAACACACGGTACAGGGCTGTACCTGTCCTCACGCCGGATCACTAATACAGGAGACGTATAATAAACACACTGTACAGGGTTGTACCTGTCCTCACGCCGGATCACTAATACAGGAGACGTATAATAAACACACTGTACAGGGTTGTGCCTGTCCTCACACTGGATCACTAATACAGGAGACATATAATAAACACACTGTACAGGGTTGTGCCTGTCCTCACACTGGATCACTAATACAGGAGACGTATAATAAACACACTGTACAGGGTTGTGCCTGTCCTCACACTGGATCACTAATACAGGAGACGTATAATAAACACACTGTACAGGGCTGTACCTGTCCTCACACCGGATCACTAATACAGGAGACGTATAATAAACACACTGTACAGGGCTGTACCTGTCCTCACACCGGATCACTAATACAGGAGACGTATAATAAACGCACTGTACAGGGCTGTTCATGGGATACTTGTGATCTCAGTGCTACAGTTCTTGGTGGGAGAGAGGACATATAACGTGAAATACTAAGGTATTGGATGTACCAAGTGACAGGACCAAGTGGAACCCTGCAATGTGTTTATCATAAGTACTGTGTATTAGTGGGGAGATCAGTCCTGTGTGTGTGTGTGTGTATATATATATATTTACAAACATACCTATACACACATAGATACACCTCACACACACAGGTGAGGCCAGCCTCCCCTCCCCCATTCCTAGGGGTTTCACTGAAACTCTCCCCCCACAGACTGATTGTGTTCTCTCCCCCTCTCCCATTGTGTATCCTTTGCCTCCACCTGTTAGAGTCCAGGTGATGATGTCATGGGTGGGAGGAGCAGTGAGTCTGTATAAAAGCCTCTGGGGAAGCAGGTGTTGTATAGTCTTGCTGGTTGGTGATACAGGTAAGGGCTGGGGGCTGGGGGCTGGGGGCTGGGGGCTGGGGGCTGGGGGCTGGGGGCTGGGGGCTGGGGTTTATTTGTTCTGAGGGCTGATATTGTCTTGACCTTTAGTAGTGTAATCCCTCCACCCCTTGTGATGCTGTTAATCTGAGTCTCTGGGTGGTGTGCTGTCCATTGTATTGGATTTCTTTGTGGCACTGAATGGGTTAGTTACCTGTTGTAAGGTGTGGAGAGTCTGGTTTTGGTCCCCTATTTACTTAAGGTGTTGGGGGAGTAATTACTGCCCTTACAGGCTGTGTTGTGTCCTATTAACCCTGGAATTCTGTGTAGGAATAAAGGGAGTTGTATAGACCAGGTGAACCTCTTATTGGGTAACTAAGCGGATATATTATGTGTTGGGGGTGTAACTAAAACCTAAATCTGCTATATCTCCCAATAAAGAGAACCCCTGGTCTGTAAGGGCCTCCCCTGATTGGCCCCTGGTCTGTAAGGGCCTCCCCTGATTGGCCCCTGGTCTGTAAGGGCCTCCCCTGATTGGCCCCTGGTCTGTAAGGGCCTCCCCTGATTGGCCCCTGGTCTGTAAGGGCCTCCCCTGATTGGCCCCTGGTCTGTAAGGGCCTCCCCTGATTGGCCCCTGGTCTGTAAGGGCCTCCCCTGATTGGCCCCTGGTCTGTAAGGGCCTCCCCTGATTGGCCCCTGGTCTGTAAGGTGTGTCTCAAAGGTAGAGGGAGATGTCCTGTTGGTGGGTGTGTGAGATAATGGAAAGTAGTGTTGTGTTTGAGGAGGAAAAGTCCTGTTGGTGGGTGAGATAGTAGAACTTGGGGGGGGGGGGGGTGGCGTGGCAGTATATATGGGGAGGGTAAGGGCATAGTGATGGGGGGGAGGTGGTAGTATATATGGGGAGGGTAAGGGCATAGTGATGGGGGGGAGGTGGTAGTATATATGGGGAGGGTAAGGGCATAGTGATGGGGGGGAGGTGGTAGTATATATGGGGAGGGTAAGGGCATAGTGATGGGGGGGAGGTGGTAGTATATATGGGGAGGGTAAGGGCATAGTGATGGGGGGGAGGTGGTAGTATATATGGGGAGGGTAAGGGCATAGTGATGGGGGGGAGGTGGTAGTATATATGGGGAGGGTAAGGGCATAGTGATGGGGGGGGGTGGTAGTATATATGGGGAGGGTAAGGGCATAGTGATGGGGGGGGTGGCAGTATATATGGGGAGGGTAAGGGCATAGTGATGGGGGGGGTGGCAGTATATATGGGGAGGGTAAGGGCATAGTGATGGGGGGGGGTGGCAGTATATATGGGGAGGGTAAGGGCATAGTGATGGGGGGGGGAGGTGGCAGTATATATGGGGAGGGTAAGGGCATAGTGATGGGGGGGGTGGCAGTATATATGGGGAGGGTAAGGGCATAGTGATGGGGGGGGGAGGTGGCAGTATATATGGGGAGGGTAAGGGCATAGTGATGGGGGGGGAGGTGGCAGTATATATGGGGAGGGTAAGGGTATAGTGATGGGGGGGTGGTAGTATATATGGGGAGGGTAAGGGCATAGTGATAGTAGGAAGGTTGTGTTTGAGGGAGAGTATTATATTTGGGGGGTGAGATCATAGTAATTTGATTGTAGGGAGGTAGTATTTGGGGGGGGGGGAGGTGGAAGTATATAAGAAGGCAAGGCGTAGTATATATGGGGAGGGTAAGGCCATAGTGATAGCAGGAAGCTAGTGTTGTGATTGAGGGAGAAGTCTTGTTGGTGGGTGAGATACTAGTGATGGTAGGAAGGAAGTATTCTATTTGGGGGGGGTGAGGTAGTACTACATTGGGGGGGGGATCATGGTGATAGTAGGGAGGTAGTACTATATTTGGGGGGGAATCACATACCTTCCAATTCCCCTTTAGGAGGGACAGTCCCTCTTTGAGACCCAAATCCCCCTGTCCCTCTTTTCTACCCTGTTGTCCCTCTTTAGGACATCAGTGAGTGGTGTATATTGGTCTATCACATTGCTCCACAGCAATAAAATTCACATACATTTTCAGTTAATCTTCAGTATATGTGTTTGTAATTGAATCTGTGTAAATAAAATTATTTGGTCTTGCTCTAACATAAGCATCTCCCTGAGGACTGATTTGGAGCACCTCTCGATCACAGGGACACATTGGGGAATCTATATGATGGAAGTGGTAACACTCGGTTCCAGAGGGCTACATACCATATTGCAGCACTATTTAAAGTCAGCGGTCCCTGCTACTAGAAGGGTTAAATCAGGCATGGTCCAGGTCCAACTAGAGTTAACTCCATATCTGATCAAGGTCTGGCTTGTCCTACCCCAGGGTTCAGGACATTGATTTTGGGATTAACCCTTGAAACAAAGATCTGTCCAGAGGATGAGATGTTACTGTATCGGGCTCAGTGAACTGACCAACCCCTGCCCCATCACCACCAGACCTGAAGGGCAGGTGTGTAACCCTCTGTGTGCCAAAGTCCTGGAGGAACCAGTCAATGACTGGCACACAGTGGGTTACACTCCTGCTCTCCAGGTCAGTGTGAGGAAGGATTGGCAAGGTAAATGACAGATCCTGATAGTAATGTCTAATCTCCTGGACACTAGGGCCCACTGGTACCACGTGTCCAGGAACTGTCACTGTGTACTTGTCATTAAAGTTACTATGAGCTTCCCACAGAACTGGGCCTATATTGCCTGTTGCCATGGTCTGGGGGGGTTGATGCAGGGTCAGGCTTACCACTTCTGTCCAGTAAAGTACCCAGTGGCTGGTGATGCTGTGACTGCTCAGGAGTAGACCATGGAAATGATGGAATTCTCTTGCATTGTTTGGTGTTCCATCTTCCTAACACCAGTCAGTCTAGTGTGGGCTCTAATCATAGCAAATGTATGGGGGTGTCCCTTTAAGGACCACATGAGCAATTCTGGGCATTACTGACCACAGGGAGCAAATTGTGAGGTGGCTATTAAGATTAAAACACTTGCTGCATGTGGTGTGGTACCAGGTGTCTCTGTACATATTGCTTTTGGTCTCTAAACTGTCAGTTCTGTTAAAGGGATAGTAATACTTCATTTTAACTTTATTATTTTGTAGGCATTAAAAAAACATGAAGGATATAAATTGTCTCACACCTTTATGGTTTAAGAGATTCACAAGCAAAGTTTCCCCCTCCCGCCCCTTTTCCTAGTGTAAGCCATCTCTTCTCAGATGTGGAATGTAGTCCATAGACCAGACAGATAACAGCAGGGCACAATCTTCTTCCTATGAGAACAATGAAAGCCCTTCTTCCCCCCCCCCCCCACCCGACAAGCTCTTCAGCTTCTTCCCTCTTCTTAATTGAAGATTGTCCCCCTCTGCAGTCTACCTGGGCACCTTCCTTCTGATTTGGCTGAACAGGGTGGTGGGGGGGGGGGGATACCCTGTTTGTGAATATCTCTTAAACCATAAAGGTTTGAGAGAAGACTTGTATCGTTCATGTGTTGTTGTTTTTTTGTTTTGTTTTTTTATGCCAATAAAATAAAGAGAAAATGAAGTATTACTATCCCTTTAATAAATCTCAACATCTAATGTTAACCATAAGGTTAATGGTGTAATGTGCTGAACCCTAGATCCTGCATTGGGTTTGTGGTCCACAAGCTAGGAATGATGTGCCTTCATCACTGTAGAGATGACCTGTCACTAATCTGCCTTCTCTTCCAGGTTCCTCCACTTATCCACTGCTGCTTGACATGGCATCTACTGGGCTCCAGATCCTGGGCATGGCCCTGTCCCTTATTGGCTGGTTAGGTGGCGTTATCACATGTGCCCTGCCCATGTGGAAGGTGACTGCCTTTATTGGGAACAACATAGTGGTGGCCCAGATCATCTGGGAGGGTCTGTGGATGAACTGCATTGTTCAGAGTACTGGACAAATGCAATGCAAAGTGTATGACTCCATGCTGGCACTGCCACATGACCTGCAGGCTGCCCGTGCCCTCACTGTCATCTCTATCCTGGTTGCCCTCCTGGCTCTGCTAACTGGTATTGTGGGAGCGAAGTGCACCAACTGTGTGGAGGATGAGAACACGAAGGCCAGGGTCAGCATGGTTTCTGGTGTGGTTTTCCTGGTGTCCGGTATCCTCATGCTAATACCTGTCTGCTGGTCAGCCAACAGCATCATCCGTGACTTCTACAACCCCTTGGTGGTAGAGGCCCAGAAGAGGGAGCTGGGGGCATCGCTCTATATTGGCTGGGCAGCTTCTGCCCTCATGCTGCTAGGTGGAGGCCTCCTGTGCTGTTCTTGCCCCAAGAAGAATGATGCCCATTACATAGCCAGATACACAGCACCCACCTCCCAGCCCCGAAGTGACTATCCCAACAAGAACTATGTCTAAGGACTGGCACTAGTGACTGGCTAAACTGGGGGCATATCCAAGGATCCCTAATTCATGCACCTGGGACTCAAGACTCTACTGATATGGGGGGTTTTCTACACATCTTGCTTTGTGTTTTTATATTTTTAATATGACTTAATAAAATATTGTCTTTGTAAAACAATCTTACTCAACTGCTACAAAGGGTACTACATTTAATTGAGATCAGATTCATAGACTCAATGTCTGGGTATCCCTCTTTCACCTGAGGTGGCATAAGGGCACTCATTACAAACGAGCTGACCTGCTACTTATCTGGTTAAGATTCAGACGTGTACCTAGCAGACCTAATTATGTTTAAACTCACTAAAGTAGCTGGTAGGAGTCATCCTTAGACATTTTCAAAGTCCTGCTTAACAGGCCTTTGCTAGATAGATGCAATGCATATTGGGTGTGGCTGGACTTGGTCCTTATGAGCCAAGTGTCCAAGAGCTCCCAGCTAGAGAACAGACTTGCTATCAACTGGTGGCCAAGTCACCTATTGCTCTACTTGATACTCCTTGGCCATCCTGAGGACATGACCTGTTGGTAGCTCCTTAGGCTCAAGGCTGGCTGCAACTCTTCATAGAACTGCTTCATGTAACAGGACTTAGCTAGGTAGGAGTCCATCACACAGCAGTCAAGTGTATGTATATATTTGCTGTGTGATGGACTCCTACCTAGCTAAGTGCTTCTGTTACACCTGACCGTATATAATTACTGTGTAACAGAAGCACTTGGCTAGGTAGGAGTTCATCACACAGCAGTCAGGTGTATCTATAAAATTACTGTGTGTAACAGAAGCACTTACCTAGGTAGGAGTCCATCATACAGCGGTCAGGTGTATCTGTATAATTACTGTGTGTGACAGAAGCACTTACCTAGGTAGGAGTCCATCACACAGCAGTCAGGCGTATCTAATTACTCTGTGTGACAGAAGCACTTACCTAGGTAGGAGTCCATCACACAGCAGTCAAGTGTATCTATACAATTACTGTGGGAGGCAGGTGAGTGAAGGGTTAGGGGGTGCAGTATGGAAGGAAGTCAGGTGAGTGGAGGGGTAAGGAACAGTATGGATGGGAAGTGGGTGAGTGGAGGTGGAAGGGGGCAGGTGAGTGGATGGGGGTAGGGGGAGTATGGAAGGGAGGCAGGTAGGGGGAGTATGGAAGGGAGGCAGGTAGGGGAGTATGGAAGGGAGGCAGGTAGGGGGAGTATGGAAGGGAGGCAGGTAGGGGGAGTATGGAAGGGAGGCAGGTAGGGGGAGTATGGAAGGGAGGCAGGTAGGGGGAGTATGGAAGGGAGGCAGGTGAGTGGTAGGAGGGGGTAGGAGGGGAAGTATGGAAGGGAGGCAGGTGGCAATATAGAAGGGGCGCAGGGGAGTGGAAGGGGGGAAAGTATGGAAGGGAGGTAGGTGGCAATATAGAAGGGCGCAGGGGAGTGGAAGGGGGGAAAGTATGGAAGGGAGGTAGGTGGCAATATAGAAGGGCGCAGGGGAGTGGAAGGGGGAAAGTATGGAAGGGAGGTAGGTGAGAGGAGGGGGGGGGAAGTATGGAAGGGAGGTAGGTGAGAGGAGGGGGGGAAGTATGGAAGGGAGGTAGGTGAGAGGAAGGGGGGGAAGTATGGAAGGGAGGTAGGTGCGAGGAAGGGGGGGAAGTATGGAAGGGAGGTAGGTGAGAGGAAGGGGGGGAAGTATGGAAGGGAAGGGAGGGGAGGGGGGGCAGTATGGAAGGGAAGGGAGGGGAGGGGGGGCAGTATGGAAGGGAGGTAGGGGAGGGGGGGGCAGTATGGAAGGGAGGTAGGTGAGGGGGAGGGGGGCAGTATGGAAGGGAGGCAAGGGGGGAGATGGCTGGTATGGAAGGGAAGCAGATGAGTGGTAGGGGGGGCAGCATGGAAGGGAAGCAGGTGAGTGGTAGGAGGAGGGGGGAAGTTGGAGGGTGGGGGCAGTATGGAAGGGAGGGAGGGGAGGGGGGGGGCAGTATGGAAGGGAGGTAGGTGAGGGGGGCAGTATGGAAGGGAGGCAAGGGGGGAGATGGCTGGTATGGAAGGGAAGCAGATGAGTGGTAGGAGGAGGGGGGAAGTTGGAGGGTGGGGGCAGTATGGAAGGGAGGGAGGGGAGGGGGGCAGTATGGAAGGGAGGTAGGTGAGGGGGGCAGTATGGAAGGGAGGCAAGGGGGGAGATGGCTGGTATGGAAGGGAAGCAGATGAGTGGTAGGGGGGGCAGCATGGAAGGGAAGCAGGTGAGTGGTAGGAGGAGGGGGGAAGTTGGAGGGGGGGGGCAGTATGGAAGGGAGGTAGGTGAGGGGGAGGGGGGCAGTATGGAAGGGAGGCAAGGGGGGAGATGGCTGGTATGGAAGGGAAGCAGATGAGTGGTAGGGGGGGCAGCATGGAAGGGAAGCAGGTGAGTGGTAGAAGGAGGGGGGAAGTTGGAGGGTGGGGGCAGTATGGAAGGGAGGCATGTGAGGGGGAGGGGGGGGGCACTATGGAAGGGAGGTAGGTGAAGGCAGGGGGGCAGTATGGAAGGGAAGCAGGCAAGTGGTGGGGGAGGGGGGAAGTATGGAAGGGAGGCAGGTGAGTGGAGGGGTAGGGGGGCAGTATGGAAGGGAGGCAGGTGAGTGGAGGGGTAGGGGGGCAGTATGGAAGGGAGGCAGGTGAGTGGAGGGGTAGGGGGGCAGTATGGAAGGGAGGCAGGTGAGTGGAGGGGTAGGGGGGCAGTATGGAAGGGAGGCAGGTGAGTGGAGGGGTAGGGGGGCAGTATGGAAGGGAGGCAGGTGAGTGGAGGAGTAGGGGCAGTATGGAAGGGGGAGGCAGGTGAGTGGAGGAGTAGGGGGCAGTATGGAAGGGAGGCAGGTGAGTGGAGGGGTAGGGGGCAGTATGGAAGAAGGAGGCAGGTGAGTGGAGGAGTAGGGGGCAGTATGGAAGGGGGAGGCAGGTGAGTGGAAGGGTAGGGGGGCAGTATGGAAGGGAGGCAGGTGAGTGGAGGAGTAGGGGGCAGTATGGAAGGGAGGCAGGTGAGTGGAGGAGTAGGGGGCAGTATGGAAGGGAGGCAGGTGAGTGGAGGAGTAGGGGGCAGTATGGAAGGGAAGCAGGTGAGTGGTAGAGTAGGGGGCAGTATGGAAGGGAGGCAGGCGAGTGGAGGAGTAGGGGGCAGTATGGAAGGGAGGCAGGCGAGTGGAGGGGTAGGGGGCAGTATGGAAGGGAGGCAGGCGAGTGGAGGGGTAGGGGGCAGTATGGAAGGGAGGCAGGCGAGTGGAGGAGTAGGGGGCAGTATGGAAGGGAGGCAGGCGAGTGGAGGGGTAGGGGGCAGTATGGAAGGGAGGCAGGCGAGTGGAGGGGTAGGGGGCAGTATGGAAGGGAGGCAGGTGAGTGGAGGGGTAGGGGGCAGTATGGAAGGGAGGCAGGTGAGTGGAAGAGTAGGGGGCAGTATGGAAGGGAGGCAGGTGAGTGGAGGGGTAGGGGGCAGTATGGAAGGGAGGCAGGTGAGTGGAGGGGTAGGGGGCAGTATGGAAGGGAGGTAGGTGAGTGGAGGGGTAGGGGCAGTATGGAAGGGAGGCAGGTGAGTGGAGGGGTAGGGGGGCAGGATAGGATTCTGGGGTTCACAGAAACAGTTGAGGTATCTGATGTTCATTGGGGGTGGGTGAGTAACAAGCTGGGAGCAGTCGGGGTGAGAGGGCTGCGCCGTTGCCTGTTCTGTGACTCTGAATGGCTCTTTGTGCTCTGGGTTTGTGTCTTAGTGAGAACTCCCCCTCCCCATGACCCAGACAGACCTACACATTCATCTCCTGCCTGTTACCTCCTGTGTCGAGAGGGGCCATGGGTGTGGAATCTGCAAAGAGCAGGGATAGTGGCAGTAGGATTAACCCCGTGCTGTGCAGATCACATTAGAGAGGAATACACCATAGTTGGAGTCTGTACATCACTCAGACCTAAAGACTAAAACCTTCCTGCGCTGACCCATACAGGACTGACCAGTATCATGGACCCCTGTACAGTGAATATTCTACCTGTGTGATAACTCATTTATAACTAATCAGTGCCCAGTACTATGGACCCCTGTACAGTGAATACTCTACCTGTGTGATAACTCATATATAATTAATCAATGCCCAATACTATGGACCCCTGTACAGTGAATATTCTACCTGTGTGATAACTCATTTATAACTAATCAATGCCCAGTACTATGGACCCCTGTACAGTGAATATTCTACCTGTGTGCTGACTCATTTATAACTAATCAATGCCCAGTACTATGGACCCCTGTACAGTGAATATTCTACCTGTGTGATAACTCATATATAACTAATCAATGCCCAGTACTATGGACCCCTGTACAGTGAATATTCTACCTGTGTGATAACTCATATATAACTAATCAATGCCCAATACTATGGACCCCTGTACAGTGAATATTCTACCTGTGTGCTGACTCATTTATAACTAATCAATGCCCAGTACTATGGACCCCTGTACAGTGAATATTCTACCTGTGTGATGACTCATATATAACTAATCAATGCCCAGTACTATGGACCCCTGTACAGTGAATATTCTACCTGTGTGATAACTCATATATAACTAATCAATGCCCAGTACTATGGACCCCTGTACAGTGAATATTCTACCTGTGTGATAACTCATTTATAACTAATCAATGCCCAGTACTATGGACCCCTGTACAGTGAATATTCTACCTGTGTGCTGACTCATTTATAACTAATCAATGCCTAGTACTATGGACCCCTGTACAGTGAATATTCTACCTGTGTGTTGACTCATATATAACTAATCAATGCCCAATACTATGGACCCCTGTACAGTGAATATTCTACCTGTGTGATAACTCATTTATAACTAATCAATGCCTAGTAATATGGACCCCTGTACAGTGAATATTCTACCTGTGTGATAACTCATATATAACTAATCAATGCCTAGTACTATGGACCCCTGTACAGTGAATATTCTACCTGTGTGATAACTCATATATAACTAATCAATGCCTAGTACTATGGACCCCTGTACAGTGAATATTCTACCTGTGTGCTGACTCATATATAACTAATCAATGCCCAGTACTATGGACCCCTGTACAGTGAATATTCTACCTGTGTGATAACTCATTTATAACTAATCAATGCCCAGTACTATGGACCCCTGTACAGTGAATATTCTACCTGTGTGATAACTCATTTATAACTAATCAATGCCCAGTACTATGGACCCCTGTACAGTGAATATTCTACCTGTGTGATAACTCATATATAACTAATCAATGCCCAGTACTATGGACCCCTGTACAGTGAATATTCTACCTGTGTGCTGATTCATATATAACTAATCAATGCCCAGTACTATGGACACCTGTACAGTGAATATTCTACCTGTGTGATAACTCTTATATAACTAATCAATGCCCAGTAATATGGACCCCTGTACAGTGAATATTCTACCTGTGTGATGACTCATATATAACTAATCAATGCCTAGTACTATGGACCCCTGTACAGTGAATATTCTACCTGTGTGATAACTCATTTATAACTAATCAATGCCCAGTACTATGGACCCCTGTACAGTGAATGTTCTACCTGTGTGATGACTCATATATAACTAATCAATGCCCAGTACTATGGACCCCTGTACAGTGAATATTCTACCTGTGTGCTGACTCATTTATAACTAATCAATGCCCAGTACTATGGACCCCTGTACAGTGAATATTCTACCTGTGTGTTGACTCATTTATAACTAATCAATGCCCAGTACTATGGACCCCTGTACAGTGAATATTCTACCTGTGTGTTGACTCATTTATAACTAATCAATGCCCAGTACTATGGACCCCTGTACAGTGAATATTCTACCTGTGTGATAACTCATTTATAACTAATCAATGCCCAGTACTATGGACCCCTGTACAGTGAATATTCTACCTGTGTGATGACTCATTTATAACTAATCAATGCCCAGTACTATGGACCCCTGTACAGTGAATATTCTACCTGTGTGCTGACTCATTTATAACTAATCAATGCCCAGTACTATGGACCCCTTTACAGTGAATATTCTACCTGTGTGATGACTCATATATAACTAATCAATGCCCAGTACTATGGACCCCTGTACAGTGAATGTTCTACCTGTGTGTTGATTCATATATAACTAATCAATGCCTAGTACTATGGACCCCTGTACAGTGAATATTCTACCTGTGTGATAACTCATTTATAACTAATCAATGCCCAGTACTATGGACCCCTGTACAGTGAATATTCTACCTGTGTGATGACTCATATATAACTAATCAATGCCCAGTACTATGGACCCCTGTACAGTGAATATTCTACCTGTGTGATAACTCTTATATAACTAATCAATGCCCAGTACTATGGACCCCTGTACAGTGAATATTCTACCTGTGTGTTGACTCATTTATAACTAATCAATGCCCAGTACTATGGACCCCTGTACAGTGAATATTCTACCTGTGTGTTGATTCATATATAACTAATCAATGCCCAGTACTATGGACCCCTGTACAGTGAATATTCTACCTGTGTGCTGATTCATATATAACTAATCAATGTCCAGTACTATGGACCCCTGTACAGTGAATATTCTACCTGTGTGCTGACTCATTTATAACTAATCAATGCCCAGTACTATGGACCCCTTTACAGTGAATATTCTACCTGTGTGTTGACTCATTTATAACTAATCAATGCCCAGTACTATGGACCCCTGTACAGTGAATATTCTACCTGTGTGATAACTCTTATATAACTAATCAATGCCCAGTAATATGGACCCCTGTACAGTGAATATTCTACCTGTGTGTTGACTCATTTATAACTAATCAATGCCCAGTACTATGGACCCCTGTACAGTGAATATTCTACCTGTGTGTTGATTCATATATAACTAATCAATGCCCAGTACTATGGACCCCTGTACAGTGAATATTCTACCTGTGTGCTGATTCATATATAACTAATCAATGTCCAGTACTATGGACCCCTGTACAGTGAATATTCTACCTGTGTGCTGACTCATTTATAACTAATCAATGCCCAGTACTATGGACCCCTTTACAGTGAATATTCTACCTGTGTGTTGACTCATTTATAACTAATCAATGCCCAGTACTATGGACCCCTGTACAGTGAATATTCTACCTGTGTGATAACTCTTATATAACTAATCAATGCCCAGTAATATGGACCCCTGTACAGTGAATATTCTACCTGTGTGTTGACTCATTTATAACTAATCAATGCCCAGTACTATGGACCCCTGTACAGTGAATATTCTACCTGTGTGTTGATTCATATATAACTAATCAATGCCCAGTACTATGGACCCCTGTACAGTGAATATTCTACCTGTGTGCTGATTCATATATAACTAATCAATGTCCAGTACTATGGACCCCTGTACAGTGAATATTCTACCTGTGTGATAACTCATTTATAACTAATCAATGCCCAGTACTATGGACCCCTGTACAGTGAATATTCTACCTGTGTGATAACTCATTTATAACTAATCAATGCCCAGTACTATGGACCCCTGTACAGTGAATATTCTACCTGTGTGATAACTCATTTATAACTAATCAATGCCCAGTACTATGGACCCCTGTACAGTGAATATTCTACCTGTGTGATAACTCATTTATAACTAATCAATGCCCAGTACTATGGACCACTGTACAGTGAATATTCTACCTGTGTGCTGACTCATTTATAACTAATCAATGCCCAGTACTATGGACCCCTGTACAGTGAATATTCTACCTGTGTGATAACTCATATATAACTAATCAATGCCCAGTACTATGGACCCCTGTACAGTGAATATTCTACCTGTGTGATAACTCATTTATAACTAATCAATGCCCAGTACTATGGACCCCTGTACAGTGAATATTCTACCTGTGTGATAACTCATTTATAACTAATCAATGCCCAGTACTATGGACCCCTGTACAGTGAATATTCTACCTGTGTGTTGACTCATTTATAACTAATCAATGCCCAGTACTATGGACCCCTGTACAGTGAATATTCTACCTGTGTGATGACTCATTTATAACTAATCAATGCCCAGTACTATGGACCCCTGTACAGTGAATATTCTACCTGTGTGATAACTCATTTATAACTAATCAATGCCCAGTACTATGGAACCGTGTACAGTGAATATTCTACCTGTGTGCTGACTCATTTATAACTAATCAATGCCCAGTACTATGGACCCCTGTACAGTGAATATTCTACCTGTGTGATGACTCATATATAACTAATCAATGCCCAGTACTATGGACCCCTGTACAGTGAATATTCTACCTGTGTGATAACTCATTTATAACTAATCAATGCCCAGTACTATGGACCCCTGTACAGTGAATATTATACCTGTGTGATGACTCATTTATAACTAATCAATGCCCAGTACTATGGACCCCTGTACAGTGAATATTCTACCTGTGTGTTGACTCATTTATAACTAATCAATGCCCAGTACTATGGACCCCTGTACAGTGAATATTCTACCTGTGTGTTGACTCATATATAACTAATCAATGCCCAGTACTATGGAACCGTGTACAGTGAATATTCTACCTCTGTGCTGACTCATTTATAACTAATCAATGCCCAGTACTATGGACCCCTGTACAGTGAATATTCTACCTGTGTGATAACTCATTTATAACTAATCAATGCCTAGTACTATGGACCCCTGTACAGTGAATATTCTACCTGTGTGATGACTCATATATAACTAATCAATGCCCAGTACTATGGACCCCTGTACAGTGAATATTCTACCTGTGTGCTGACTCATTTATAACTAATCAATGCCCAGTACTATGGACCCCTGTACAGTGAATATTCTACCTGTGTGTTGACTCATTTATAACTAATCAATGCCCAGTACTATGGACCCCTGTACAGTGAATATTCTACCTGTGTGATAACTCATTTATAACTAATCAATGCCCAGTACTATGGACCACTGTACAGTGAATATTCTACCTGTGTGCTGACTCATATATAACTAATCAATGTCCAGTACTATGGACCCCTGTACAGTGAATATTCTACCTGTGTGCTGATTCATATATAACTAATCAATGCCCAGTACTATGGACCCCCTGTACAGTGAATATTCTACCTGTGTGCTGATTCATATATAACTAATCAATGCCCAGTACTATGGACCCCTGTACAGTGAATATTCTACCTGTGTGTTGACTCATTTATAACTAATCAATGCCCAGTACTATGGACCCCTGTACAGTGAATATTCTACCTGTGTGATAACTCATTTATAACTAATCAATGCCCAGTACTATGGACCCCTGTACAGTGAATATTCTACCTGTGTGATGACTCAATTATAACTAATCAATGCCCAGTACTATGGACCCCTGTACAGTGAATGTTCTACGTGTGTGATGACTCATTTATAACTAATCAATGCCCAGTACTATGGACCCCTGTACAGTGAATATTCTACCTGTGTGATGACTCATATATAACTAATCAATGCCCAGTACTATGGACCCCTGTACAGTGAATATTCTACCTGTGTGATAACTCATTTATAACTAATCAATGCCCAGTACTATGGAACCGTGTACAGTGAATATTCTACCTGTGTGATAACTCATATATAACTAATCAATGCCCAGTACTATGGACCCCTGTACAGTGAATATTCTACCTGTGTGCTGACTCATTTATAACTAATCAATGTCCAGTACTATGGACCCCTGTACAGTGAATATTCTACCTGTGTGATGACTCATTTATAACTAATCAATGCCCAGTACTATGGACCCCTGTACAGTGAATATTCTACCTGTGTACTGACTCATTTATAACTAATCAATGCCCAGTACTATGGACCCCTGTACAGTGAATATTCTACCTGTGTGCTGACTCATTTATAACTAATCAATGCCTAGTACTATGGACCCCTGTACAGTGAATATTCTACCTGTGTGCTGATTCATATATAACTAATCAATGTCCAGTACTATGGACCCCTGTACAGTGAATATTCTACCTGTGTGTTGACTCATTTATAGCTAATCAATGCCCAGTACTATGGACCCCTGTACAGTGAATATTCTACCTGTGTGATAACTCATATATAACTAATCAATGCCCAGTACTATGGACCCCTGTACAGTGAATGTTCTACCTGTTGATAACTCATTTATAACTAATCAATGCCCAGTACTATGGACCCCTGTACAGTGAATATTCTACCTGTGTGATAACTCATTTATAACTAATCAATGCCCAGTACTATGGACCCCTGTACAGTGAATATTCTACCTGTGTGATAACTCATTTATAACTAATCAATGCCCAGTACTATGGACCCCTGTACAGTGAATATTCTACCTGTCTGCTGACTCATTTATAACTAATCAATGCCCAGTACTATGGACCCCTTTACAGTGAATATTCTACCTGTGTGTTGACTCATTTATAACTAATCAATGCCCAGTACTATGGACCCCTGTACAGTGAATATTCTACCTGTGTGCTGACTCATTTATAACTAATCAATGCCCAATACTATGGACCCCTGTACAGTGAATATTCTACCTGTGTGATGACTCATTTATAACTAATCAATGCCCAGTACTATGGACCCGTGTACAGTGAATATTCTACCTGTGTGATGACTCATTTATAACTAATCAATGCCCAGTACTATGGACCCCTGTACAGTGAATATTATACCTGTGTGCTGACTCATTTATAACTAATCAATGCCCAGTACTATGGACCCGTGTACAGTGAATATTCTACCTGTGTGCTGACTCATATATAACTAATCAATGCCTAGTACTATGGACCCCTGTACAGTGAATATTCTACCTGTGTGATAACTCATTTATAACTAATCAATGCCCAGTACTATGGACCCGTGTACAGTGAATATTCTACCTGTGTGTTGACTCATTTATAACTAATCAATGCCCAGTACTATGGACCCGGGTAAAGTGAATATTCTACATGTGTGTTGATTCATATATAACTAATCAATGCCCAGTACTATGGACCCCTGTACAGTGAATATTCTACCTGTGTGCTGATTCATATATAACTAATCAATGCCTAGTACTATGGACCCCTGTACAGTGAATATTCTACCTGTGTGATAACTCATTTATAACTAATCAATGCCCAGTACTATGGACCCCTGTACAGTGAATATTCTACCTGTGTGCTGACTCATTTATAACTAATCAATGCCCAGTACTATGGACCCCTTTACAGTGAATATTCTACCTGTGTGTTGACTCATTTATAACTAATCAATGCCCAGTACTATGGACCCCTGTACAGTGAATATTCTACCTGTGTGATAACTCTTATATAACTAATCAATGCCCAGTAATATGGACCCCTGTACAGTGAATATTCTACCTGTGTGTTGACTCATTTATAACTAATCAATGCCCAGTACTATGGACCCCTGTACAGTGAATATTCTACCTGTGTGTTGATTCATATATAACTAATCAATGCCCAGTACTATGGACCCCTGTACAGTGAATATTCTACCTGTGTGCTGATTCATATATAACTAATCAATGTCCAGTACTATGGACCCCTGTACAGTGAATATTCTACCTTTGTGATAACTCATTTATAACTAATCAATGCCCAGTACTATGGACCCCTGTACAGTGAATATTCTACCTGTGTGATGACTCATTTATAACTAATCAATGCCCAGTACTATGGACCCCTGTACAGTGAATATTCTACCTGTGTGATAACTCATTTATAACTAATCAATGCCCAGTACTATGGACCCCTGTACAGTGAATATTCTACCTGTGTGATAACTCATATATAACTAATCAATGTCCAGTACTATGGACCCCTGTACAGTGAATATTCTACCTGTGTGATGACTCATTTATAACTAATCAATGCCCAGTACTATGGACCCCTGTACAGTGAATATTCTACCTGTGTGATAACTCATTTATAACTAATCAATGTCCAGTACTATGGACCCCTGTACAGTGAATATTCTACCTGTGTGATAACTCATTTATAACTAATCAATGCCCAGTACTATGGACCCGAGTAAAGTGAATATTCTACCTGTGTGATAACTTATTTATAACTAATCAATGCCTAGTACTATGGACCCCTGTACAGTGAATATTCTACCTGTGTGCTGACTCATTTATAACTAATCAATGCCCAGTACTATGGACCCCTGTACAGTGAATATTCTACCTGTGTGCTGACTCATTTATAACTAATCAATGCCCAATACTATGGACCCCTGTACAGTGAATATTCTACCTGTGTGATGACTCATTTATAACTAATCATTGCCCAGTACTATGGACCCCTGTACAGTGAATATTCTACCTGTGTGCTGACTCATATATAACTAATCAATGCCCAGTACTATGGACCCCTGTACAGTGAATATTCTACCTGTGTGATAACTCATATATAACTAATCAATGCCCAGTACTATGGACCCCTGTACAGTGAATATTCTACCTGTGTGCTGACTCATTTATAACTAATCAATGCCCAGTACTATGGACCCCTGTACAGTGAATATTCTACCTGTGTGATGACTCATTTATAACTAATCAATGCCCAATACTATGGACCCCTGTACAGTGAATATTCTACCTGTGTGCTGACTCATTTATAACTAATCAATGCCCAGTACTATGGACCCCTGTACAGTGAATATTCTACCTGTGTGTTGACTCATTTATAACTAATCAATGCCCAGTACTATGGACCCCTGTACAGTGAATATTCTACCTGTGTGCTGACTCATTTATAACTAATCAATGCCCAGTACTATGGACCCCTGTACAGTGAATATTCTACCTGTGTGATA
Source organism: Rhinophrynus dorsalis (assembly GCA_037306005.1). Lineage (NCBI taxonomy): Eukaryota > Metazoa > Chordata > Amphibia > Anura > Rhinophrynidae > Rhinophrynus > Rhinophrynus dorsalis. The sequence continues at coordinate 2,068,666 of CM074725.1, read as the reverse complement.
ACTCATTTATAACTAATCAATGCCCAGTACTATGGACCCGTGTAAAGTGAATATTCTACCTGTGTGATAACTCATTTATAACTAATCAATGCCCAGTACTATGGACCCCTGTACAGTGAATATTCTACCTGTGTGATGACTCATATATAACTAATCAATGCCCAGTACTATGGACCCCTGTACAGTGAATATTCTACCTGTGTGATGACTCATTTATAACTAATCAATGCCCAGTACTATGGACCCCTGTACAGTGAATATTCTACCTGTGTGCTGACTCATTTATAACTAATCAATGCCCAGTACTATGGACCCCTGTACAGTGAATATTCTACCTGTGTGCTGACTCATTTATAACTAATCAATGCCCAGTACTATGGACCCCTGTACAGTGAATATTCTACCTGTGTGTTGACTCATTTATAACTAATCAATGCCCAGTACTATGGACCCGGGTAAAGTGAATATTCTACATGTGTGTTGATTCATATATAACTAATCAATGCCCAGTACTATGGACCCCTGTACAGTGAATATTCTACCTGTGTGCTGATTCATATATAACTAATCAATGCCCAGTACTATGGACCCCTGTACAGTGAATATTCTACCTGTGTGCTGACTCATTTATAACTAATCAATGCCCAGTACTATGGACCCCTTTACAGTGAATATTCTACCTGTGTGTTGACTCATTTATAACTAATCAATGCCCAGTACTATGGACCCCTGTACAGTGAATATTCTACCTGTGTGATAACTCTTATATAACTAATCAATGCCCAGTACTATGGACCCCTGTACAGTGAATATTCTACCTGTGTGCTGACTCATTTATAACTAATCAATGTCCAGTACTATGGACCCCTGTACAGTGAATATTCTACCTGTGTGATGACTCATTTATAACTAATCAATGCCCAGTACTATGGACCCCTGTACAGTGAATATTCTACCTGTGTGCTGACTCATTTATAACTAATCAATGCCTAGTACTATGGACCCCTGTACAGTGAATATTCTACCTGTGTGCTGATTCATATATAACTAATCAATGTCCAGTACTATGGACCCCTGTACAGTGAATATTCTACCTGTGTGTTGACTCATTTATAGCTAATCAATGCCCAGTACTATGGACCCCTGTACAGTGAATATTCTACCTGTGTGATAACTCATATATAACTAATCAATGCCCAGTACTATGGACCCCTGTACAGTGAATGTTCTACCTGTTGATAACTCATTTATAACTAATCAATGCCCAGTACTATGGACCCCTGTACAGTGAATATTCTACCTGTGTGATAACTCATTTATAACTAATCAATGCCTAGTACTATGGACCCCTGTACAGTGAATATTCTACCTGTGTGATAACTCATTTATAACTAATCAATGCCTAGTACTATGGACCCCTGTACAGTGAATATTCTACCTGTGTGATAACTCATTTATAACTAATCAATGCCTAGTACTATGGACCCCTGTACAGTGAATATTCTACCTGTGTGTTGACTCATTTATAACTAATCAATGCCCAGTACTATGGACCCCTGTACAGTGAATATTCTACCTGTCTGCTGACTCATTTATAACTAATCAATGCCCAGTACTATGGACCCCTTTACAGTGAATATTCTACCTGTGTGTTGACTCATTTATAACTAATCAATGCCCAGTACTATGGACCCCTGTACAGTGAATATTCTACCTGTGTGCTGACTCATTTATAACTAATCAATGCCCAATACTATGGACCCCTGTACAGTGAATATTCTACCTGTGTGATGACTCATTTATAACTAATCAATGCCCAGTACTATGGACCCGTGTACAGTGAATATTCTACCTGTGTGATGACTCATTTATAACTAATCAATGCCCAGTACTATGGACCCCTGTACAGTGAATATTATACCTGTGTGCTGACTCATTTATAACTAATCAATGCCCAGTACTATGGACCCGTGTACAGTGAATATTCTACCTGTGTGCTGACTCATATATAACTAATCAATGCCTAGTACTATGGACCCCTGTACAGTGAATATTCTACCTGTGTGATAACTCATTTATAACTAATCAATGCCCAGTACTATGGACCCGTGTACAGTGAATATTCTACCTGTGTGTTGACTCATTTATAACTAATCAATGCCCAGTACTATGGACCCGGGTAAAGTGAATATTCTACATGTGTGTTGATTCATATATAACTAATCAATGCCCAGTACTATGGACCCCTGTACAGTGAATATTCTACCTGTGTGCTGATTCATATATAACTAATCAATGCCTAGTACTATGGACCCCTGTACAGTGAATATTCTACCTGTGTGATAACTCATTTATAACTAATCAATGCCCAGTACTATGGACCCCTGTACAGTGAATATTCTACCTGTGTGCTGACTCATTTATAACTAATCAATGCCCAGTACTATGGACCCCTTTACAGTGAATATTCTACCTGTGTGTTGACTCATTTATAACTAATCAATGCCCAGTACTATGGACCCCTGTACAGTGAATATTCTACCTGTGTGATAACTCTTATATAACTAATCAATGCCCAGTAATATGGACCCCTGTACAGTGAATATTCTACCTGTGTGTTGACTCATTTATAACTAATCAATGCCCAGTACTATGGACCCCTGTACAGTGAATATTCTACCTGTGTGTTGATTCATATATAACTAATCAATGCCCAGTACTATGGACCCCTGTACAGTGAATATTCTACCTGTGTGCTGATTCATATATAACTAATCAATGTCCAGTACTATGGACCCCTGTACAGTGAATATTCTACCTTTGTGATAACTCATTTATAACTAATCAATGCCCAGTACTATGGACCCCTGTACAGTGAATATTCTACCTGTGTGATGACTCATTTATAACTAATCAATGCCCAGTACTATGGACCCCTGTACAGTGAATATTCTACCTGTGTGATAACTCATTTATAACTAATCAATGCCCAGTACTATGGACCCCTGTACAGTGAATATTCTACCTGTGTGATAACTCATATATAACTAATCAATGTCCAGTACTATGGACCCCTGTACAGTGAATATTCTACCTGTGTGATGACTCATTTATAACTAATCAATGCCCAGTACTATGGACCCCTGTACAGTGAATATTCTACCTGTGTGATAACTCATTTATAACTAATCAATGTCCAGTACTATGGACCCCTGTACAGTGAATATTCTACCTGTGTGATAACTCATTTATAACTAATCAATGCCCAGTACTATGGACCCGAGTAAAGTGAATATTCTACCTGTGTGATAACTTATTTATAACTAATCAATGCCTAGTACTATGGACCCCTGTACAGTGAATATTCTACCTGTGTGCTGACTCATTTATAACTAATCAATGCCCAGTACTATGGACCCCTGTACAGTGAATATTCTACCTGTGTGCTGACTCATTTATAACTAATCAATGCCCAATACTATGGACCCCTGTACAGTGAATATTCTACCTGTGTGATGACTCATTTATAACTAATCATTGCCCAGTACTATGGACCCCTGTACAGTGAATATTCTACCTGTGTGCTGACTCATATATAACTAATCAATGCCCAGTACTATGGACCCCTGTACAGTGAATATTCTACCTGTGTGATAACTCATATATAACTAATCAATGCCCAGTACTATGGACCCCTGTACAGTGAATATTCTACCTGTGTGCTGACTCATTTATAACTAATCAATGCCCAGTACTATGGACCCCTGTACAGTGAATATTCTACCTGTGTGATGACTCATTTATAACTAATCAATGCCCAATACTATGGACCCCTGTACAGTGAATATTCTACCTGTGTGCTGACTCATTTATAACTAATCAATGCCCAGTACTATGGACCCCTGTACAGTGAATATTCTACCTGTGTGTTGACTCATTTATAACTAATCAATGCCCAGTACTATGGACCCCTGTACAGTGAATATTCTACCTGTGTGCTGACTCATTTATAACTAATCAATGCCCAGTACTATGGACCCCTGTACAGTGAATATTCTACCTGTGTGATAACTCATTTATAACTAATCAATGCCCAGTACTATGGACCCGTGTAAAGTGAATATTCTACCTGTGTGATAACTCATTTATAACTAATCAATGCCCAGTACTATGGACCCCTGTACAGTGAATATTCTACCTGTGTGATGACTCATTTATAACTAATCAATGCCCAGTACTATGGACCCCTGTACAGTGAATATTCTACCTGTGTGCTGACTCATTTATAACTAATCAATGCCCAGTACTATGGACCCCTGTACAGTGAATATTCTACCTGTGTGCTGACTCATTTATAACTAATCAATGCCCAGTACTATGGACCCCTGTACAGTGAATATTCTACCTGTGTGTTGACTCATTTATAACTAATCAATGCCCAGTACTATGGACCCGGGTAAAGTGAATATTCTACATGTGTGTTGATTCATATATAACTAATCAATGCCCAGTACTATGGACCCCTGTACAGTGAATATTCTACCTGTGTGCTGATTCATATATAACTAATCAATGCCCAGTACTATGGACCCCTGTACAGTGAATATTCTACCTGTGTGCTGACTCATTTATAACTAATCAATGCCCAGTACTATGGACCCCTTTACAGTGAATATTCTACCTGTGTGTTGACTCATTTATAACTAATCAATGCCCAGTACTATGGACCCCTGTACAGTGAATATTCTACCTGTGTGATAACTCTTATATAACTAATCAATGCCCAGTAATATGGACCCCTGTACAGTGAATATTCTACCTGTGTGTTGACTCATTTATAACTAATCAATGCCCAGTACTATGGACCCCTGTACAGTGAATATTCTACCTGTGTGTTGATTCATATATAACTAATCAATGCCCAGTACTATGGACCCCTGTACAGTGAATATTCTACCTGTGTGATGACTCATTTATAACTAATCAATGCCCAGTACTATGGACCCCTTTACAGTGAATATTCTACCTGTGTGTTGACTCATTTATAACTAATCAATGCCCAGTACTATGGACCCCTGTACAGTGAATATTCTACCTGTGTGATAACTCATATATAACTAATCAATGCCCAGTACTATGGACCCCTGTACAGTGAATATTCTACCTGTGTGTTGACTCATTTATAACTAATCAATGCCCAGTACTATGGACCCCTGTACAGTGAATATTCTACCTGTGTGTTGACTCATTTATAACTAATCAATGCCCAGTACTATGGACCCCTGTACAGTGAATGTTCTACCTGTGTGATAACTCATTTATAACTAATCAATGCCCAGTAATATGGACCCCCTGTACAGTGAATATTCTACCTGTGTGATGACTCATTTATAACTAATCAATGCCCAGTACTATGGACCCCTGTACAGTGAATATTCTACCTGTGTGATAACTCATATATAACTAATCAATGCCTAGTACTATGGACCCGTCTACAGTGAATATTCTACCTGTGTGTTGACTCATTTATAACTAATCAATGCCTAGTACTATGGACCCCTGTACAGTGAATATTCTACCTGTGTGTTGACTCATTTATAACTAATCAATGCCCAGTACTATGGACCCCTGTACAGTGAATGTTCTACCTGTGTGATAACTCATTTATAACTAATCAATGCCCAGTAATATGGCCCCCCTGTACAGTGAATATTCTACCTGTGTGATGACTCATTTATAACTAATCAATGCCCAGTACCATGGACCCCTGTACAGTGAATATTCTACCTGTGTGATAACTCATATATAACTAATCAATGCCTAGTACTATGGACCCCTGTACAGTGAATATTCTACCTGTGTGCTGACTCATTTATAACTAATCAATGCCTAGTACTATGGACCCCTGTACAGTGAATATTCTACCTGTGTGATAACTCATTTATAACTAATCAATGACCAGTTCTATGGACCCCTGTACAGTGAATATTATACCTGTGTGATGACTCATTTATAACTAATCAATGCCCAATACTATGGACCCCTGTACAGTGAATATTCTACCTGTGTGCTGACTCATTTATAACTAATCAATGCCCAGTACTATGGACCCCTGTACAGTGAATATTCTACCTGTGTGATGACTCATATATAACTAATCAATGCCCAGTACTATGGACCCCTGTACAGTGAATATTCTACCTGTGTGTTGACTCATTTATAACTAATCAATGCCTAGTACTATGGACCCCTGTACAGTGAATATTCTACCTGTGTGATGACTCATATATAACTAATCAATGCCCAGTACTATGGACCCGTGTAAAGTGAATGTTCTACCTGTGTGATAACTCATTTATAACTAATCAATGCCCAATACTATGGACCCGTGTACAGTGAATATTCTACCTGTGTGATGACTCATATATAACTAATCAATGCCCAGTACTATAGACCCCTGTACAGTGAATATTCTACCTGTGTGATAACTCATTTATAACTAATCAATGCTCAGTACTATGGACCCGGGTAAAGTGAATATTCTATCTGTGTGATGACTCATATATAACTAATCAATGCCCAGTACTATGGACCCTGTACAGTGAATATTCTACCTGTGTGTTGACTCATTTATAACTAATCAATGCCCAGTACTATGGACCCGGGTAAAGTGAATATTCTACCTGTGTGCTGACTCATTTATAACTAATCAATGCCCAGTACTATGGACCCCTGTACAGTGAATATTCTACCTGTGTGATAACTCATTTATAACTAATCAATGCCCAGTACTATGGACCCCTGTACAGTGAATATTCTACCTGTGTGTTGACTCATTTATAACTAATCAATGCCCAGTACTATGGACCCCTGTACAGTGAATATTCTACCTGTGTGATAACTCATATATAACTAATCAATGCCCAGTACTATGGACCCCTGTACAGTGAATATTCTACCTGTTGATAACTCATTTATAACTAATCAATGCCCAGTACTATGGACCCCTGTACAGTGAATATTCTACCTGTTGATAACTCATTTATAACTAATCAATGCCCAGTACTATGGACCCCTGTACAGTGAATATTCTACCTGTGTGATAACTCATTTATAACTAATCAATGCCCAGTACTATGGACCCCTGTACAGTGAATATTCTACCTGTGTGATAACTCATATATAACTAATCAATGCCCAGTACTATGGACCCCTGTACAGTGAATATTCTACCTGTGTGATAACTCATTTATAACTAATCAATGCCCAATACTATGGACCCCTGTACAGTGAATATTCTACCTGTGTGATAACTCATATATAACTAATCAATGCCCAGTACTATGGACCCCTGTACAGTGAATATTCTACCTGTGTGCTGACTCATTTATAACTAATCAATGCCCAATACTATGGACCCCTGTACAGTGAATATTCTACCTGTGTGATAACTCATATATAACTAATCAATGCCCAGTACTATGGACCCCTGTACAGTGAATATTCTACCTGTGTGCTGACTCATTTATAACTAATCAATGCCCAGTACTATGGACCCCTGTACAGTGAATATTCTACCTGTGTGTTGACTCATTTATAACTAATCAATGCCCAGTACTATGGACCCTTGTACAGTGAATATTCTACCTGTGTGATAACTCATATATAACTAATCAATGCCCAGTACTATGGACCACTGTACAGTGAATATTCTACCTGTGTGTTGACTCATTTATAACTAATCAATGTCCAGTACTATGGACCCCTGTACAGTGAATATTCTACCTGTGTGTTGACTCATTTATAACTAATCAATGCCCAGTACTATGGACCCCTGTACAGTGAATATTCTACCTGTGTGATAACTCATTTATAACTAATCAATGCCCAGTACTATGGACCCCTGTACAGTGAATATTCTACCTGTGTGATGACTCATATATAACTAATCAATGCCCAATACTATGGACCCCTGTACAGTGAATATTCTACCTGTGTGATAACTCATTTATAACTAATCAATGCCCAGTACTATGGACCCCTGTACAGTGAATATTCTACCTGTGTGATGACTCATATATAACTAATCAATGCCCAGTACTATGGACCCCTGTACAGTGAATGTTCTACCTGTTGATAACTCATTTATAACTAATCAATGCCCAGTACTATGGACCCCTGTACAGTGAATATTCTACCTGTGTGTTGACTCATTTATAACTAATCAATGCCCAGTACTATGGACCCCTGTACAGTGAATGTTCTACCTGTTGATAACTCATTTATAACTAATCAATGCCCAGTACTATGGACCCCTGTACAGTGAATATTCTACCTGTGTGATGACTCATTTATAACTAATCAATGCCCAATACTATGGACCCCTGTACAGTGAATATTCTACCTGTGTGATGACTCATTTATAACTAATCAATGCCCAGTACTATGGACCCCTGTACAGTGAATATTCTACCTGGGTGATGACTCATTTATAACTAATCAATGCCCAGTACTATGGACCCCTGTACAGTGAATATTCTACCTGTGTGATGACTCATATATAACTAATCAATGCCCAGTACTATGGACCCCTGTACAGTGAATATTCTACCTGTGTGTTGACTCATTTATAACTAATCAATGCCCAGTAGTATGGACCCCTGTACAGTGAATATTCTACATGTGTGATAACTCATATATAACTAATCAATGCCCAGTACTATGGACCCCTGTACAGTGAATATTCTACCTGTGTGATAACTCATTTATAACTAATCAATGCCCAGTACTATGGACCCCTGTACAGTGAATATTCTACCTGTGTGATGACTCATTTATAACTAATCAATGCCCAGTACTATGGACCCCTGTACATTGAATATTCTACCTGTGTGATAACTCATTTATAACTAATCAATGCCCAGTACTATGGACCCCTGTACAGTGAATATTCTACCTGTGTGATGACTCATATATAACTAATCAATGCCTAGTACTATGGACCCCTGTACAGTGAATATTCTACCTGTGTGATAACTCATATATAACTAATCAATGCCCAGTACTATGGACCACTGTACAGTGAATATTCTACCTGTGTGATGACTCATTTATAACTAATCAATGCCCAGTACTATGGACCCCTGTACAGTGAATATTCTACCTGTGTGATAACTCATATATAACTAATCAATGTCCAGTACTATGGACACCTGTACAGTGAATATTCTACCTGTGTGATAACTCATATATAACTAATCAATGCCCAGTACTATGGACCCCTGTACAGTGAATATTCTACATGTGTGCTGACTCATTTATAACTAATCAATGCCCAGTACTATGGACCCCTGTACAGTGAATATTCTACCTGTGTGTTGACTCATTTATAACTAATCAATGCCCAGTACTATGGACCCCTGTACAGTGAATATTCTACCTGTGTGATGACTCATATATAACTAATCAATGCCCAGTACTATGGACCCCTGTACAGTGAATATTCTACATGTGTGCTGACTCATTTATAACTAATCAATGCCCAGTACTATGGACCCCTGTACAGTGATTATTCTACCTGTGTGATGACTCATATATAACTAATCAATGCCCAGTACTATGGACCCGGGTAAAGTGAATATTCTACCTGTGTGATGACTCATATATAACTAATCAATGCCCAGTACTATGGACCCCTGTACAGTGAATATTCTACCTGTGTGATAACTCATTTATAACTAATCAATGCCCAGTACTATGGACCCCTGTACAGTGAATATTCTTCCTGTGTGCTGACTCATATATAACTAATCAATGCCCAGTACTATGGACCCCTGTACAGTGAATATTCTACCTGTGTGATAACTCATATATAACTAATCAATGCCCAGTACTATGGACCCCTGTACAGTGAATATTCTACCTGTGTGATAACTCATATATAACTAATCAATGCCCAATACTATGGACCCCTGTACAGTGAATATTCTACCTGTGTGCTGACTCATTTATAACTAATCAATGCCCAGTACTTTGGACCCCTGTACAGTGAATATTCTACCTGTGTGTTGACTCATTTATAACTAATCAGTGCCCAGTACTATGGACCCCTGTACAGTGAATATTCTACCTGTGTGATGACTCATATATAACTAATCAATGCCTAGTACTATGGACCCCTGTACAGTGAATATTCTACCTGTGTGATGACTCATTTATAACTAATCAATGCCCAGTACTATGGACCCCTGTACAGTGAATGTTCTACCTGTGTGCTGACTCATATATAACTAATCAGTGCCCAGTACTATGGACCCCTGTACAGTGAATGTTCTACCTGTGTGCTGACTCATTTATAACTAATCAATGTCCAGTACTATGGACCCCTGTACAGTGAATATTCTACCTGTGTGATAACTCATATATAACTAATCAATGCCCAGTACTATGGACCCCTGTACAGTGAATATTCTACCTGTGTGATGACTCATATATAACTAATCAATGCCCAGTACTATGGACTCCTGTACAGTGAATATTCTACCTGTGTGATGACTCATATATAACTAATCAATGCCCAGTACTATGGACTCCTGTACAGTGAATATTCTACCTGTGTGATGACTCATTTATAACTAATCAATGCCCAGTACTATGGACCCCTGTACAGTGAATATTCTACCTGTGTGATGACTCATTTATAACTAATCAATGCCCAGTACTATGGACCCGGGTAAAGTGAATATTCTACCTGTGTGTTGACTCATTTATAACTAATCAATGCCCAGTACTATGGACCCCTGTACAGTGAATATTCTACCTGTGTGTTGACTCATTTATAACTAATCAATGCCCAGTACTATGGACCCCTGTACAGTGAATGTTCTACCTGTTGATAACTCATTTATAACTAATCAATGCCCAGTACTATGGACCCCTGTACAGTGAATATTCTACCTGTGTGATGACTCATTTATAACTAATCAATGCCCAATACTATGGACCCCTGTACAGTGAATATTCTACCTGTGTGATGACTCATATATAACTAATCAATGCCCAGTAGTATGGACCCCTGTACAGTGAATATTCTACCTGTGTGATAACTCATTTATAACTAATCAATGCCCAGTACTATGGACCCCTGTACAGTGAATATTCTACCTGTGTGATGACTCATTTATAACTAATCAATGCCCAGTACTATGGACCCCTGTACAGTGAATATTCTACCTGTGTGATAACTCATTTATAACTAATCAATGCCCAGTACTATGGACCCCTGTACAGTGAATATTCTACCTGTGTGATGACTCATATATAACTAATCAATGCCCAGTACTATGGACCACTGTACAGTGAATATTCTACCTGTGTGATGACTCATTTATAACTAATCAATGCCCAGTACTATGGACCCCTGTACAGTGAATATTCTACCTGTGTGATAACTCATTTATAACTAATCAATGCCCAGTACTATGGACCCCCTGTACAGTGAATATTCTACCTGTGTGATGACTCATATATAACTAATCAATGCCCAGTACTATGGACCCCTGTACAGTGAATATTCTACCTGTGTGATAACTCATTATAACTAATCAATGCCCAGTACTATGGACCCCTGTACAGTGAATATTCTACCTGTGTGTTGACTCATTTATAACTAATCAATGCCCAGTAATATGGACCCCTGTACAGTGAATATTCTACCTGTGTGTTGACTCATTTATAACTAATCAATGCCCAATACTATGGACCCCTGTACAGTGAATATTCTACCTGTGTGATGACTCATTTATAACTAATCAATGCCCAATACTATGGACCCCTGTACAGTGAATATTCTACCTGTGTGTTGACTCATTTATAACTAATCAATGCCCAATACTATGGACCCCTGTACAGTGAATATTCTACCTGTGTGTTGACTCATTTATAACTAATCAATGCCCAGTACTATGGACCCCTGTACAGTGAATATTCTACCTGTGTGTTGACTCATTTATAACTAATCAATGCCCAGTAATATGGACCCCTGTACAGTGAATATTCTACCTGTGTGTTGACTCATTTATAACTAATCAATGCCCAATACTATGGACCCCTGTACAGTGAACATTCTACCTGTGTGATAACTCATATATAACTAATCAATGCCCAGTACTATGGACCCCTGTACAGTGAATATTCTACCTGTGTGATGACTCATTTATAACTAATCAATGCCCAGTACTATGGACCCCTGTACAGTGAATATTCTACCTGTGTGATAACTCATTTATAACTAATCAGTGCCCAGTACTATGGACCCCTGTACAGTGAATATTCTACCTGTGTGATGACTCATTTATAACTAATCAATGCCCAGTACTATGGACCCCTGTACAGTGAATATTCTACCTGTGTGATGACTCATTTATAACTAATCAATGCCCAGTACTATGGACCCCTGTACAGTGAATGTTCTACCTGTGTGATGACTCATTTATAACTAATCAATGCCCAGTACTATGGACCCGTGTACAGTGAATATTCTACCTGTGTGATAACTCATTTATAACTAATCAATGCCCAGTACTATGGACCCCTGTACAGTGAATATTCTACCTGTGTGCTGACTCATTTATAACTAATCAATGCCTAGTACTATGGACCCCTGTACAGTGAATATTCTACCTGTGTGATAACTCATTTATAACTAATCAATGCCCAGTACTATGGACCCCCTGTACAGTGAATATTCTACCTGTGTGCTGACTCATTTATAACTAATCAATGCCCAGTACTATGGACCCCTGTACAGTGAATATTCTACCTGTGTGATGACTCATTTATAACTAATCAATGCCCAGTACTATGGACCCCCTGTACAGTGAATATTCTACCTGTGTGCTGACTCATTTATAACTAATCAATGCCCAGTACTATGGACCCCTGTACAGTGAATGTTCTACCTGTGTGATGACTCATTTATAACTAATCAATGCCCAGTACTATGGACCCGTGTACAGTGAATATTCTACCTGTGTGATGACTCATTTATAACTAATCATTGCCCAGTACTATGGACCCCTGTACAGTGAATATTCTACCTGTGTGCTGACTCATTTATATCTAATCAATGCCCAGTACTATGGACCCCTGTACAGTGAATATTCTACCTGTGTGTTGACTCATTTATAACTAATCAATGCCCAATACTATGGACCCCTGTACAGTGAATATTCTACCTGTGTGTTGACTCATTTATAACTAATCAATGCCCAGTACTATGGACCCCTGTACAGTGAATATTCTACCTGTGTGTTGACTCATTTATAACTAATCAATGCCCAGTACTATGGAGCCGGGTAAAGTGAATATTCTAACTGTGTGTTGACTCATTTATAACTAATCAATGCCCAGTACTATGGACCCCTGTACAGTGAATATTCTACCTGTGTGCTGACTCATATATAACTAATCAATGCCCAGTAGTATGGACCCCTGTACAGTGAATATTCTACCTGTGTGCTGACTCATTTATAACTAATCAATGCCCAGTACTATGGACCCCTGTACAGTGAATATTCTACCTGTGTGTTGACTCATTTATAACTAATCAATGCCCAGTACTATGGACCCCTGTACAGTGAATATTCTACCTGTGTGCTGACTCATTTATAACTAATCAATGCCCAGTACTATGGACCCCTGTACAGTGAAAATTCTACCTGTGTGATGACTCATTTATAACTAATCAATGCCCAGTACTATGGACCCCTGTACAGTGAATATTCTACCTGTGTGTTGACTCATATATAACTAATCAGTGCCCAGTAGTATGGACCCCTGTACAGTGAATATTCTACCTGTGTGCTGACTCATTTATAACTAATCAATGCCCAGTACTATGGACCCGGGTAAAGTGAATATTCTACCTGTGTGTTGACTCATTTATAACTAATCAATGCCCAGTACTATGGACCCCTGTACAGTGAATATTCTACCTGTGTGATAACTCATTTATAACGAATCAATGCCCAGTACTATGGACACCTGTACAGTGAATATTCTACCTGTGTGCTGACTCTTAAAAAACTAATCAATGCCCAGTACTATGGACCCCTGTACAGTGAATATTCTACCTGTGTGCTGACTCTTAAAAAACTAATCAATGCCCAATACTATGGAACCGGGTAAAGTGAATATTCTACATGTGTGTTGACTCATTTATAACTAATCAATGCCCAGTACTATGGACCCGGGTAAAGTGAATATTCTACCTGTGTGCTGACTCATTTATAACTAATCAATGCCCAGTACTATGGACCCGGGTAAAGTGAATATGCTACCTGTGTGCTGACTCATATATAACTAATCAATGCCCAGTACTATGGACCCGGGTAAAGTGAATATTCTACCTGTGTGATGACTCATATATAACTAATCAATGCCCAGTACTATGGACCCGGGTAAAGTGAATATGCTACCTGTGTGCTGACTCATTTATAAGTAATCAATGCCCAGTACTATGGACCCGGGTAAAGTGAATATTCTACCTGTGTGTTGACTCATATATAACTAATCAATGCCCAGTACTATGGACCCGGGTAAAGTGAATATTCTACCTGTGTGCTGACTCATTTATAACTAATCAATGCCCAGTACTATGGACCCCTGAACAGTGAATATTCTACCTGTGTGTTGACTCATTTATAACTAATCAATGCCCAATACTATGGACCCCTGTACAGTGAATATTCTACCTGTGTGATGACTCATATATAACTAATCAGTGCCCAGTACTATGGACCCCTGTACAGTGAATATTCTACCTGTGTGATAACTCATTTATAACTAATCAATGCCCAGTACTATGGACCCCTGTACAGTGAATATTCTACCTGTGTGCTGACTCATTTATAACTAATCAATGCCCAGTACTATGGACCCGGGTAAAGTGAATATTCTACCTGTGTGTTGACTCATTTATAACTAATCAATGCCCAGTACTATGGACCCCTGTACAGTGAATATTCTACCTGTGTGATAACTCATTTATAACGAATCAATGCCCAGTACTATGGACACCTGTACAGTGAATATTCTACCTGTGTGCTGACTCTTAAAAAACTAATCAATGCCCAGTACTATGGACCCCTGTACAGTGAATATTCTACCTGTGTGTTGACTCATTTATAACTAATCAATGCCCAGTACTATGGACCCCTGTACAGTGAATATTCTACCTGTGTGATGACTCATATATAACTAATCAATGCCCAGTACTATGGACCCCTGTACAGTGAATATTCTACATGTGTGCTGACTCATTTATAACTAATCAATGCCCAGTACTATGGACCCCTGTACAGTGAATATTCTACCTGTGTGATGACTCATATATAACTAATCAATGCCCAGTACTATGGACCCGGGTAAAGTGAATATTCTACCTGTGTGATGACTCATATATAACTAATCAATGCCCAGTACTATGGACCCCTGTACAGTGAATATTCTACCTGTGTGATAACTCATTTATAACTAATCAATGCCCAGTACTATGGACCCCTGTACAGTGAATATTCTACCTGTGTGCTGACTCATATATAACTAATCAATGCCCAGTACTATGGACCCTGTACAGTGAATATTCTACCTGTGTGATGACTCATTTATAACTAATCAATGCCCAGTACTATGGACCCCTGTACAGTGAATATTCTACCTGTGTGCTGACTCATATATAACTAATCAATGCCCAGTACTATGGACCCTGTACAATGAATATTCTACCTGTGTGCTGACTCATTTATAACTAATCAATGCCCAGTACTATGGACCCCTGTACAGTGAATATTCTACCTGTGTGTTGACTCATTTATAACTAATCAATGCCCAGTACTATGGACCCCTGTACAGTGAATATTATACCTGTGTGATGACTCATTTATAACTAATCAATGCCCAATACTATGGACCCTGTACAGTGAATATTCTACCTGTGTGTTGACTCATTTATAACTAATCAATGCCCAGTACTATGGACCCCTTTACAGTGAATATTCTACCTGTGTGTTGACTCATTTATAACTAATCAATGCCCAGTACTATGGACCCCTGTACAGTGAATATTCTACCTGTGTGATGACTCATATATAACTAATCAATGCCCAGTACTATGGACCCCTGTACAGTGAATATTCTACCTGTGTGATGACTCATTTATAACTAATCAATGCCCAGTACTATGGACCCCTTTACAGTGAATATTCTACCTGTGTGTTGACTCATTTATAACTAATCAATGCCCAGTACTATGGACCCCTGTACAGTGAATATTCTACCTGTGTGATAACTCATATATAACTAATCAATGCCCAGTACTATGGACCCCTGTACAGTGAATATTCTACCTGTGTGTTGACTCATTTATAACTAATCAATGCCTAGTACTATGGACCCCTGTACAGTGAATATTCTACCTGTGTGTTGACTCATTTATAACTAATCAATGCCCAGTACTATGGACCCCTGTACAGTGAATATTCTACCTGTGTGTTGACTCATTTATAACTAATCAATGCCCAGTACTATGGACCCCTGTACAGTGAATATTCTACCTGTGTGCTGACTCATTTATAACTAATCAATGCCCAGTACTATGGACCCGGGTAAAGTGAATATTCTACCTGTGTGTTGACTCATATATAACTAATCAATGCCCAGTACTATGGACCCGGGTAAAGTGAATATGCTACCTGTGTGCTGACTCATTTATAAGTAATCAATGCCCAGTACTATGGACCCGGGTAAAGTGAATATTCTACCTGTGTGTTGACTCATATATAACTAATCAATGCCCAGTACTATGGACCCGGGTAAAGTGAATATTCTACCTGTGTGATGACTCATATATAACTAATCAATGCCCAGTACTATGGACCCGGGTAAAGTGAATATGTGTCAGGGCCTACTAATGCAGGAAGTGACCTGCAGGGGAGTGAGTGCTAGGGAGCGAGGAATTGGGTTCGGCGCTGGAGGGCGGTGACTGCCTGGGGGCAGGCCTTGCTGCGGCTAGGGCCGAGTAAAGGTGCTGGCCGCAAGGCCAGATGTCTGTACCCCAGTTGGGCCGGGATCCAGACCAGGATGACCTCCTCCAGACAGTACGGACTCCCCTGCAGGGGGGAGCGAAGGCTGGGGAGCGCGGGTTAGAGAGCGGTGCTAGGGTTCGTAGGCCACGAACTGGCTAAACCCCCCAGAAGCAATGGAAGAAACCGGAACCCAAGAACAGGACCTAGCTGGGACGGCTGAACACGTGGAAGAACTACTGGGGAGCCAAAATGACAACTGGAGATCTGGACTGGATAGAGACCTCGCTAACCGTAGACGGACTAGCTAGAGGACTGCTGGCGGTCTATCAGGACGCAGCTGGAAGGCAGATGAGTGGTCAGACCTACCGGTCAGCTACTAAGGGTCCAACAGGACCAATGGGGTAAGCAAGAGAGTAGTCAGGGTAGCCGGTCAATAACGGGAGATCCAACAGCAGCAGAGGAGCAAGCAAGAGAGTAGTCAGACTAGCCGGAATCGGTACACAGGAAAACGCCGTCAGGAGCAGGACTGGGATACAGCAGAGCACAGGACTACACTGCGAGGAACACCAGTGAAAGTGCACCAGGCAAGTGAGACAGACACCTAAAGTAGGGACCGGAAGGTGACGTCACGGACAGCCCCAACCCGGAAGTACAGAGCCGCCGGAAAGGAGAACTAGGCAGAACGCCGCCGCCAGAGCAGAGAGGCTGCCGGACAGAGCGGGGAGAAAGAGAGAGGCACAAGCAAACGCCCCGCGGAAAGGTGGGAAACACCCCCCCCCGCCGGAAGACCGAGCGCGAGGTACAAGGACGTGACAGTGCCCCCCTCCCAAGAGGGACCCTCCGGGGACCTACGGAGCCGGCTTGGCGGGGTAGGCGTGGTGAAAGGCTCGGAGCAAGGCGGGGGCGTGAACATCACGGGAGCGCACCCAGGACCGTTCCTCGGGCCCGTAGCCCTTCCAATTAACGAGATACTGCAACCCTCCCCGGAAGCGACGGGAATCCAGAATCCCATCGATGAGGTATTCCTCCTGACCGCCGACGGTAACCGGTGGTGGAGGCCTAGGAGTAGAGCGGTAACCACTTGCGGGAAGGAAGGCCTTGAGCAAGGAGACGTGAAATACGGGGTGAACACGGAGACCCCGGGGCAAAGCCAAACGGTAAGATACGGGTGATATACGCCGCAGGATACGATACGGGCCTATGAATCGGGGTCCCAGTTTCGTAGAGGGTTGGGCTAGACGGAGGTGCCTAGTAGACTGCCAGACCCTCTGACCTACACTAAACAGCAAGGAGGAACTGCGACGGCGATCAGCAGACCTCTTCTGCTGCTTCTGGGCTCGCAGAAGACCGGACCGAATGGCCTGCCAATGAGACGCTAGGGAGAGCACCCGTCTCTCAGCGGCGGGAACCAGCGAAACTCCCGGAGAGAGTAGGAGCAGGCGTGGGTTATACCCCAGGGCCGCAAAGAACGGAGAACAACCTAGGGAGGAATGTCGGAGCGAGTTATAGGAGAGTTCGGCCCAAGAGAGCAGGGAAGACCAGTTACTATGGTTCTGATTACAATAGGAGCGAAGATAGTGCTCAAGGTTTTGGTTAAGTCGCTCAGTCTGCCCATTGGTCTGAGGGTGGTATGCAGATGAGAAGTGCAGCGTGATGCCGAGACGGGAACAAACGGCTCTCCAGAACTGAGAGACGAACTGAGAACCCCGATCAGATACTACGTGTAAAGGTACGCCGTGCAGGCGGACGATTTCTGCGAAGAAAGTCTCCGCCAGCTCTGCGGCCGTAGGTAACTTGGGGAGAGGTATGAAATGGCCCTGTTTAGAGAAGCGGTCTATGACCACTAGTATAACCGTGTTCCCGGAGGACAGAGGTAAATCCACCATGAAGTCCATGGCCAGATGGGTCCAGGGGAGCGCCGGTACAGGCAATGGCTGTAAGAGACCCATAGGTTTGATCCGTGGAACCTTCATTCGGGCACAGGTCACACAAGAGTGCACCCAAGAACACACATCCTGCCGACAGGAAGGCCACCAGAAATACCGGGTAAGGAGGGCCAGAGTCCGCCTGACTCCAGGATGTCCTGCCACTGGGGATTGTTGAGCCCAGGAGAGTACGTCATGACGAAACCTATCAGGCACAAAGAGTCGAGCAGGAAAGCGGGTAGAAGAGGGCGTATTAGGAGATTGGGCCTCCCGGATACCCTGCAAGATCCGAATGGACAGAGCCCCTAAGATCCTGGACTGAGGCACGATGGGTTCCGGAGGAAGTGAAGGCTGAGGCTCGGTCTCTTGGAGTCTGGACAAGGCATCAGCCTTGAGGTTCTTAGTACCCGGGAGATAGGAAATAGTAAAATCAAACCGGGTAAAAAACAGGGCCCATCGGGCCTGACGAGGAGTCAACCGCTTGGCTGAAGCCAAATAGGCAAGGTTACGATGATCCGTAAGGATGCTGATCGGATGTGCAGCCCCTTCGAGTAAGTAACGCCACTCCTCTAGGGCCAGTTTAATGGCCAACAATTCCCTGTTTCCGGTGTCATAGTTTCTTTCTGCAGCACTGAAACGACGAGAGAAGTAGGAGCACGGCTGTAGAGTACCCTTAGGACCGGTACGCTGGGATAACACTGCCCCTGCAGCGGTCTCAGAGGCGTCAACCTCAAGAGTGAAGGGAGACGTGGGGTCTGGAAACACCAGTAACGGAGCCCTCGTGAAGGCAAGCTTTAGGGAGCGGAAGGCCTCCAAGGCTTCGACCGTCCAAGAAGCCGGGTCGGCTCCCTTGCAGGTAAGACGGATAATGGGCTGCATTACTCGAGAAAAATGCCGGATGAATCTCCTGTAGTAATTGGAGAAGCCGACGAAGCGCTGGATAGCCTTAGTGGTACGGGGAACAGGCCATTCCAGAACAGCTCTGACCTTATTGGGATCCATGGTTAAACCCGATGCTGAGATAACATACCCAAGAAAGGGTAACGAAGCTTGTTCAAACTCGCACTTCTCGAGTTTGGCGTACAACTTATGGAGACGTAATCTCTGTAACACAGTGGTGACGTGCTGTCGGTGTTCGCATAAGGTCCGGGAATGGATCAAGATATCGTCCAAATACACCACGACAAAAGACAGGAGAAGATCTCGGAAGACGTCGTTAACGAACGCCTGGAAGACTGCTGGGGCATTGCGTAACCCGAAGGGCATAACGCAGTATTCGTAGTGCCCAAAACGGGTGTTAAAGGCAGTCTTCCATTCGTCACCTTCACGCATGCGGACCAAGTTGTACGCCCCACGTAGATCTAATTTGGTGAAGACAGTGGATCCACGCAGACGTTCCAGGAGTTCCGGAATCAAGGGAAGGGGATAGGAGTTCTTGCGGGTGATGGAATTAAGACCCCTGTAGTCAACACAGGGTCGTAAGGAACCGTCCTTCTTCTTAACAAAAAAGAAGCCGGCTCCCGCTGGAGAAGTGGAAGGCCGGATAAACCCTCGAGCAAGACTGTCCTGGATGTACGATTCCAAGGCAGCAGTTTCAGGCAGGGATAACAAGTAGGTCCTCCCTTTGGGAGGAACCGTTCCGGGAATCAGCTCGATAGAGCAATCATAGGGCCGGTGAGGAGGAAGGACCTCCGCCCGGGTCTTGGAGAAGACATCAGCAAAAGTTGAATAGGGCACAGGAATGGACGGAGCAGAGGAAGAACACGGGTCTGTAACGGCCGTCAAGACAGAGATGGTAAGGGAAGACACAGAACCCGCGGAAAACGAGAGCCCACCGCCTCTCCAGTCGATTCTTGGATTGTTCTTCCGTAACCAGGGGAGGCCGAGGATGACCGGGGTATTAGGACTGGCGATAACGTCAAAGGTCATGAGCTCCTGGTGATGGCGACCTAGGAGAACCCGAAGAGGTACAGTCTGGAGTGTGACCAGTCCGGAACCCAGAGGAGAACCGTCAATCACGGTAATGGTTACAGGGGGGTACTTGGAAACCAGCGGAACTCCTATCTGCTGGGCAAAGCGATGGTCGATAAAGACACCAGCTGCCCCGGAATCAATGAGAGCTTCAGCCTGGGCAATGGTAGATGACCAAGACAGGTGTAAAGGAACAGTAAAACGGTGTTGCTTTGACGAGGGAAGGACAGTGTGACTTAGGGTAAGCCCCTCGAAGCCCCCTAAGTCTGCTCGTTTCCCGGCTTGTTTGGGCAACTACGTGCAATATGACCCGGCTGACCACAGTATAGACATAGGCCGCGCTGACGACGCCTGGACTTCTCCTCCTCGGACAGACGGGTGACTCTTCCGATCTCCATGGGCTCTGGGGCATTCTCCGCAGGCACCGGGGCAGCCTGGAAACGTGGAACCACACGTAGCGGAGGTCGAGGTACCGGACGCCTGGAGCGATCTCTGTCCCTCTCCTGCCGTCTCTCCTGTAGACGGGTATCCAGGCTGGTACACAAGGCGATCAGTCCGTCGAGGGTCTCTGGAATGCCGCGTGTCGTCAGCTCGTCCTTCAGTCGTTCAGACAACCAACGACGAAAGGCTGCCTTCAAAGCGCTCTCACCCCAGTTGGTGTCAAAGGCCAGAGTCCGAAACTCGATGGCATACTGGGTGAGGGACTGGGATCCCTGATGTAGATCTAGAAGGGCTGCCTCAGCTCTAGCCTGCCTTCCTGGAACATCAAAGGTAGCACGAAACGCAGCGAGGAAGTCGTCGAAGTCGTCCAGCAAAGGAGACTGGCGATCTAGGAGTGGCGTCACCCATGCCAGGGCTCTACCCCTGAGGAGGGACACCAGAAAGGTTATGCGAGCTTGGTGGGAAGCGAAATGGTCCGGCTGATTCCGGAAGTGGAGAAAACATTGGTGCACAAAACCCCGTAACAGGGAAGCGTCCCCCTCATACTTTTCAGGGAGGGGAATCTTGACTGAAGCGGTTCTGACGGGCACCTCTGCAGGCGGCTGTGGTACGGATGGCGAAGCTACTGCTTGCGCCGGAGTCTCCAACCGTTGTTGCAGACGTTGCAACAAGGAGGTGATAGAGTCCAACTTCTGATCCAGACGTTGGATCTGGGAAGCATGTTGCTCCAAGACCGAGCCCTGCTGGATTACGGCCTCGGTGAGCTTAGTGGGGTCAAAAGACATGACGGGTGTTGGCACTTTCACTCTGTCAGGGCCTACTAATGCAGGAAGTGACCTGCAGGGGAGTGAGTGCTAGGGAGCGAGGAATTGGGTTCGGCGCTGGAGGGCGGTGACTGCCTGGGGGCAGGCCTTGCTGCGGCTAGGGCCGAGTAAAGGTGCTGGCCGCAAGGCCAGATGTCTGTACCCCAGTTGGGCCGGGATCCAGACCAGGATGACCTCCTCCAGACAGTACGGACTCCCCTGCAGGGGGGAGCGAAGGCTGGGGAGCGCGGGTTAGAGAGCGGTGCTAGGGTTCGTAGGCCACGAACTGGCTAAACCCCCCAGAAGCAATGGAAGAAACCGGAACCCAAGAACAGGACCTAGCTGGGACGGCTGAACACGTGGAAGAACTACTGGGGAGCCAAAATGACAACTGGAGATCTGGACTGGATAGAGACCTCGCTAACCGTAGACGGACTAGCTAGAGGACTGCTGGCGGTCTATCAGGACGCAGCTGGAAGGCAGATGAGTGGTCAGACCTACCGGTCAGCTACTAAGGGTCCAACAGGACCAATGGGGTAAGCAAGAGAGTAGTCAGGGTAGCCGGTCAATAACGGGAGATCCAACAGCAGCAGAGGAGCAAGCAAGAGAGTAGTCAGACTAGCCGGAATCGGTACACAGGAAAACGCCGTCAGGAGCAGGACTGGGATACAGCAGAGCACAGGACTACACTGCGAGGAACACCAGTGAAAGTGCACCAGGCAAGTGAGACAGACACCTAAAGTAGGGACCGGAAGGTGACGTCACGGACAGCCCCAACCCGGAAGTACAGAGCCGCCGGAAAGGAGAACTAGGCAGAACGCCGCCGCCAGAGCAGAGAGGCTGCCGGACAGAGCGGGGAGAAAGAGAGAGGCACAAGCAAACGCCCCGCGGAAAGGTGGGAAACCCCCCCCCCCGCCGGAAGACCGAGCGCGAGGTACAAGGACGTGACAATATGCTACCTGTGTGCTGACTCATTTATAAGTAATCAATGCCCAGTACTATGGACCCCTGTACAGTGAATATTCTACCTGTGTGATAACTCATATATAACTAATCAATGCCCAGTACTATGGACCCCTGTACAGTGAATATTCTACCTGTGTGATGACTCATTTATAAGTAATCAATGCCCAGTACTATGGACCCCTGTACAGTGAATATTCTACCTGTGTCTTGACTCATTTATAACTAATCAATGCCCAGTACTATGGACCCGGGTAAAGTGAATATTCTACCTGTGTGCTGACTCATATATAACTAATCAATGCCCAGTACTATGGACCCGGGTAAAGTGAATATTCTACCTGTGTGCTGACTCATTTATAACTAATCAATGCCCAGTACTATGGACCCCTGAACAGTGAATATTCTACCTGTGTGTTGACTCATTTATAATTAATCAATGCCCAATACTATGGACCCCTGTACAGTGAATATTCTACCTGTGTCTTGACTCATTTATAACTAATCAATGCCCAGTACTATGGACCCCTGTACAGTGAATATTCTACCTGTGTGATGACTCATATATAACTAATCAATGCCCAGTACTATGGACCCCTGTACAGTGAATATTCTACCTGTGTCTTGACTCATTTATAACTAATCAATGCCCAGTACTATGGACCACTGTACAGTGAATATTCTACCTGTGTGATAACTCATATATAACTAATCAATGCCCAGTACTATGGACCCCTGTACAGTGAATATTCTACCTGTGTGATGACTCATTTATAACTAATCAATGCCCAGTACTATGGACCCCTGTACAGTGAATGTTCTACCTGTGTGATGACTCATTTATAACTAATCAATGCCCAGTACTATGGACCCCTGTACAGTGAATATTCTACCTGTGTGATAACTCCTTTATAACTAATCAGTGCCCAGTACTATGGACCCCTGTACAGTGAATATTATACCTGTGTGATGACTCATTTATAACTAATAAATGCCCAGTACTATGGACCCGGGTAAAGTGAATATTCTACCTGTGTGCTGATTCATATATAACTAATCAATGCCCAATACTATGGACCCCTGTACAGTGAATATTCTACCTGTGTGTTGACTCATTTATAACTAATCAATGCCCAATACTATGGACCCCTGTACAGTGAATATTCTACCTGTGTGCTGATTCATATATAACTAATCAATGCCCAGTACTATGTACCCGGGTAAAGTGAATATTCTACCTGTGTGCTGACTCATTTATAACTAATCAATGCCCAGTACTATGGACCCGGGTAAAGTGAATATTCTACCTGTGTGATAACTCATATATAAATAATCAATGCCCAGTACTATGGACCCCCTGTACAGTGAATATTCTACCTGTGTGCTGACTCATTTATAACTAATCAATGCCCAGTACTATGGAACCGTGTACAGTGAATATTCTACCTGTGTGATGACTCATTTATAACTAATCAATGCCCAGTACTATGGACCCCTGTACAGTGAATATTCTACCTGTGTGTTGACTCATTTATAACTAATCAATGCCCAGTACTATGGACCCCTGTACAGTGAATATTCTACCTGTGTGCTGACTCATTTATAACTAATCAATGCCCAATACTATGGACCCCTGTACAGTGAATATTCTACCTGTGTGTTGACTCATATATAACTAATCAATGCCCAGTACTATGGACCCCTGTACAGTGAATATTCTACCTGTGTGTTGACTCATTTATAACTAATCAATGCCCAGTACTATGGACCCCTGTATAGTGAATATTCTACCTGTTGATAACTCATTTATAACTAATCAATGCCCAGTACTATGGACCCCTGTACAGTTAATATTCTACCTCTGTGATGACTCATTTATAACTAATCAATGCCCAGTACTATGGACCCCTGTACAGTGAATATTATACCTGTGTGATGACTCATTTATAACTAATCAATGCCCAGTACTATGGACCCGGGTAAAGTGAATATTCTACCTGTGTGCTGATTCATATATAACTAATCAATGCCCAGTACTATGGACCCCTGTACAGTGAATATTCTACCTGTGTGATAACTCATATATAACTAATCAATGCCCAGTACTATGGACCCCTGTACAGTGAATATTCTACCTGTGTGTTGACTCATTTATAACTAATCAATGCCCAATACTATGGACCCCTGTACAGTGAATATTCTACCTGTGTGCTGATTCATATATAACTAATCAATGCCCAGTACTATGGACCCGGGTAAAGTGAATATTCTACCTGTGTGCTGACTCATTTATAACTAATCAATGCCCAGTACTATGGACCCGGGTAAAGTGAATATTCTACCTGTGTGATAACTCATATATAACTAATCAATGCCCAGTACTATGGACCCCCTGTACAGTGAATATTCTACCTGTGTGCTGACTCATTTATAACTAATCAATGACCAGTACTATGGACCCCTGTACAGTGAATATTCTACCTGTGTGATGACTCATTTATAACTAATCATTGCCCAGTACTATGGACCCCTGTACAGTGAATATTCTACCTGTGTGATAACTCATATATAACTAATCAATGCCCAGTACTATGGACCCCTGTACAGTGAATATTCTACCTGTGTGATGACTCATTTATAACTAATCAATGCCCAGTACTATGGACCCCTGTACAGTGAATATTCTACCTGTGTGATAACTCATATATAACTAATCAATGCCCAGTACTATGGACCCCTGTACAGTGAATATTCTACCTGTGTGATGACTCAATTATAACTAATCAATGCCCAGTACTATGGACCCCTGTACAGTGAATATTCTACCTGTGTGATGACTCAATTATAACTAATCAATGCCCAGTACTATGGACCCCTGTACAGTGAATATTCTACCTGTGTGATGACTCATTTATAACTAATCAATGCCCAGTACTATGGAACCGTGTACAGTGAATATTCTACCTGTGTGCTGACTCATTTATAACTAATCAATGCCCAGTACTATGGACCCCTGTACAGTGAATATTCTACCTGTGTGCTGACTCATATATAACTAATCAATGCCCAGTACTATGGACCCCTGTACAGTGAATATTCTACCTGTGTGATAACTCATTTATAACTAATCAATGCCCAGTACTATGGAACCGTGTACAGTGAATATTCTACCTGTGTGATGACTCATTTATAACTAATCAATGCCCAGTACTATGGACCCCTGTACAGTGAATATTCTACCTGTGTGATAACTCATATATAACTAATCAATGCCCAGTAGTATGGACCCCCTGTACAGTGAATATTCTACCTGTGTGATAACTCATATATAACTAATCAATGCCCAGTACTATGGACCCCTGTACAGTGAATATTCTACCTGTGTGATAACTCATTTATAACTAATCAATGCCCAGTACTATGGACCCCTGTACAGTGAATATTCTACCTGTGTGATAACTCATATATAACTAATCAATGCCCAGTAGTATGGACCCCCTGTACAGTGAATATTCTACCTGTGTGATAACTCATATATAACTAATCAATGCCCAGTACTATGGACCCCTGTACAGTGAATATTCTACCTGTGTGATAACTCATTTATAACTAATCAATGCCCAGTACTATGGACCCCTGTACAGTGAATATTCTACCTGTGTGATGACTCATATATAACTAATCAATGCCCAGTACTATGGACCCCTGTACAGTGAATATTCTACCTGTGTGCTGACTCATTTATAACTAATCAATGCCCAATACTATGGACCCCTGTACAGTGAATATTCTACCTGTGTGATGACTCATATATAACTAATCAATGCCCAGTACTATGGAACCGTGTACAGTGAATATTCTACCTGTGTGATGACTCATTTATAACTAATCAATGCCCAGTACTATGGACCCCTGTACAGTGAATATTCTACCTGTGTGTTGACTCATTTATAACTAATCAATGCCCAGTACTATGGACCCCTGTACAGTGAATATTCTACCTGTGTGCTGACTCATTTATAACTAATCAATGCCCAGTACTATGGACCCCTGTACAGTGAATATTCTACCTGTGTGATGACTCATTTATAACTAATCAATGTCCAGTACTATGGACCACTGTACAGTGAATATTCTACCTGTGTGCTGACTCATTTATAACTAATCAATGCCCAATACTATGGACCCCTGTACAGTGAATATTCTACCTGTGTGATAACTCATTTATAACTAATCAATGCCCAGTACTATGGACCCCTGTACAGTGAATATTCTACCAGTGTGCTGACTCATTTATAACTAATCAATGCCCAGTACTATGGACCCCTGTACAGTGAATATTCTACCTGTGTGATAACTCATATATAACTAATCAATGTCCAGTACTATGGACCCCTGTACAGTGAATATTCTACCTGTGTGCTGACTCATTTATAACTAATCAATGCCCAGTACTATGGACCCCTGTACAGTGAATATTCTACCTGTGTGCTGACTCATTTATAACTAATCAATGCCCAGTACTATGGACCCCTGTACAGTGAATATTCTACCTGTGTGTTGACTCATTTATAACTAATCAATGCCCAGTACTATGGACCCCTGTACAGTGAATATTCTACCTGTGTGCTGACTCATTTATAACTAATCAATGCCCAGTACTATGGACCCCTGTACAGTGAATATTCTACCTGTGTGATGATTCATTTATAACTAATCAATACCCAGTACTATGGACCCCTGTACAGTGAATATTCTACCTGTGTGTTGACTCATTTATAACTAATCAATGCCCAGTACTATGGACCCCTGTACAGTGAATATTCTACCTGTGTGCTGATTCATTTATAACTAATCAATGCCCAGTACTATGGACCCCTGTACAGTGAATATTCTACCTGTGTGATAACTCATTTATAACTAATCAATGCCCAGTACTATGGACACGTGTAAAGTGAATATTCTACCTGTGTGTTGACTCATTTATAACTAATCAATGCCCAATACTATGGACCCCTGTACAGTGAATATTCTACCTGTGTGTTGACTCATTTATAACTAATCAATGCCCAGTACTATGGACCCCTGTACAGTGAATATTCTACCTGTGTGCTGACTCATTTATAACTAATCAATGCCCAGTACTATGGACCCCTGTACAGTGAATATTCTACCTGTGTGTTGACTCATTTATAACTAATCAATGCCCAGTACTATGGACCCCTGTACAGTGAATATTCTACCTGTGTGCTGACTCATTTATAACTAATCAATGTCCAGTAATATGGACCCCTGTACAGTGAATATTCTACCTGTGTGATGACTCATTTATAACTAATCAATGCCTAGTACTATGGACCCCTGTACAGTGAATATTCTACCTGTGTGCTGACTCATATATAACTAATCAATGCCTAGTACTATGGACCCCTGTACAGTGAATATTCTACCTGTGTGCTGACTCATATATAACTAATCAATGCCCAGTACTATGGACCCCTGTACAGTGAATATTCTACCTGTGTGCTGACTCATTTATAACTAATCAATGCCCAGTACTATGGACCCCTGTACAGTGAATATTCTACCTGTGTGATGACTCATTTATAACTAATCAATGCCTAGTACTATGGACCCCTGTACAGTGAATATTCTACCTGTGTGATGACTCATTTATAACTAATCAATGCCTAGTACTATGGACCCCTGTACAGTGAATATTCTACCTGTGTGCTGACTCATATATAACTAATCAATGCCCAGTACTATGGACCCCTGTACAGTGAATATTCTACCTGTGTGATAACTCATATATAACTAATCAATGCCCAGTACTATGGACCCCTGTACAGTGAATATTCTACCTGTGTGCTGACTCATTTATAACTAATCAATGCCCAGTACTATGGACCCCTGTACAGTGAATATTCTACCTGTGTGCTGACTCATTTATAACTAATCAATGCCCAGTACTATGGACCCCTGTACAGTGAATATTCTACCTGTGTGCTGACTCATATATAACTAATCAATGCCCAGTACTATGGACCCCTGTACAGTGAATATTCTACCTGTGTGCTGACTCATTTATAACTAATCAATGCCTAGTACTATGGACCCCTGTACAGTGAATATTCTACCTGTGTGTTGATTCATATATAACTAATCAATGCCCAGTACTATGGACCCCTGTACAGTGAATATTCTACCTGTGTGATGACTCATTTATAACTAATCAATGCCCAGTACTATGGACCCCTGTACAGTGAATATTCTACCTGTGTGCTGACTCATTTATAACTAATCAATGCCCAGTACTATGGACCCCTGTACAGTGAATATTCTACCTGTGTGTTGATTCATATATAACTAATCAATGCCCAATACTATGGACCCCTGTACAGTGAATATTCTACCTGTGTGCTGACTCATTTATAACTAATCAATGCCCAGTACTATGGACCCCTGTACAGTGAATATTCTACCTGTGTGATGACTCATTTATAACTAATCAATGCCCAGTACTATGGACCCCTGTACAGTGAATATTCTACCTGTGTGCTGACTCATTTATAACTAATCAATGCCCAGTACTATGGACCCCTGTACAGTGAATATTCTACCTGTGTGCTGACTCATTTATAACTAATCAATGCCCAGTACTATGGACCCCTGTACAGTGAATATTCTACCTGTGTGCTGACTCATTTATAACTAATCAATGCCCAGTACTATGGACCCCTGTACAGTGAATATTCTACCTGTGTGCTGACTCATATATAACTAATCAATGCCCAGTAGTATGGACCCCTGTACAGTGAATATTATACCTGTGTGATGACTCATATATAACTAATCAATGCCCAGTAATATGGACCCCTGTACAGTGAATATTCTACCTGTGTGCTGACTAATTTATAACTAATCAATGCCCAGTACTATGGACCCGGGTAAAGTGAATATTCTACCTGTGTGCTGACTAATTTATAACTAATCAATGCCCAGTACTATGGACCCGGGTAAAGGACAGGTGAGTCCTCCCCATAGTATGGACATACACCTCACAGGACAGGTGAGTCCTCCCCAGAGTATGGACGTACACCCCCCAGGACAAGGGAGTCTTCCCCATAGTATGGATGTACACCTCATAGGACAGGTGAGTCCTCCGCATAGTATGGATGTACACCTCACAGGACAGGTGAGTCTTCTCTATAGTATGGACGCACACCTCACAGGACAGGTGAGTCCTCCCCAGAGCATGGATGTACACCTCACAGGACAGGTGAGTCTTCTCTATAGTATGGACGCACACCTCACAGGACAGGTGAGTCCTCCCCAGAGCATGGACAGACATCCACATGGACAGGTGAGTCCTCCGAAGAGTATGGATGTACACCCAAACAGGACAGGTGAGTCCTCCCCAGAGTATGGACGAAAACTCACAGGACAGGTGAGTCCTCCCCATAGTATTGACGTACACCTCACAGGACAGGTGAGTCCTCCCCATAGTATTGACGTACACCTCACAGGACAGGTGAGTCCTCCCCATAGTATTGACGTACACCTCACAGGACAGGTGAGTCCTCCCATAGTATTGACGTACACCTCACAGGACAGGTGAGTCTCCCCCATAGTATGGATGTACACCTCACAGGACAGGTGAGTCCTCCCCAGAGTATGGACGTACACCCCCCAGGACAAGGGAGTCTTCCCCATAGAATGGACGTACACCCCCCAGGACAAGGGAGTCTTCCTCATAGTATGGATGTACACCTCACAGGACAGGTGAGTCTTCTCTATAGTATGGACGCACACCTCACAGGACAGGTGAGTCTTCTCTATAGTATGGATGTACACCCCCCAGGACAGGTGAGTCTTCCCCATAGAATGGACGTACACCCCCCAGGACAAGGGAGTCTTCCTCATAGTATGGATGTACACCTCACAGGACAGGTGAGTCTTCTCTATAGTATGGACGCACACCTCACAGGACAGGTGAGTCTTCTCTATAGTATGGATGTACACCTCACAGGACAGGTGAGTCCTCCGCATAGTATGGATGTACACCTCACAGGACAGTACACCTCGTTACAGTTCCCATAAAGTTATTGGTGCCCAGTACTTTTCATGTTACTGTTATTATTGGAAGTAATATCACTGTTATTATTAGAAGTAATATCACTGTTATTATTGGAAGTAATATCACTGTTATTATTAGAAGTAAAATCACTGTTATTATTAGAAGTAATATCACTGTTATTATTGGAAGTAATATCACTGTTATTATTATTAGAAGTAATATCACTGTTATTATTAGAAGTAATATCACTGTTATTAGTAGAAGTAATATCGCTGTTATTATTAGAAGTAATATCACTGTTATTAGTAGAAGTAATATCACTGTTATTATTGGAAGTAATATCACTGTTATTATTATTAGAAGTAATATCACTGTTATTATTAGAAGTAATATCACTGTTATTAGTAGAAGTAATATCTCTGTTATTATTGGAAGTAATATCACTGTTATTATTATTAGAAGTAATATCTCTGTTATTATTGGACGTAATATCACTGTTATTATTAGAAGAAATATCACTGTTATTATTGGAAGCCATGTTACTGTTATTATTAGAAGTAATATCACTGTTATTATTAGAAGAAATATCACTGTTATTATTGGAAGCCATGTTACTGTTATTATTAGAAGTAATATCACTGTTATTATTAGAAGTAATATCACTGTTATTATTGGAAGTAATATCACTGTTATTAGTAGAAGTAATATTACTGTTATTATTGGGAGTAATATCACTGTTATTATTGGAAGTAATATCATTGTTATTATTGGAAGCAATATCACTGTTATTATTAGAAGTAATATTACTGTTATTATTGGAAGTAATATCACTGTAATTATTAGAAGTAATATTACTGTTATTAGAAGTAATATTACTGTTATTATTAGAAGTAATATCACTGTTATTATTATAAGTAATATTACTGTTATTATTAGAAGTAATATTACTGTTATTATTAGAAGTAATATCGCTGTTAAAATTGGAAGTAATATCACTGTTATTATTAGAAGTAATATCACTGTTATTATTGGAAGTAATATCCCTGTTATTATTGGAAGTAATATCACTGTTATTATTAGAAGTAATATCACTGTTATTATTGGAAGTAATATCACTGTTATTATTAGAAGTAATATCACTGTTATTATTGGAAGTAATATTACTGTTATTATTGGAAGTAAAATCACTGTTATTATTAGAAGTAATATCACTGTTATTATTAGAAGTAAAATCACTGTTATAGAAGTAATATCACTGTTATTAGTAGAAGTAAAATCACTGTTATTATTAGAAGTAATATTACTGTTATTATTGGAAGTAATATCATTGTTATTATTGGAAGCAATATCACTGTTATTATTAGAAGTAATATTACTGTTATTATTGGAAGTAATATCACTGTAATTATTAGAAGTAATATTACTGTTATTAGAAGTAATATTACTGTTATTATTAGAAGTAATATCACTGTTATTATTATAAGTAATATTACTGTTATTATTAGAAGTAATATTACTGTTATTATTAGAAGTAATATCGCTGTTAAAATTGGAAGTAATATCACTGTTATTATTAGAAGTAATATCACTGTTATTATTGGAAGTAATATCCCTGTTATTATTGGAAGTAATATCACTGTTATTATTGGAAGTAATATCACTGTTATTATTGGAAGTAATATTACTGTTATTATTAGAAGTAATATCACTGTTATTATTAGAAGTAAAATCACTGTTATAGAAGTAATATCACTGTTATTAGTAGAAGTAAAATCACTGTTATTATTAGAAGTAATATTACTGTTATTATTAGAATTGATATCACTGTTATTATTAGAAGTAATATCACTGTTATTAGTAGAAGTAAAATCACTGTTATTATTAGAAGTGATATCACTGTTATTATTAGAAGTAATATCACTGTTATTATTGGAAGTAATATCACTGTTATTATTGGAAGTAATATTGCTGTTATTATTATAAGTAATATTACTGTTATTATTGGAAGTAATATCACTGTTATTATTAGAAGTAATATCACTGTTATTATTGGAAGTAATATTACTGTTATTATTAGAAGTAATATCTCTGTTATTATTAGAAGTAATATTACTGTTATTATTGGAAGTAATATTACTGTTATTATTAGAAGTAATATCACTGTTATTATTAGAAGTAATATCGCTGTTATTATTAGAAGTAATATCACTGTTATTATTAGAAGTAATATCACTGTTATTATTGGAAGTAATATTACTGTTATTATTAGAAGTAATATCACTGTTATTATTGGAAGTAATATTACTGTTATTATTGGAAGTAATATTACTGTTATTATTAGAAGTAATATCACTGTTATTATTAGAAGTAATATCACTGTTATTATTGGAAGTAATATTACTGTTATTATTGGAAGTAATATCACTGTTATTATTAGAAGTAATATCGCTGTTATTATTAGAAGTAATATCACTGTTATTAGTAGAAGTAATATCGCTGTTATTATTAGAAGTAATATCACTGTTATTAGTAGAAGTAATATCACTGTTATTATTGGAAGTAATATCACTGTTATTATTATTAGAAGTAATATCACTGTTATTATTAGAAGTAATATCACTGTTATTAGTAGAAGTAATATCACTGTTATTATTGGAAGTAATATCACTGTTATTATTGGAAGTAATATTACTGTTATTATTGGAAGTAATATTACTGTTATTATTGGAAGTAATATCACTGTTATTATTGGAAGTAATATCACTGTTATTATTATTAGAAGTAATATCACTGTTATTATTAGAAGTAATATCACTGTTATTATTGGAAGTAATATTACTGTTATTATTGAAGTAATATCACTGTTATTATTAGAAGTAATATCGCTGTTATTATTAGAAGTAATATCACTGTTATTAGTAGAAGTAATATCGCTGTTATTATTAGAAGTAATATCACTGTTATTAGTAGAAGTAATATCGCTGTTATTATTGGAAGTAATATCACTGTTATTATTATTAGAAGTAATATCACTGTTATTATTAGAAGTAATATCACTGTTATTAGTAGAAGTAATATCACTGTATTATTGGAAGTAATATCACTGTTATTATTATTAGAAGTAATATCTCTGTTATTATTGGACGTAATATCACTGTTATTATTAGAAGAAATATCACTGTTATTATTGGAAGTAATATTACTGTTATTATTGGAAGCAATATCACTGTTATTATTGAAGTAATATTACTGTTATTATTAGAAGTAATATCACTGTTATTATTAGAAGTAATATCGCTGTTATTATTAGAAGTAATATCACTGTTATTAGTAGAAGTAATATCACTGTTATTATTGGAAGTAATATCACTGTTATTATTATTAGAAGTAATATCACTGTTATTATTAGAAGCTAATATCACTGTTATTAGTAGAAGTAATATCACTGTTATTATTGGAAGTAATATCACTGTTATTATTATTAGAAGTAATATCTCTGTTATTATTGGACGTAATATCACTGTTATTATTAGAAGAAATATCACTGTTATATTGGAAGCCATGTTACTGTTATTATTAGAAGTAATATCACTGTTATTATTAGAAGAAATATCACTGTTATTATTGGAAGCCATGTTACTGTTATTATTAGAAGTAATATCACTGTTATTATTAGAAGTAATATCACTGTTATTATTGGAAGTAATATCACTGTTATTAGTAGAAGTAATATTACTGTTATTATTGGGAGTAATATCACTGTTATTATTGGAAGTAATATCATTGTTATTATTGGAAGCAATATCACTGTTATTATTAGAAGTAATATTACTGTTATTATTGGAAGTAATATCACTGTAATTATTAGAAGTAATATTACTGTTATTAGAAGTAATATTACTGTTATTATTAGAAGTAATATCACTGTTATTATTATAAGTAATATTACTGTTATTATTAGAAGTAATATTACTGTTATTATTAGAAGTAATATCGCTGTTAAAATTGGAAGTAATATCACTGTTATTATTAGAAGTAATATCACTGTTATTATTGGAAGTAATATCCCTGTTATTATTGGAAGTAATATCACTGTTATTATTAGAAGTAATATCACTGTTATTATTGGAAGTAATATCACTGTTATTATTAGAAGTAAAATCACTGTTATTATTAGAAGTAATATCACTGTTATTATTGGAAGTAATATCACTGTTATTATTATTAGAAGTAATATCACTGTTATTATTAGAAGTAATATCACTGTTATTATTAGAAGTAATATCACTGTTATTATTGGAAGTAATATTACTGTTATTATTGGAAGTAATATCACTGTTATTATTAGAAGTAATATCGCTGTTATTATTAGAAGTAATATCACTGTTATTAGTAGAAGTAATATCGCTGTTATTATTAGAAGTAATATCACTGTTATTAGTAGAAGTAATATCACTGTTATTATTGGAAGTAATATCACTGTTATTATTATTAGAAGTAATATCACTGTTATTATTAGAAGTAATATCACTGTTATTAGTAGAAGTAATATCTCTGTTATTATTGGAAGTAATATCACTGTTATTATTATTAGAAGTAATATCTCTGTTATTATTGGACGTAATATCACTGTTATTATTAGAAGAAATATCACTGTTATTATTGGAAGCCATGTTACTGTTATTATTAGAAGTAATATCACTGTTATTATTAGAAGAAATATCACTGTTATTATTGGAAGCCATGTTACTGTTATTATTAGAAGTAATATCACTGTTATTATTAGAAGTAATATCACTGTTATTATTGGAAGTAATATCACTGTTATTAGTAGAAGTAATATTACTGTTATTATTGGGAGTAATATCACTGTTATTATTGGAAGTAATATCATTGTTATTATTGGAAGCAATATCACTGTTATTATTAGAAGTAATATTACTGTTATTATTGGAAGTAATATCACTGTAATTATTAGAAGTAATATTACTGTTATTAGAAGTAATATTACTGTTATTATTAGAAGTAATATCACTGTTATTATTATAAGTAATATTACTGTTATTATTAGAAGTAATATTACTGTTATTATTAGAAGTAATATCGCTGTTAAAATTGGAAGTAATATCACTGTTATTATTAGAAGTAATATCACTGTTATTATTGGAAGTAATATCCCTGTTATTATTGGAAGTAATATCACTGTTATTATTAGAAGTAATATCACTGTTATTATTGGAAGTAATATCACTGTTATTATTAGAAGTAATATCACTGTTATTATTGGAAGTAATATTACTGTTATTATTGGAAGTAAAATCACTGTTATTATTAGAAGTAATATCACTGTTATTATTAGAAGTAAAATCACTGTTATAGAAGTAATATCACTGTTATTAGTAGAAGTAAAATCACTGTTATTATTAGAAGTAATATTACTGTTATTATTGGAAGTAATATCATTGTTATTATTGGAAGCAATATCACTGTTATTATTAGAAGTAATATTACTGTTATTATTGGAAGTAATATCACTGTAATTATTAGAAGTAATATTACTGTTATTAGAAGTAATATTACTGTTATTATTAGAAGTAATATCACTGTTATTATTATAAGTAATATTACTGTTATTATTAGAAGTAATATTACTGTTATTATTAGAAGTAATATCGCTGTTAAAATTGGAAGTAATATCACTGTTATTATTAGAAGTAATATCACTGTTATTATTGGAAGTAATATCCCTGTTATTATTGGAAGTAATATCACTGTTATTATTGGAAGTAATATCACTGTTATTATTGGAAGTAATATTACTGTTATTATTAGAAGTAATATCACTGTTATTATTAGAAGTAAAATCACTGTTATAGAAGTAATATCACTGTTATTAGTAGAAGTAAAATCACTGTTATTATTAGAAGTAATATTACTGTTATTATTAGATTTGATATCACTGTTATTATTAGAAGTAATATCACTGTTATTAGTAGAAGTAAAATCACTGTTATTATTAGAAGTGATATCACTGTTATTATTAGAAGTAATATCACTGTTATTATTGGAAGTAATATCACTGTTATTATTGGAAGTAATATCACTGTTATTATTGGAAGTAATATTGCTGTTATTATTATAAGTAATATTACTGTTATTATTGGAAGTAATATCACTGTTATTATTAGAAGTAATATCACTGTTATTATTGGAAGTAATATTACTGTTATTATTAGAAGTAATATCTCTGTTATTATTAGAAGTAATATTACTGTTATTATTGGAAGTAATATTACTGTTATTATTAGAAGTAATATCACTGTTATTATTAGAAGTAATATCGCTGTTATTATTAGAAGTAATATCACTGTTATTATTAGAAGTAATATCACTGTTATTATTGGAAGTAATATTACTGTTATTATTAGAAGTAATATCACTGTTATTATTGGAAGTAATATTACTGTTATTATTGGAAGTAATATTACTGTTATTATTAGAAGTAATATCACTGTTATTATTAGAAGTAATATCACTGTTATTATTGGAAGTAATATTACTGTTATTATTGGAAGTAATATCACTGTTATTATTAGAAGTAATATCGCTGTTATTATTAGAAGTAATATCACTGTTATTAGTAGAAGTAATATCGCTGTTATTATTAGAAGTAATATCACTGTTATTAGTAGAAGTAATATCACTGTTATTATTGGAAGTAATATCACTGTTATTATTATTAGAAGTAATATCACTGTTATTATTAGAAGTAATATCACTGTTATTAGTAGAAGTAATATCACTGTTATTATTGGAAGTAATATCACTGTTATTATTGGAAGTAATATTACTGTTATTATTGGAAGTAATATTACTGTTATTATTGGAAGTAATATCACTGTTATTATTGGAAGTAATATCACTGTTATTATTATTAGAAGTAATATCACTGTTATTATTAGAAGTAATATCACTGTTATTATTGGAAGTAATATTACTGTTATTATTGGAAGTAATATCACTGTTATTATTAGAAGTAATATCGCTGTTATTATTAGAAGTAATATCACTGTTATTAGTAGAAGTAATATCGCTGTTATTATTAGAAGTAATATCACTGTTATTAGTAGAAGTAATATCGCTGTTATTATTGGAAGTAATATCACTGTTATTATTATTAGAAGTAATATCACTGTTATTATTAGAAGTAATATCACTGTTATTAGTAGAAGTAATATCACTGTTATTATTGGAAGTAATATCACTGTTATTATTATTAGAAGTAATATCTCTGTTATTATTGGACGTAATATCACTGTTATTATTAGAAGAAATATCACTGTTATTATTGGAAGTAATATTACTGTTATTATTGGAAGCAATATCACTGTTATTATTGGAAGTAATATTACTGTTATTATTAGAAGTAATATCACTGTTATTATTAGAAGTAATATCGCTGTTATTATTAGAAGTAATATCACTGTTATTAGTAGAAGTAATATCACTGTTATTATTGGAAGTAATATCACTGTTATTATTATTAGAAGTAATATCACTGTTATTATTAGAAGTATATCACTGTTATTAGTAGAAGTAATATCACTGTTATTATTGGAAGTAATATCACTGTTATTATTATTAGAAGTAATATCTCTGTTATTATTGGACGTAATATCACTGTTATTATTAGAAGAAATATCACTGTTATTATTGGAAGCCATGTTACTGTTATTATTAGAAGTAATATCACTGTTATATTAGAAGAAATATCACTGTTATTATTGGAAGCCATGTTACTGTTTATTATTAGAAGTAATATCACTGTTATATTAGAGTAATATCACTGTTATTATTGGAAGTAATATCACTGTTATTAGTAGAAGTAATATTACTGTTATTATTGGGAGTAATATCACTGTTATTGTTGGAAGTAATATCATTGTTATTATTGGAAGCAATATCACTGTTATTATTAGAAGTAATATTACTGTTATTATTGGAAGTAATATCACTGTAATTATTAGAAGTAATATTACTGTTATTAGAAGTAATATTACTGTTATTATTAGAAGTAATATCACTGTTATTATTATAAGTAATATTACTGTTATTA